>JAEIFV010000649.1:0-183014 GCA_018904265.1 Lordiphosa collinella | reverse complement strand
AACATTCGCTTACACACACACAAACGCGCACGCACGCCCTGTGAGAAATGTGACGTCGCGCATTTAACAGGCGGACAACCAGGCGACAAATTTGTCGTCAACTTTACAGTGGCTCTTTGATGTATGCAAATTTTTGGGTTCCGTAAATACCAGAACAAAATCAAATTGGAAAACATGCCGTTTGAAATACTTAATTACATATCCTGGACTTCTGGAATTCATATAGACTTAAGAAAAGTTTTTTATACAGTTAACTTCCAGTTTTTACTGGCTCAAGGTCTTGTTATGCTTCCATTGGACTTTGTACTCAGTGAGCAGCCAAACGGCCGCCACGTCTGAAGCAAAAGACCAAAAAATTTTGCATATACAAACAGAAGGAGGCCACACACTTACAAAGGATTTGGTCCCTCATGAAACGCGTCCGATCAAACCTAAAGCCTCCTTTGTTGTAGTGTGTGCCTCTGTTTAAAGTTATGCCAATAGCATAACAAGACCTCGAGCCAGTAAAAACTGCGTCTTAAGGCCTGTATCCAGCTCTGCGGAAAATTCTTGCCAGGAATTTGCTATTTATTTTGAGTTTGTGGAACCCAAGTAAAATATTTTGGCCGTTTGAATTTAAATTAATTTAAACAAAAAAAACGTTAAACCAACTTCGGTCTACCATTGTTGATTTAATTTCAGTACGACGTGTGATGACATCACACCTCGACATCAGCAACATTGCTCTCACAATTCGTTCTAGATTAATGGGCCGTCGCAGTGTGGCCCGAAAAGAAGTAAGACTCAATGGTTGGTAGCCAATTAAATAAAGTCTGTTATAGTTAAATGCAAGAAAAGAACAAGAGCTCAGCAGCCGGGTCAGTACCATGGCAAAATGAATCTGCTGCATGTGTAGCAATAAGGGAGATTGAAACTATTACAAAACAGAATCCGCTATTATTTATTTAATTAAATTAAATCTTGTATTATATTTATCTAAACATTATATGGCGTTTGCTTTGTTCTCCACCCCCCATTTGCCTCCATCTATACGCTCATCATATCCAAAATAATTGTCAACAATATATTCCTAAGCTGTGCAATAGCTGTTTTAGGTTCCACATACGCTTAAGAAAAGCCGCTATCGATACGCCGCTATCTATACAATGTGTGGATTTTGGTCAAGTTGCAGGATACTAAACAAACGAAGTCGTAAACAGAAAATTCCTGGCACAATTTTTTTCATATGAACTTTGGCAGGAATTTTTTGGTTTTGCGTTGCTGGATACCCGGCTTTAAGAAAAGTTTAGAGGGATCAAAGAGTAAGATGGGCCGCAGGCAAATTAGTCTTTGCTATTCACCTTAGAAATGTTTTCCAGCCAAATCCATCAACCAATGGATATGCAATTTCAATGGTTCGTAAAAAATCTTTTCGAAAAAACCCAGAGCAGCACCAGTATATGATAGTATTACTCTTTAAATGATTATGGAACTCCCAAGTCCTGTCATTTCATATATCTCAAGACTTTTTCAATGCTTTACTGCGATCTCTCTAAATATTGTGTATGTGGGAAAGGGAAGTGTCAGCGGACGGTGTTGATGGGTGCACATCAACATGGTTAATTTGACACATCAAAGTAATTGTTGAAGTGGCAAATCTTATTTAACTTAAACTTAACTTAAAACTTAGCTTAGTAGCCAAACTTTTCGTGTCAGTTTTAATTGAGAACTGTCATTGGTCATGAAGCAGTAAAATCAGTTTGTATATTCATTCATCTTTTGGAAGTATTCCTGAAAGGTTTAATAATTTAGTCAAATTATAAATATATTTATTTATTTTAAAAACAAACAATTTTTGGCTAACAATCACAGAAAGAGATAGGTAAGTGTTTACTTAAGAAATGGTTACAGTTTCCACATTACTTTTTGCTTACTTTTTAGGCAATGTCTGATAACATTTATGAAGCCGAGGCAGAGTTGGTGGACCAAATGAACCGTTTACGTTTGGAAGAAAACGGCGCTGCGGCTCGTGCCGTTAACAATATGATGGGGTCTCCAGTAGGAGACATGCACTCGCAAATCTTTGGCACTGTGGACCCAACAATGCGTGATTCAGGCAATCCAGCAGTTAACGTCGCTGACAAACAGTTTATCAAAGGCAACGCGGGAAATGCCAAGCCTGAGAGCTCTAACGCTGGCCAAGTGGTTAAAATTGATAACGATCACGCATTTCTGGAATTTTTCCGCCTCTTCTGTATGGATAATATACAATGATTTGAACAAGAAATGGACTAGCAGCAGCTTAGAATATTGAAGAAAGACAAAATCGTAAAAAAAAGTAAATGTTCAGAAAAAATTTGATTATGTTTGTATTGATTAGTTAAGTAAAATCTGAAGCTTGTTTTACCCTCAAGGCATATTATTGAGTTTTACTTATAGGAATAATCGCTTGATGGATTGGTAGACATCTTCAAGCCTAATGCTGGAATCGGAAAGTTGAGAAAAATGTAGTAGGATTGGAGATCTTCTTGAATGATAGTTGTCAGATTTGAACTCGTTTCTATATCGTCCATTTAAAGCCAAGTAGAATTCATTCACTTTACTTACGTATAATCTAGTATAATCTAGTAATCATACTTTTTTCATGTTTACATACAAAAAGCATCCACGCTTAGGTTTGTGTTTATTTATTTTATACGACTAGCTTAATGTTACAAACTTTGGAGCTAGTAGGGGTTAGCATGGCTGCTGCGGCCTTCAGCTAACTGGATAGTAATATACATATTAATGTTGGTAGTAAGTTATATGTATGTACAAAATGTGCGTGAGAATAGGAGTATGGACTTTGCTTAAGATCTAAACGGTGATTTGTTTAGAGCTATAGGAAAGTTTTTCAAAAACAAACACAAAATTCGGAAAAATTGCATGAAATCTTTATTTGAATCGATAGTACGGTCCATATAATTTAATGTTTGATGATTATTTCATGCAAATGTTGACCGTGACTGCGCCTCAAATGGTCCATCCGCTTAGTCCAATTTTGGCATACTCTTTCCAACATTTCGGCCAGTATCTCAAGAATAAATGCGTCAATTGAAGCGGGCTTGTCTGTATAGACATGAGCTTTAACATAGCCCCACAAAAAATAGTCCAAAGGCGTTAGATCGCACGATCTAGGCGGCCAATTGACCGGTCCCGAACGTGAAATAAAATGTTCACCGAACTCGCCTCTCAATAAGTCCATTGTTGCGCGTGCTGTGTGGCATATGGCACCGTCTTGTTGAAACCACATGTCATGCAAGTCAAGCTCTTGCATTTTGGGCAAAAAAAAGTTGGATATCATCTCACGGTAGCGCTCACCATTCACAGTTACGTTATGATTCGCATCATCTTTGAAGAAGTACGGTCCAATGATGCCACCAGCCCATAAAACACCTAATTCCTTCCGCAAAATTTTCCAGCTGCGATATTTTCTTCAGTTCGCACTCTACGTAAGCGTGTTGGTGGTTTAATGTCCAACAATGTAAATTTGGTGCGAAATTTAGTCACAATAGCCAGAATAGCCGCTTTAAAGGGTGGATTAAACTGACCATAAAATGGAAAAAGCGCGCGATGAACTTTCTTAACAGAGCAAGCATTTTGAAAGTAAAATTCAATAATTTGCAAGCGTTGTTCGTTTGTAAGACGATTCATGGTTAAATTATAGACCAAACTGAAGATGTTTGACTGTGAAACAAAACACGAAACGTGCGTGAGCTGTTTAAACCAGTGTTGCCAAAAAGATAATTGCTAAAAAATCACCCTTTACTTTATGTGGTCGGAGAAGCTTCCTTCGATGCGTTACAAACATCCGGACAATTTTATAACACCCTCTGCAAGGGTACAATGAGTTTATTATAGTCGCGCATCACCGACTTCTTACTTGTTTTCTCAGTGTATAAAGTAAATTTTAATTGTAAGTCGATATCTTGCATATTGTAGGAAATATTCAATAATTTTCTAGATCTTCTACTCTTTGAGATCGACGCCTTTATAGTATTTGGCGTCACTTTTTGTCTTTCCCTTTCTTATCTGTTAAAGGAGACTTTTTCCCATCTCCCAGAAGTAACGCTTTCTTTCCGGCCAGAAGTGTTTCTTCCAGAAGTAGATGAGAATGCGATATCGATAGAGTAAAGCGATACCTAACTACTGGAGGTAACGCATTCTTATCTTCTGCGATAGAAATGTTTACGGGGATCTGCTTTGAAACGCATGTGCTTTTTGTCTTCGTTTAGCAGTCGAAGGATCACACAAAAACTTTGCGCTGAGACTAGCAGCTTCGTCTTTTCCTCATTTACCGATTAGATTAGATTAGAGAATGAAGAAGATGCAGTATGAATGTCATGAACACACAATTTTCAATTAACCAAGCTTAAATTTTGTTCCGATTCCGATAATTATCAAATAAATTCGGGATTTTTGAATAGACCAATTCTACAATTGAGCATGAATAAGAAATTATTATTCTCTCAACCTGAGGATTTTAAAAACAGCAATCACTTGGCTTGAATGCTTATGATACAACTAGTAGTCTATGCAGAATCTGTTTAAACAATACCAAGTAAATCTCTTTTGGAACTTTTGTCGCCTCCATATGCTCCCTTGTCTGCGTGAGTGTGTGTGTGTGTGTGTGTCCGCTGTTAAGTGTTTTGCAACAAAGTTTTTGCATGCTTTTGTCTGACTACCGCCTGTGGCCCCCTCCCAACCAGAGAGATCTCTGCTGGCAGGCCAACGGTATGGCCTCGGTCTCGTCTGCATAAGCCATGCGGTCTCTCGGTCTCCTCTCCCTGCTCTGCGGTAAATTGTCGGAATATGCATGTGAATATGCCGTGACCAGGGCCAGCTCCAGCTCCGGGTTCGTCTCCAACTTGAGTCATATGTTGGCCATATAAAACGGTTTCAAATTGTTGGCCACACCCCTGCAATATGGAGTTGAACCGCTGCTACTTACTGCCACTTGGACCAATCAATTGGCCATCAATGTGGACTGCCCCGTGTGCACAACTTTAGATTAGAATCGAAAAAGTGGCTACCAGTTGTACAAGTCCAAGTCAATGTCCTTGCTGGTTGTAACAATAAATTGCATACATTTCCACTTTTAGTTAGTGGCCTGGTGGGCGTTAAGCAAGCACACCAGGGGCAAGTGGGTGCAGAGAGAGGGAAATCAAATGTCAAACAACAATAACCATTTCAAATTTAAGAAGCAAACAGGGTATTTTTTAGTCATTATTCCATTTACTTGTTTCAAATTTCTTTTATTCCCTCCTCAGTGTATGTGGCTTTCTTTTACTCCCGCTTACCTTTGGGCCTCATACAAAATTCTTTAGTGCAATTAACACTAGAACAAAGTGGCCAAGGAGTGAGTCGTCTTTGTGCCAGGTCCCAAATCGTGTATTAAACGCTTTTTCTTACGCTTTGTGCGCAGATTTTATTCTTTTTACTTTACTTTGTATGCATAGCCAAAGAGACTGATATTTGCTTCTACTTACTGCCAAGTGAAAGGTGTCAGAATCCTGGCAGTTCTCCAGGGTAAAAATAGGTAGGAGTGGGCGTCGATTACTTTGAGTTTGCATATCCTTCGTCTTGTGCCAGGGCAAACCAATTTGAAATCTAAAGATAGCAAAGCACAAATTGGAAATGAAAACATATCGATAAAGGAATGCTCTATCAAAAGGAAGAAGCGCTGCCCTATCTCATATTCAAATGGTTACAAAAAAAAAAGAAAGCCCGAAAATGAAACTAAAATTGCAATAGGAATATTTTTTGTGTGTGTTGCATTGCAAATAACCATAAGTGATGTGGGACCCCTCCACCATCCCCTTGGCCTAAGGCTGCTAAAAAAAAGTTGCCAGCATTTTCTTTTCTTGCTCAGGAATTTGCAGCAACATAGGAAAAAAATGCTTAAAATGCTTTTTTCACCCAACCAAGCACAAAGGAAATTGAAATTTATAAGAAACAATTTTGTGAGTGCAGAATATGAGTTGACAAAAAGTAGTGGATTTTTTTTTAAAGGGAATTCCCCCAAAATATGATCAAAGGGTCAACTAATAATTATTTTATCAAGACAACTACATAAAATATTTGTGTGGTACAGTAGGTGGTAAAGTTGGCGACCGTGATCATACTCTATTTTTGTAGAATTCTGTTAACTCTGAGAGTTAAGTTGTGCCGAATTTTTTGACCTAGTTCAAATGAACTAGTCCTTAAAATGAACTAATGAACTATGTCTGTAAAATGAACTATAGGTCATTTTTGGGAATGTAGTTCATTTTTTGCATAGTTCACTAGTTCAACTATAGTCAATTCTTTTTGCCACTTGCACGAACTAGCAAAAGTGACTATGCATTGTGTATTGCTTTCTATGCATTGCACAGTGGTCCAAATGCCAAAAAATTTTGGCCGAAACTCAAAATTTTTTTTAAGTGTAATGCAAAACCAAATTTATTTTTAATAGAGTATTACCTAGTGCACTTAAAAATCATAGTGGTACAGTTGAAATTGAAACACTGCGAAATTAGGCAGCCCTGGAAGTCAGCTGATCGTTTACCACAAGCTTTGACTTTGTTTGCCTTGCAAATAAGAGCACATTTCAAATCAGTATAAAATAAAAACTACATCGAATATTGACGTAAATCAAAATGAAAAACAAAGTTGAAGTTGTGTATATTATAAATGTTATCATGCATTTTTTGTATGTGTAATTTGTTGTGTATATGTGTTTTTGTGAAGTGATGTTTTCTGCTATTCTAACCTCAAACTTGTTGTGTTTCGTGGAATAAAAGAATGTTGGATTGACATAGTATTTTAAACTGAACCAAATTTGGTGAGTCGTCTAGGGAGCTAAAAACACGTTTTCAAATCAAATTTTAGTTCAATTGCTTAAAAATCGAAAAAAGTTGATGCAAGTCGGCCGGATCGGTTATATGGCATCTATATAAACTAGTGACGCAAATGGAGCTAAATTTGGAAAGTCGTCTTGGGCACCCAAAATATGAGTACAATTCAAATTTTAGTTCAATTGCTTAAAAATCAACAAAGTTGGTGCAAATCGGCTGGATCGGTTATATGGCAGCTATATAAAAAAATGGACTAAAACGAGCAAATCTTGGTCAGATGTATTGAGGGCCCTGAATATGTGTATAAACCAAATTTGGGGCACATACTTTAAAACTTGGAGTTCCTACCAAAGTTTTTGGAATTTGGACCACTGTGCCTTGTGGCAATATCAGTTACATCGAAGTGTCCTTTCTCTGTAGCATGGCAATAAGTAAGAGAAAGCAGAAGCTTGCTTTGAGCCACAATGTGTAAAAGTAAGTGGTTCTTCATATAAGTTTATTAAAGAAGTCTTAACATAAACATTTTTTTCTTTCCGTTTTCTTTGGCCTGCGAAGCCTTCATGATGTGCTTATAAAAAAGCGTAACCATGACCACATATTCTCGACTTGGCTTGATACAGCAATGCCTGTTTTTTAATCTTACCTGGCGTTTGCCTGGACGTCTCTCTGTTTGAATCTACTCTTTTTACACTTGCAAAAAAAGATTATTTTCTATAAATAAATGTGATTGTGCTCAAATTTTAAATTTATAAAGTTTCAAGTAATGTATGATAAAATGTCTAATAGTTTAAATTATCAACTTTTACCTGTCCTAAAGTTTTTTATACCCTTGCAGAGGGTATTATAAAATTATCCGGATGTTTGTAACGCATAGAAGAAAGCATCTCCGACCACATAAAGTATATATATTCTTGATCAGCATGACGAGCTGAGTTGATTTAGCCCTCTCCATCTGTCCGTCTGTTTCTATGCTATCTCCTCCGTCAGTTTTAAAGCTATCCTCACCCAACTTTGCACGAAGACTTTTGGAACAAATACACTGCACATATGTCGGAACCGGCCGGATCGGATGACTATAGCATATAGCTGTCATAGGAACGATCGGTCGAAAAACTAGTCTTAGTGAGAAAAACTTTTTTGTTTCTAATCAAATCGCCTCCAAAGTACGTATTTCTTAGTTTACTATCCTTTCCCATGATTTCACTAAGTTTGGTCGAAATCGGATGACTATAGCATATAGCTTCCATGGGAACGATCGGTCGAAAAAACTAGTTCTAGTGAGAAAAACTTTTTGTTTTTAGTGGAAACGTCCTTATCATTAGCATACACTCATTTTATACACTACACAATTCTTAAAGTTTGGTCGAAACGGAGACAAGCAACCCATAGGAACATCGGTCGAAAACAGTTAGGAGGAAAACTTTTGTTTTAATGAAAGTCCTATGCATATTTTATATACTTAAACATTCACAAAGTTACAAACGGTGACACATACAGGAAGACGTGAAAGGTTCAGTGAGAAAAACTAGAAAACTATCATAACATTATAAAAAATAAAGTGTCGAAACGGAAAAAAAAGAAGTAAGGAAAATAGGGAAAGTATAAAGAGAAAAAGAAAAAAAGAGGAGAAAAATTTAAAAAATTAAACTTTAAATTAAGTTTGGTCGAAATCGGATGACATAGCAATAGCTGCATGGAACGATCGGTCGAAAAACTAGTTCAGTGAGAAAAACTTTTTTGTTTTTTAGTGGAAACGTCCTTTTCATTGGCATACACTCATTTTATACACTTTTACACAATTCTTCAAAGTTTGGTCGAAATCGGATGACTATAGCATATAGCTCCCATAGGAACGATCGGTCGAAAAACTAGTTCGAGTGAGGAAAACTTTTTTGTTTTTAATGAAAACGTCCTTATCATTGGCATACACTTATTTTATATACTTTTACACAATTCTTGAAAGCTTACAAAATCGGAAGACTATAGCATATAGCTGCAGTAAGAATGATCGGTCGAAAAAGAAATTCTCGTGAGAAAAACTTTTTGTTTTAAATGGGATCGCCTCCAAATTTCACAATTAACAGTGTATTATGCTTTTCCATGACTTCACCAAGTTTAATCGAAATCAGACATTTTTATATTATAGATCCCATAGAAAAGTTAGGTCCAAAAAGTAGTCTTAGTTAGAAAAACTTTTTTGTTTTCAATGGAGCTGCAAGGGTATACAAAACTTCGGCTGAGCCGAAGTTAACTTTCCCCTATTTTTATACTCTGTACCAAAGGTGCATAGAGTATAATAAGTTTGTGCAAAAGTATCTTGATCAGCATCAACAGCCGAGTCGATATAGCCATGTCCGTCTGTCTGTCCGTATGAACGCACAGATCTCAGAGATGGTAAGGGATTGATGTTTGACATGTAAAGGACTTATGCTTCTTATACTTGCAGGCAGATCAAGTTTATTTTCAATTTTTGCCAAGCCCCCTCTCGTCCCCGCAAATTGGAAAAAACGTAATATCTCCCACAGTTTTATAGATAGAAGGTTCCTTCCTTCTGGACATATTTAGTAATCAGGATTATTTATCGATCCGCCAAAGGAATGGTAAAGATCGGATGAACGGCAGTAAAGATATGAGCAAACGAAAATTCAATATATCTGGGCTGCTCCTGCAGCAGCAAAACACATACATATGTATGTATATATGAGCAACGACTATACAGCAAAGTGATAGCCAACAATAGTTTAGGACAAATTTTTATTTAACGATTTATATTGGATCGTTTTGGGTGTGATGACCCCGCCCCGCCAAAAATTCCACTTTTTAAATGAATTAAACCTGCAAATATATTGTCTGAGTAATTCCAACAACGAAATCCTATACAAAACCTAACATCATGGCTAGCTCATTAGATCCAATTGGATTCTTGCAGCTAACTGGGACGCTCTCATTTTCCTCCTTCCCTTTCCCACATACATAATATTAAGAGAGAAATTAGAGATGGTTGCGGGACAAATATATCGCCCGATACCCATCTGACTACTACAACGAGGATTGCTTAAATTGCAAATAATATAAAAATAGTCTAGTTCTTTAATTCTAACATAATATCAAGCAATCACCATGATGTTAAGTCATTCTGGTCACTCCAGAGTCCCGCGTAGTTTTCGATGTACGCCCATCTCTAGCTCTGGCAAATGCAAAGGTTTTTTTTTGTCTGCCGCGCGTGCCAATCCTCTCTCTCTCCCTCTCTCTCCTAATTAAACTCTGTACCAAAGGTACATAGAGTAAAATAAGTTTGTGCAAAAGTATGTAACAGCACTTTAAATGATAAGTATTTAAGCAACTCAAGTCGACTCGTAGGTCTTTATTCATATATCGACCCCATTGCTATTGCAATGGCCTCCTCGTGGATACCGATTTTATATAATATAATCGGGAGGAAATACGAGCGGCGACCCCAACTGGTACAGAGTATAATATAGTCGGGCTTGACCGACTTTCTTCCTTGTTTTTATATGGAATTTTACATCTATAGGAAAATTCGAACGTTCTCAGATTTAGATTTTACAATATTCTTCTTTGGCCTGACATTTTCAATCACAACTAACGGTCTCGGCCGCTGCAATCAACTTCCGCCACTCGCCTTCGTCTTGAGCGAGCAGTCACCTTTAGGTCACACCAAGCTTCGAAATATCTTGCTCCACCTATTCTCCCCATCTTAGTTTCAGTCGTCCTCTCCTGGCAGTTTTCTCAAAGTCTTTTGCATTTCGTTTGCACTCCCGTTTTACTGGATCTTGATCATCCATACAGGTAACATGTCATATCCAATGCAGTTTATGCGCTTGACAATATTAGTGTCCCCATAGAGCTCATACAGTTCGTGATTCATTCGGATGCGATCTTTCGTCGCCAAATATTGGAGGTCCATCAATCTTCCGAAACACTTTTCTCTTAAACACGCCAATTGCCGCTTCATCCGCAGACAGTCCAACTATAGTTCAAATAATGAACTATAGTTCAAAAAATGAACTATAGTTCAAAAATGATTAGTTCATGAAAAAATGAACTAATGATGTAGGTCATCAAAATGAACTAAAATTTCCAACTTTATCTGACAGTTGTTCACACATGTATGGAAGCTAAATAAAGACGAGTTAAGCACGGTCGTCAACTTTAGAAAATTTTGCCATTTATATACAAAATGTCTATTAATCCATTGAACTATTCTCCTTACAAATAAAACACATGAAATGCCGTACACTCTGTTTATATTAATTAATGTAACTAAATGGATTTTGTAAGATTTGGTCCGGCTGAAATGTGTTAACCATTGTGAATTGCAGTTACTAAAGAAGCATTTCTTTTCGAGTTTTGACATGTTACTACCTAAGTTTAAAACAAAATCTAAAAAAATGTATAAAAACAAATTACGTAACTAAACAATCGAGGGATCAATATCGCCTTTGATCTTAGACTCTGCAAAGAACCGTGCAGGTTCCATTTAAGCACAATTTCTGGAAGAGCCGCCACCGCCACCAACCAACTGAACGATGGATGCCCGCTTCATGCAAACGGCTCTCCAGATTACGACATATCGGATCGCTTGAAGCGAGCAATTGCTTGACCACATGACCACATGATAAGTTTCCTGGTTTGTCTTTGGAAGCAGCTGGTCATGTTTTCCGTAGCCTCATTTTCTTTCATATCCTCCAAGCTCAAATTCATTATAAGTGCCACCAGCTCGTCCATAATGAAATTATCCGTCATGGCTTTAAGAACCCACAAAGTAAATTATACCCGTTACTCGTAGAGTAAAGAGGGTATACTAAAGTCATGCAAATGTAACAGGCAGAAGGAAGCATCTCCGACCCCATAAAGTATATATATTCTTGATCAGCATCAACAGCCGAGTCGATATAGCCATATTCGTCTGTCTGTCTGTTCGTATGAACAAACCGGTTTTTTTTTCCATTTTTGTCAAAATCCACTAGGATTTCAAGTCATTTATTCAAAACAAAGTAGATTCTTCTAAAGAAAATATGTGTTTGCGAGGAAAAAGAGACCAGGCACTAAGACTTACTACATAATATGGCTTAAGACTACAAGAGAGTGACGACACAGGGACGAGTCTTACTCCACTCGGGGCTTTTTGGAGCCATGCTCATGACCACCGCCGCCGCCGCCACCACCATGTCGCTTGCGACCAAAATGCTTTTTCTTGTTGCGCGAAGAATCACGGCGTTTCTTCATGCAATCGACGGCCTTGTCCAGAAATTTTTTCTCCTCTTCGTCGGTGGCTTTGCGTAGGGTCAAGGTGATTTCTTCGTTGAACTGGAGCTGAGGGAGAAGTTAGAAGTAAATAAAATATGGCAAACAAATGGAGAAAGTGTGACTCTACATACCTTGCAATCCTCCACCTTCTCCAGGTACTTGGCGGCAGCATCCGCCTCGGTCAAGCGCACTGAACCCTTGGTGTAGCCCTTGTTGAACTTAATGTAGGCTATGTCAAAGTCCTTGACTTTCTCGAAAGCCTCGCGTATCTCCTCGCGAGTGGAGGTCTCTGGATCACCCTCGAACACCACAATGGCATTCTTGGGCAACTCAATGCCTGGCTTTGGCTTAGATTCCTCCTGCTTCTCTTTAAGATAGTCCACCTGCCACTTGAGCAGCAACTCATGTTCTTTGTACTTTAGGTCCTTCTGCTCCAGAAATGCCTGATCCTGTGGCTTGCTCTCAAAGGTAACGAAAATGCTGCCCTTGAATTTGTAGGATTTGGTGGGCTTATCGTAATGCTTGCGCATGGTCAGATTCAAAACCTTCTCGTAGACGGCGAAGAAGTCCAGCAGCTCACTCATCTGCGAGTCCAGAGGGAAGCCCTTGGCATAGGCTGTCCTCTTCTGTATTTCTTTGCGCCGCTCCTCGTTGTGCTCGGGTAGGGGACGCTGGGGATGGCGACGCAAGCTCTGCTGGTCCTCGCTGACCTGCAGCAGACCCTCCTCGGATTTGTTCAAGGCTTCGATGATCTTGGTGAAGTCCGTCTCGAGCGTGGACAAACTTTTCAAGGTGACCAGCACGGATAGGGGCACCCAACCGTCTTCGTTTTTGGCAATCTGCTCACGCAGAAACTTGTGCCGGTTGAGATTGGCATCACCGAAATAGTTCTCCAGTAGGCGGATGATGGCGCGCTCTGCTTTGCTCACATCCGACTGAGGCTCGGCAGCGGCAGTTACTAACGGTGCAGTCTCGGCTTTTTCAGTAACTAACGGTTCCTCCTCACCTTTCTTCACTAGGTTTTTTTCATCGGTCTTCTCTTCTTGCCCGGCCTTCATGGGGGGAGGGGAATCACCGTTCTTCACCTCCTCATCCCCCTCCTCCTGTGCAGGATCTATAACTGTTTCAGCAACTTCGGCCATGGCTAATTAATGGAATTTCACAAAAATTGAAGAGAACGCGTGTGCGGCGACCAAAAAGTTTTGTCATTGTGAGCCATCGATAACACCAAATCAATGAGGAGCAGCTGGCAGCATTTTGCAACACTTGCCAATTATAGTGTGACCGAAGCGCCTAAACTATCGTTACCAATTATTCGAATGTTTTTAAATTTAATTCAATAATTCATTAATTTTACAAACAACAACTAATTTAAACAAGAACAACCAAACAAAAAAATCAATTTTACAAAAAAATTTGTCTTAAATCTGTATACTTTGCATACGTCCTGCATATGGGGCAAAATGGGAATTCTCTTATTGCCGTGATAATGCATCTTTTGCAAAAAATGTGGCCACACTTGGTTGCCATTGGTGCACGATTTTGCACGCTTTCCAAGCACACTGGACATTCGTATGCCTTCGGTTCGGATTTAATGGGACTTAATTCGGATTCTGAATCAGACTCCTCCTCACTTGTGGTTAGATCAATAATTTCCACGGGTTGAAAGTTGTCGCCTGCACGGCGATTGTTACGTTGATCCATGCTAATTTAGATGACGACAAGCGATAAATGATTTGGTTTGAAAAAAGAAAGAGATGTGTATTGAAAAGAACTATTTGGTGTCTACACCGCCATAAGCTAGCAGTAGGCACTTCTGGTTTATGACGAACTTACCTTTAATTTCTTGGAAATAAAAACCATACCAATATCGATTTAACGAATTTAGAAATTATTTATTTTAAAAAATATATCGACGTTAAGCTGGTCGAGGGTTTGTTTTGAATTTGAAAAATTAAATTTGATCAATAACACAGGTTAATAAATAAAAGCCTACTTTTACACCAGAGAAGAAAGAAAACTTTTTATTTTTTTCAAAGCTGATTGTTGGCGACCTTTCGAACTTGTATAATGCTGTGTTTAGCTGGCTTGGGTTTAAAGAGATTTCATTCGTTTCTTTATTTCTTGAATAGAAATGGTCCAAATTTTTGAATATATATCTGCAATAGTAGTTACACAAAAACTTTTCTGTTTAGAGGTTAGCCGGGCATTAAAAAAATGTCAAGGGAAATGTCACTTAGCAATGCATAAATTTCAAAGAGAATAGTCTTGCTATTTTCTATATACGAATATAAGTTTAACGACCCCTTTTGATTTTAGTCAAAGTGAATGTTAGCTTTCTAGGTCTCTAGGTCGAGGTTTGATTATAGTTCAATAATCAACCAGAAAATTCAACAGAGAATACATTTGAACATGGCAAAGCCTTCGTCAGTACACTTTCAGTTGCTGTCACACCAACAAGCCATTTGCAAATCCTAATTATATTACTCAGTCGGCGAATAAATAGTTGAGAATATATTTTAATAATGGTGGCCGGAGTGGCTCAGCGGTTAGTGTGCGCGACTGCTGAGCATGAGGTCGTGGGTTCGATCCCGCCTCGGAACATCTAATGAAAAAGTTTTTTTCTTTGAATAAAACTTTACACCCGGCCACACCTCTTGCTGTTGGCGCCAGCATTGCAGTAATTAGCCATGAAAAGCCTCTCAAAAACTGCCGTTCGGATTCGGCGTTAAACTGTAGGTCCCTTTCTCTTGTGCTAAAATTAGAAGCGCACAAGCCAAGAGATTGAGAGAGGCTCGGCTTTGGCCCCTCGGGGCTGTTGTCATCTTGACAAGCCGATTTTACTTTTACTTTACTATTTTAATAAACAAAAGATTTGATTTATAGCTTACAATTTATTCAAATTGCACAAAAGTTCTCCAAAACTAAGTTCTCGCTCTGCAGTTTAGCTGCATTAAGAACCAAAACTGTATCGGTACAATGATTCGGGTTTTTCGGTCACACAGGAGAATACTAAGCACAAATTTCAAAGAATTTTTGATTAAACTGCCATGATGGCACATTTTGAACTTGACTTAAAACTGAAGCGCAAAAAATTGGGGAATGTTAACTTCGGCTCGGCCGAAGTTTTGTATACCCTTGCAGTTTGTTTTTATATCCTTGCAGAGGGTATTTTAAAATTGTGCGGATGTTTGTAACGCATTGAAGGAAGCATCTCGACCACATAAAGTATATATATTCTTGATCAGCATGACGAGCTGAGTTGATTTAGCCCAGTCCGGTCGGCGTCTGTTTCTATGCTATCTCCTCCGTCAGTTTTAAAGCTATCCTCACCAAGCTTTGCACGAAGTCTTTTGGTACAAATACGCTGCACATGTGTCGGAACCGGCTGGATCGGATGACTATAGCATATAGCTGCCATAGGAACAATCGGTCGAAAAGCTAGTCTTAGGAGAAAAACTTTTTTGTTTTTTTATGAAAACGCCTCCAAAGTACATATTTCTTAGTTAACTATCCTTTCCCATGATTTCACTAAGTTTGGTCGAAATCGGATGACTATAGCATATAGCTCCCATATGAACGATCGGTCGAAAAACTAGTTCTAGTGAGAAAAACTTTTTGTTTTTAATGAAAACGTCCTTATCATTGGCATTCACTTATTTTATACACTTTTACACAATTCTACAAAGTTTGGTCTATATCGGATGACTATAGCATATAGCTGCAGTATGAATGATCGGTCGAAAAAGAAGTTCTAGTGAGAAAAACTGTTTTGTTTTAAGATGGGATCGCCTCCGAATTTCGCAATTAACAGTGTATTATTGTTTTCCACAATTTCACCAAGTTTGGTCGAAATCAGACATCTATATAGTATAGAACCCATAGAAAAGTAAGGTCCAAAAAGTAAAGGGCGATTTTTTAAAAGCTATAGAAAAGTTTTTCAAAAAATAACACATAAATTTCAGAAAAATGCATAAAATCTTTATTTGAATCGATAGTACGGTCCATATAATTTAATGTTTAAAGATTATTTGGTCCATCCGCTTAGTCCAATTTTGGCATACTCTTACCAACATTTCGGCCGGTATCTCACGAATAAATGCTTCAATGTTGTCTCCCAATGCGTCAATTGAAGCGGGCTTGTCTGTATAGACATGAGCTTTAACATAGCCCCACAAAAAATAGTCCAAAGGCGTTAAATCGCACGATCTAGGCGGCCAATTGACCGGTCCCGAACGTAAAATAAAATGTTCACCGAACTCGCCTCTCAATAAGTCCATTGTTGTGCGTGCTGTGTGGCATGTGGCACCGTCTTGTTGAAACCACATGTCATGCAAGTCAAGCTCTTGCATTTTGGGCAAAAAAAAAATTGGATATCATCTCACGGTAGCGCTCACCATTCACAGTTACGTTACGATTCGCATCATCTTTGAAGAAGTACGGGCCAATGATGCCACCAGCCCATTAACCGCACCAAACTGTGAATTTTTCTGGATGCATTGGTAGCTCTTGCAATGCTTCTGGCTGATATTCACTTAAAAATCGACAATTCTGCTTATTTACGTACCCATTGAGCCAAAAATGAGCTTTGTCGCTGAACACAATTTTTCGGTAAAAAGTGGATCTTCGGCCAACTTTCCAAGAGCCCAATCACCAAAAATTCTACGTTGCGGTAGGTCGTTCGGCTTCAATTCTTGCACTAGCTGTATTTTGAAAGGCTTCACACCTAAATCCATCCGCAAAATTTTCCACGTTGTTGAGTAACAGAGGCCCAGTTGCTGCGAACGGCGACGAATTGAATTAGCTGCGATATTTTCTTCAGTTCGCACTCTACGTAAGCGTGTTGATGGTTTAATCTCCAACAATGTAAATTTGGTGCGAAATTCAGTCACAATAGCCCGAATAGCCGCTTCAGTGGGTCGATTAAACTGACCATAAAATGGAAGAAGCGCGGAATGAACTTTCTTAACAGAGCACGCATTTTTCGTTTGTACGACGATTCATGGTTAAATGATAAACCAAACTGAAGATGTTTGACAGTGAAACAAAACACGAAACGTGCGTGAGCTGTTTAAACCAGTGTTGCCAAAAAGATAATAGCTAAAAAATTACCCTTTAGAAAGGGTAACTGATAATCGGCTTGCTGAGTGCTTAGCATTGGACAGCGTTCTTTACTGTGACTCACGCACTTGCTTGGTAGTCGAATGCGATAAGATGCCTTTTGTGTTGAAGTTTCCCCGAGGTCCCGAGTTCGAGTCCCAGACAAGGTAAAGCTAAAAAAAATAAAAAAAAAAATGATAACTAATTTTAATGTGTTTTTCAGAAAAGACTTTAGTAAACCAACAGAAAGAAAATATCCTATACATCTACGTCAGCCACATAACTCTGATAAGATTATTGCCAGTTTAACTACTCTCTTTCTTGCTGCCTTAATTTGAGGGGTTCTCCCAATCCTTTTAAAGATTCTTTCTACTCCTACTCCTAAAATTATTCAATTTAGAACTTTTGTAGAACCGTTAAAAAAAGAAAAACTATTCGCAAAACATTTCCCATTGAACTCTGCGTATTTTCAGTTGACTTTTGGTGTTTTTTTTTTGGCGTTGATGTTATTATTATTGTAATTTAAGGACAAACTGTTGAGCTTCCTCTCTCCACTCCCTTCCTTCTTCCCCCCTGGCCGGGTCACAGTAGTTTGTGCCTTTTGCATTCATTTAATATTTGCATAATTTTCATGCTAATCGCACGCTGGGTTGCGCACAAAATGCATTTTATTTCTGTGTTTCTATATGTACGTGTATTTTGTTGCTGTTGCTTTTTTTGAGCACAACTTTTGTGGCAGCAGCCAGCATATAATTGAATTTAACCAGCACGGGCAATCAGATGACAACTGTTGCTGGTGTCCATTTCAATTCTCATTTATATTTGATTAATTTGATTAATTTGTGCAAATGCCAATAATTAATACGCATTAATAATTGAGTCATGGCAATTTGTTTGCCATTTTCATTTTTACTCAATTAGTTGCTCAAAACAAATACCTAAAAAAAAAAGACAAAAAATAAACTCTACATTGGGGCGCCTCCGAGTCTGCCCCCGAAATGTTGAAAACTCAAATTCATTTGCAAATTTTGTGGTAAATAATTTTGCACATTATTGTCAATGTAATTTATGCATGTTTGGTCCAGTTAGTTAGTTTGGCAACAGTTGCCAGCATTTAATTTTAATTGGAAAACTTTCACCACAAAATGGAGCGTAAGATAAACATTTTGATTTCTCCATAGCTAACCCATGGATCCTGCTGCTCGAGTCAAGTCGAAATTCCACTACAAATTATATCGTAAACCTGTCAATGCTTCTTGAGGCGCATTCCGAAATGAATAATTGAAACTGTTTGTAGTGGGCATCCCCAGCTCCTGCACTCCGCACCGCACACCCACTCAGGAGGCACTTTCTTTGGATCGATAAGAGAGCAACCGCATTCGCTTTAGCATTCGCAGTCATATTTGTTGAAGTTGTTGGCAATTTGCTCAAGGGCTACACAATGGGACTTGGAGTAAGGCACATTTGGCACTTGATTTATAAAACTCTTTGATGTTTATATACTACAATGACGACGTGGATGATGATGATGTTCCACAAGGTTGCTTTTTGGGCATTTAATTGAATTAATTTAATTGTACATACATTTGAATGAGTTACAAATGTCAAAAGCAAAGAACGTTACCTTACCAAAAAGGACAGCAACAAACAAATTGACAGTTTTAAGTCGTGGTTTGGAAATCAAAGAATTATGTCAGAACAATAGTTTAGCATAAATAAGCTACTTTTGGTGTGACCAGATCCGAAATTGAAAAAATTCGACTTCTTAGCACCATCTTATTGAAAACGTTGAGTTGTACGGTCATTTGTTACAAGTTTCTTTGGGAAATTGATAGTAAGTCGACGAAAGTTTTGTGCAAGGATTAAACACGACTTACTTGCTTCAACTTAAGTGTGTGACCAGTTTCAATCGAAAACTTTCGTTAAGGGGGTCTTCTCATTCAAAACCCGTTTTTTGGACCCTTTTAAAAAATTCTTATTTGAAAACGCAAAGAATAATTGAAAACTTTTTTATTTATTGTATTACAAAAGTTCAAAGTAAATAAAAAAATTTTTGCCTCGATACGAGGGCTGTTCAAAAAGTAATGAGACTTCAAAGTTGGTCGTGAAAAAAAGGTGTCGTACGGCGGCCACGATTCCGGGTTCCGGAGCGTCCGAAATGAAAAAAAACGGGGTTATAATCAGTATAGATGTAATTCTCGGGTGAACCTCAAACTTAATTTTGTGATTTTTTTGACAAAATGGCGGCCATTCAAAAAAAAATTTCAATTTCGGGCTTTTTTTTGTAGTTTAGTGTAAAAAAAATAGTAAAAAAATTTTTTAAAATTATGGTCGAGGTTACCCGAAATGGTGACAATTCTGCGTCGATTCCACTTTGTTTCAAAAATCGGTTCAGTTGAACTGGAGAATCGCCGCAGTTCGAAAAACTGGTTTCGAGATAAACCGCTTTAGTTTCGTTGCTTGGGAATTTAGGTCACATTGGGTCACTAAAGGACTATATCTCTAAACTAATTCGAGTTTTCGAAAATCCTTTGGGGGATATTTTTGAATATCAAGCTATAAATAAATGCAAAAAAAAAGTCGAAAAAAAAAGTTGCTCAATGAGAAGACCCCCTTAAAATGTAAGACATTTTACTACTATTATCCTCGTGCAGAAGCCAAGAAAATAGTCTCCGCAGTGAGACTTGAGTGGGCTAATGGAACATTCCTGTTCTTCAAATCCCCCGGGCCTGAAAGCATTTACCCAGCATTCCTGCAGGATACACTCCTACCATTCCTAAGAAAGATCATGACAAGCAGTCTGGCAACTGGGTATATCCCATGTGCCAGGGTAGTCTTCAATCCCAAAGCAGGGAAGTAGGATATAACTAACTCCAAGTCTTTCATATCTATCAGCTTACCAACGTTTTTTTATTAAAAACAATAGAAAAGCTAGTGGAAAACAGTATGCGCATTGAGCTACTTAAGGAGGTACCCCTCCAGCCAACTCAGCAAGCGTACAGAGAAGGCCATTCAACAGACCCGGCACTGTATCAGCTCGGGAAGATGCTCGAAAAAACAATAGAAGATTAGGAAGTGGCTCTATGCACCTTCCTAGATATTGAGCAGAAAAATTGACAACAAATCCCACAGTGCTGACACGAATGCTCTAATCAGAAGAGGAATAAGCCCCACAATATGCAGGTGGCAGGTGGAAAAACCATCACAGTAACCACAACTAGAGGATGCAATCATGGAGGAGTTCTCGCCCCACTGTTGTGCAGCCTACTAGTGGATGAACTCTGAGAAAGACTCTCGTCCCAGGGCATAACTTGCCAGGGATATGGTGATGAAACGCAGCTGCATAAGCTGCAAAGGTTGCGACGCTAGAAGTTTTGTTGGATTTAACACCTCTCCACCATACCATCTTCCTGAAGAAACAAGAAAGAAAATCGGTCAAGCCTGACTGAAATATACTCGGTACATAGAAAAAACATGGCGAAATAAAATCAAGCTCAAAAAATTGATTTGATCTCGACCTACGGATTGAAATTTCAAGCACGAGTCGTACTAGATCGAGCTTGATAGTTAACTTTCCCCTATTTTTTTAACCAAGACTACTTTTCAGACTATTTTTTTCTATGACAGCTATACTATATAGATGTCCGATTTCGACCAAACTTGGTGGTATCATGAGAAAGCATAGCTAAAGCTAAGTTCACACGGGCAAACTAGTTTGTCAAAAACAAAAAAAAATTTGTCAAAATTAGTTTGCAGCTAAACACTTTTGTCAAACGGTTTGCCGAGTTTGACAAGTAAAGTTTTCGAAAAATTTGTGTGCAGTCTGAACACAATGTGAACACTGTCCCGCAAATTATTATCGGATTTGCCGAGCTTGTTCTTACAAGGCAAATGTAAGAACAAATAATGGCAAACTTGTGATGATTGTCAGAGTAATTTCAAGTGCAATGCAATTGTAAATCAATTTTAATATTTAATTTGGATAAGAATTGGATAATTGTGTAAAAATAAGTACATTAATATAGTTTAATTGTAAAACCTTCAAGGCTGCATTGTAAAATAACCCAAGATTTGACTGCAAACTAATTTGGCGTGCGTGTGAACACCTAGACAAATTCGGACCCAAATCAGACAAACTCAGCCATAACAGTTTGCGTAAATTAATTTGTCCGTGTGAACTTAGCTTAAGAAATACGAAGTTTGGAGGCAATTCCATTGAAAACAAAGTTTTTCTCACAGCTGTCGTCGCGGACCTGAAGCAGCAGCTACGACTTGCTCTGCTGATCGCAAGCAGCGAAAAGTAAAAAGAACAAGGAAACGTTAACCGAGAACTTCTGGCGCTCTTTGCTTTTTGTCAGAAATCAGTTTGTGTGCTTGCTTCGACAGCGACTTCTGATTTATCTCAGATGCAAAGACAAAAGCAAAAATTCATATTGAACAGTTGAAAAAAGCTGGAAAAAGTAAAATTTTGCTATCGAAACAATTTTAACCTGGGTCACGGCTTTTATCAAAAAGTTTGACACGTTTTAGAACTACCAAAACATTTTGTCGCATGGGCTCTTAGTCAATTGCTTAATATTCCTTTAAAAACATGAAATAAAATTCAAACAACTTTCGGCAAAGGTTTATTACGAAGACTTACTTACCTAGAGTTAAGTGTGATCAGGTTCAAAGGACTTTCCTTTCCACTTTCCTTAAAAACGTTGACATTTTTATGGAATCAGCTTACTCAGAACTCTGACTAGGTCCAATTGCCCCCTTTTCTTAAAGACTTTGACATTTAATCGCCACCATTTTAATCAAAACACTTTGTGGTACGGTCATACTATCATTTCATAAATGGAATAAAAATCGTGAACAATTTTAAAGCAATGTTCGCATAACCAAAATTCTACCAAAGAATAGTCCGATTTGGATTCCCAACCCATCCAGCCATTCAGTTTCAATGCATTGCCAAAGTTTTCGAAATCATTGCCAATCTACTTCAACCAATTGATGGGTCTATTAGCAAATTTTCTTTTGTTTGTGTGGGCATCTATTCATCATTTCATGAAATAGGGACCAAAAATGCGTGTGAGCTTATCCCATTCAATGAACAAACACACACACACACACACATACAAAAGTGCATTTTGAATTCGAGAGGAGTTGCAGCCAAACTGCACTTCGTACTCAAACAAATCCTGCCGCACAAAACAGCTTTGGAAATGTGCAAATGCTGTGGAAAACTCAGTTGTATTGTTTGAATTCGTAGAACACGTAGTTCACAAATGTGAGAAAGCTGAAGTTTTTTTTTTTTTAAGCAATCTTTCAATCCATTCGAGTGTGTGGGTCATTTACAGTACATTTTCATGCTCAATTTGGGAATTAAAGCCGTTTATTTTTCGAGATTGAGCAATTCAAGCGTGGGCAGATTAAATCTGGTGCAACTTGAAATCCTACAAGAAATACAAAAGAAATTCAATCTAAAACCAAGTAACGGAACCTGGTTTAACTGCAAAGAGTTCATAATCCCAATTCTTCGCCTCAACACTCTTTAATTTTAAACTCAAATGACTTCATTACGTGTGTGTTTGTACCTGAGGCAGCTGTCAATGCTGTTTGTTGGTGTAATTTTTAATTGCATATCAGCAATTTATAAATATTGACACACCACCTTCCCCCACACAAACGCACACAGAGAGATGCATGCCCCTGCACAAATAAATCAATAAATGTCAAAAACAATCAAAGCCCATAAAACGTGTGAATTTGCCTGTTTGGGTGGGTGCGGGTGGTTGAGGTTGAGGCTTGGACTTGGGCAAGGGTCGAGTATGATGGTCACTTTAGGCCAAGCAATTTGTTTATCTTACATAATCCTTTTCAATGGACATAAGACCTTTGTCGATGAGTTTGTTTCTATATATAAATCGTTGATTAGAGTTTTTAATAATATGACCGCACTTTGTACAGCACTCAAATGTGGAATTGTGGGTCCTCGCTGAAAAGCCTTTATTTAATGTTTTAAGAGCTTGGGAAATTGGATAGGACCTCGTTTATCATATATGAAGTTAAGCTTAAAATTTTGTAAGTTTGTATGACTGTATGTTTTTATGTGTGTATGTTTGTTTTTTTTGCTATACGGGGAAAAGCATTGAAAGCCTTGAGGTGTGGTACTGGGAAATCCTCACCCACTAAAACCACCCCTATTCTCTGATTGCCTCACGCGGAACCACCGCTAAGTATTACTTCAAGAGGGGGAGATGGCGTGAAAGCCTCAACTAATTCCATGTCTAGGATTTGAATTTGAATTGCGCTGCGTTTCAGCGCCACAATGGTGCAAATAGCAGCCCAATTGCTATGCCAGCTAAGTAGGATATCCATCAAGTCAACGACTGTCAATGAGTCCCTGAACTGGCGCGGTGAGTTCCCAAGAATATTGGGGGGCAAAAAAAAGGATTTTTTTGTTAGCAAGGGGGGGGGTGTAACAAAACAATTCTTTTATAAGCTAACAGAGAGGGTAGAGTGATTCTTATTAGTACGTTGATAGTGTATAGCTAGTGCTGGCTTCAAATCGCCATAAACATTTTGGACCATTCGATCTTTTTCTCTATTTACCAGAACTCGCAAATAACAATTGACCATTTTTCCCTTTGCGGTCTGCTCAATAACATAACCAAAAAAAACCTTGCACGCTTCCTCTCGCTCTGAGCGTAACACTTCGATTCTATTTGTTTTGGTTTTCAGTTGACTGTTCTCAGTTGAGCTGTTCTTCATTTGCTCAATCAATAACAATTTATAGAGAGCGATCCGACTAAGCGCTCTTACATTAAGAGCCAGATGACCAAAAAATGTACGGCTCCCCTCAAAGGGTCTTTTTTTGAGCACACATGAGCAGAGCAAAAGGGAAACAAATAATTTGGTAGTTCGTTGATCACAGACCGTTTTGTTCAAGAGCCAACTCTTTGCTCAAACGGTTCGTAAATAACAGTTATTTTTGGACAACGAAAAATCTTCATGATTTTCCAAACTCAGGAATATTTTGCAAGTTTCGTGACTTTTTGACCCTTTTGGTTTATACCTCCTATGTACCCGTCTACAATTGCCGTAAATCAAATCTTCACAATAATCCTGGCTCAAATCAAAAATTTTGCCCATTTGGATGGAGTAATCTACAGCTTCCATTTACCAATGCCTGCAATGAAATATAAGCATTAAGCGCTTTCATAAATACTCATAGAGAAATTTTGCAAATTTCGCGATTTTTGGACCTTAGAAACCTTTGTGGGCACGCGTCCAACCATTGACCAAAGTTTTATCGCAAGCGTATGAACGGTATAGTAGTATTCGCGGACATGAGTATTCGCAGTTTTTAGACCATTTTCCGCACATTTCTTTAATTTAGAAACTTTCGCGTGCAAGCATTTAACCATTCCCCAAAGTTTCATCGCAATCGAACATTTTGCAAATTTCGCGGTTTTTGGACCATTTTCCGAAGATTTATTCTACTTGGAAACCTTCACGGGAAAGCGTCGAACCATTCTCCAAAATTTGGTAAAATTTTTGCAATTTTTTGTAAATTTTGCAATTTTTTTGACCATTTTCCGCAAAATTCTTTAACTTAAAAACCTCCCCAGGCAAGCGTTCAACCATTTCTCAAAGATTCATTGCAATCGGATGAAAGCTATAATTTAGCAAATTTCGCATTTTCTGGACCATTTCACCGACATGAGACAATGACTATGACACTTTTCTGATCGACATGAACATGCTGTGAAAAATTCGTGAAAATCGGTTCTGCAAATATATATCAAATATGCAAACAAACTTTCACTTTTATTTATATGTATAGATTCCTGGATCAACCACAAGGATTTGGTTTATTGCCGTCCAAAGATTACACAGGGGAACAAAATTCACCTTTTTATACCCTTGCAGAGGGTATTATAAAATTGTCCGGATGTTTGTAACGCATAGAAGGAAGCATCTCCGACCACATAAAGTATATATATTCTTGATCAGCACGACGAGCTGAGTTGATTTAGCCTTGTCCGTCTGTCCGTCTGTTTCTATGCTATCTCCTCCGTCAGTTTTAAAGCTATCCTCACCAAACTTTGCACAAAGTCTTTTGGTACAAATACGCTGCACATTTGTCGGAACCGGCCGGATCGGATGACTATAGCATATAGCTGCCATAGGAACGATCGGTTGAAAAACAAGTCTTAAAGAGAAAAACTTTTTTGTTTTTAATGGAAACGCCTCCAAAGTACGTATTTCTTAGTTTACTATCCTTTCCCATGATTTCACTAAGTTTGGTCGAAATCGGATGACTATAGCATATAGCTGCCATAGGAACGATCGGTCGAAAAACTAGTTCTAGTGAGAAAAACTTTTTTGTTTTTAGTGGAAACGTCCTTATCATTGGCATACACTTAATCTATATACTTTTACACAATTCTACAAAGATTGGTCGAAATCGGATGACTATAGCATATAGCTCCCATAGGAACGATCGGTCGAAAACTAGTTCTAGTGAGAAAAACTTTTTTTTTTTAATGAAAACGTCCTTATCATTGGCATACACTTAATCTATATACTTTTACACAATTCTACAAGATTGGTGGAAATCGGATGACTATAGCATATAGCTCCCATAGGAACGATCGGTCGAAAAACTAGTTCTAGTGAGAAAAACTTTTTTTTTTTTAATGAAAACGTCCTTATCATTGGCATACACTTATTTTATTTACTTTGGACACATTTCTACAAAGATTGGTCAAAATCGGATGACTATAGCATATAGCTGCAGTATGAATGATCGGTCGAAAAAGAAGTTCAAGTTAGAAAAACTTTTTGTCTTAAATGACATCGCCTCCAAATTTCGCAATTAACAGTGTATTATGCCTTTCCATGATTTCACCAAGTTTAATAGAAATCAGACATCTTTATAGTATAGATCCCATAGAAAAGTAATGTCCCAAAAATAGTCTTAGAAAAACTTTTTTGTTATCAATGGAAGCTGCAAGGGTATACAAAACTTCGGCCGAGCCGAAGTTAACTTTCCCCTATTTTTTTGGTTGAAAGGAATTTTGTTGCTGTTGTTTACTAACTTGAGGTCGCTAATCTCAAGTCTATAGTAGCTCTAGTTTTTGAGATACAGCTGTCAGTCATAATTTTGTACTACCATAGTCACATTTAAACTTCAAATACACAAAGCTGTTTTTTATAAAAGTTTTTTTTTTTAAATTTCCACGTCAAAAAAATACTGTCTGTAAGAACGATCCCAACCATTTTTGTGACATCTGTGGTGAATATAAATTCAAAAATTGTTTTTTATTTTTTTTTAATCAAAAAACTTTTTATTGGTAAAGTATCCTTCAATAACTAGCCTTCTGCTACCATTTTTTGGCCGCTTATGCTAATGTGATATTGGGTTTTAACAGTACTATGACAGCTATATGTTATAGTCATCCGATCCGGCTGGTTCCGAAAAATGTGCAGCGTATTTATACTAAAAGACTTCGTGCAAAGTTTGGTGAAGATAGACGGACTTACTGACGAGCAGGGCCAAATCAACTCAACTCGTCGTGCTGATCAAGAATTTATATAATTTATGTGGTCGGAGATGCTGCCTTCTATGCGTTACAAGCTTCCGGACAATTTTATAATACATTTTGCAAGGGAATAAAAATGTGTGAAGTCTCTAGAGATTTTGGCTTCAGTTGGTTTGCAAATCGCTGGAGAAATCCGTCGGTGTCCCAGAACTTCAAGAGATTTCGTTTTCTTTGAAAGTCTAGTTCGAAAGTCGAGTTCGAAAGGTGTGTGTATAAGATTATGCTCCTACTACAAAAACAGTGATACATTGCGAGGGTTCGTAAAGTCGCTATTGGTTGGTTAGTATATCGGCTGGTTTGTGTATTGGTTGGTTTGCCAAAATCTTCCAACAAAATACGAGAGGTTTGAAACCAACCGGAAGAGATTTCTAGGACACCAAGAATTGGTCTTGGGTTGGAATTTGGTTGGAAGAGATTTCTGGGACACCGCCGATTATGGGCGAATAAGAAAATATACCTTTTTTGTAACGCATTGAAGGAGGCATTTCCGACCACAAAAAGGTATATATATTGCTGATCAGCATGACAAGCTAATTTAGCCCTGTCCGCCTTTTTTGTTTTCAATGGAAACGTCTTTATCATTGGCCTATACTTATTTTATATACTTTTACAGAATTCTAAAAAGTTTTATATAGCTGCAGTACGAAAGATCGGTCGAAAAAGAAGTTCAAGTAAGAACAACTTTTTGTACCCTTGCAGAGGGTATTATAAAATTGTGCGGATGTCTGTAACGCATTGAAGGAAGCATCTCCGACCACATAAAGTATATATATTCTTGATCAGCATGACGAGCTGAGTTGATTTAGCCCTGTCCGTCTGTCCGTCCGTCCGTCTGTCTGTTTCTATGCTATCTCCTCCGTCAAAATTGCTATAAATCTAGTAAAATTTGACTTTGAAGGCCAATTTCGACACAATTGGCATTACCTATAACTCTTATAGAGGCTTCAAAGAATCACAAATTAATGCTTGGTGTGGCCTACAAAGTCGGTAAAATGGTTTTCCGCCAATATCTTGGAAACGGAAACTAAGTTATTACTTTGACTTTCCAACTCGTATTCAGCATGGGTTTATCTACAGGAATCGGTTAAAGATGCTTGGAATACTCACAAAAGGTCTCAATTTGTAGAACTGTCTTGTTATTTAGATCTATTAGATGGCAATTGAAAAGTTTGTTCTTATTATAAACTCTTTGGGAATATCCCAATGCATTTTCAAATGAAAGCGCAACCAAGTCTCGTTGATTTCGCATATTAATGAAAATCCAAATCAATGCTTTGTCTTCTGTAATGTATAATATATATATTTTTTTTGTTAATGTTGATTTATTTATTGTATGTAATATGCTTTAGTATGCTAAATGGCACCCTTGGGCCTTATTGGTTGACATGCAAGGAAACAGCTTGTGTTTATGTAACATTGGCCTTTACAAGATGCTTTTCCATTTTCCAAATATGTTCTTAAAATTTATAGAATATTTAACATTTGCATTTCCAATTGCAATAAACACAAAGGTCACAATATAACCACAATCAAAGGCAACAGCAATAGGCAAAATAGTTGACAAATACTGGCAGTTTGGTAAGTTGTTAACACAAACACAGTACATACTTCGTACTAAACTATTTTACAAATGGTTGCCGCTTTGGCTTACCGACGAGAGTCAAACGCTTAAGTGTCACCATTTTGAATTTAAGGAGGTGTTAAAAATCAAAATTTTATAACCAAGAAGAAAAACTTTCGGCATTATTGTAGGCGACAAATCAAGGTAAAAGTTTTGATTTCTGAAACTTCTTTAAAGCTCTCAACTGAAATAAACACCAACCAAAGCAAAGTCCATTAATGAAGGGAAATTTTAATGAAATTAAATTAATAATGAATAAAGAATACCTCAATTTTTGGAGGCATTTAAAGCAGAGTGAAAGCTCTGAAATCGAATAATTTCAGTATTAAAATAAAAAAAATAACACAAGCTAGTTCGATTGATTTTTTAAATACTCTGATCTTTCTATGTCTGGGAAACTTAACCCATTACAACCTGCACCTACACTCAGAAAAAAATTCGCCATTAATTTTAGAAAATCGCCTTATTTTAAAATTTGCCCTGGTATTTAGAAAAATTTTCTAATAAACAGAAAAAGTTTTCCGAAACTAAAAAAAATATGCCATTAAATATTTTTTTTAAAAAACATTTCTAAAAACAAGAAAAGTCTAGATTCCAGCGCATTTTTCTAAAGCCTTTTTCGTAAAAATAGGGCAAAATTAACCTTTAATTTTAGAGAATAGTTTCCCATAAGGAGAATACTTTAATTTCTTAAAAACAGGAAAAATTTCTGAAACTAATTTTCTTAAAATTATATATATAAAGTAGCCCATTAAGACGTGCCATTTCAACGCTGTGAAATAGCCTAACCTTCTAAGCGGCCGCCGTCGTTGCGTGCGACAAAGGTCTTGGGTTCTAATCCCAGTCAGTTCCTGAAAATTTATATTTATTTAATAAAAATTAATCAAAGCCGGTGATGTTCAAGTGAAGAGGACCAGGTCCTGGACATGGACCCAGTGGTGGACCTGGACAACGGTGGTGGACCTGGACCCGGTGGATTTCCACGGAAATTTCAAATTTAAAAAAATGTTTACTTGGAAGTGTATTGGTAATAGCTTTTATTGCTGCTCCAAAATGTGCCTTGTCATTAAAGAAAACAATTCGACTGAAATTCGAAATTCAAAAATTTGTATCATAATATTGCAAAGGGTTCCGCCACCCTTTTTGAAAACCACTTTCGTACTCATATTGCTGACACATTGTCTTCATTTACTTGATCATACTTTTAAACATACTTAAGGCAAAAATAAAGTTTAATAAAAACATAAACAGCCATGCTCCCATTTTCGCAATCACAAAAGTTTTGCGTTTTGGAAAGTAAATTTGGTCGAAAGCCCCGATTCAAAACGCAAAATTTTTGTGAATGCGAAAATCGGAGCATGGCTAAAAATAAGACTTTCAAAATTGCTCAAATATTCGGCAATTATTTGACATCATAAAGCTCTGCTGAATGCGTCCATAATGTGAGATAATAAACTTAGTTTTCCATTAGGCACTAGCATTAGGACCTTCCCTGCTTTGAAGCCAAAAAAATTTAAATTAAACTTAGTAGAAGATGTATGTTTTATTACAATTTCTAACCCTTTGGCGGTCTTAAGTTTGCGTTATAAAAGCCGCAAGACCTATCAACAAACGCAAGTCAACATCATCATCATCTGTATATAAATACACAGAAATAAACGAGAATCTTGGATTTGAATATTTCAAGATTTAAAGCAATTTTCTGCTCATTTTGAAGGCGTTTTTTTGTATACACATATTTTAAATTATTTTGTTTCAGATTTTTCAAGTACTCAACATTTTAGAAAACATTTTTGTGTTTGCTTCAATTTATTCTCAGTGTATCATGTGCATACATACTTAGTCGCCAAGGTCCCAAATGCGCCACTAATTTGTGGGCATAAGAAATGTTTAGCTTGGCTTTTTATGACCATCTCTGACTTACTTAAGGGTATGGCACAAGATGGTATAAGTAGCACGTGCCTGTGGTCCTTTACAGTTATTATGTATTTTAAGAAGTCAAAATGTGGCCAGCTATTCATGTGTGTTCAGGTATTAAAAACAACATTAGTTGTGGCAATTCCTTACAATGACAATGGGTTAATAAAATGTTTCATTGTTGAAGCATTGTTGAAGTTTTTCGAATATCGTCGGATAACTCTTTTGAGTAATTGAACACGTGATAGAAAGTAATCGGTACAAACGAGAGCGTAAGTTAAAGTCGGTCCTGCCCGACTTCGATATACCCGTTACTCAGGGCAATTAGTGTTTAATAGCCTTTCCCTATGTTAATTAACAGAGCATTAACATTAAAGTGACCATTTTAACATTATGTGAGCGAAAAGTGCATGTAGCGCCAAAAAGAATGCAACGCAAATTATAACCTTCCTAACTCTGCCATTTATTATCCGATCCTTATGAAACTTTCAGAGATTCTAGATATTGGGCCCATACACTACACTGCAAAATATGAGCTTTATATCTTTAAAATTGGAGTTATTCAACATTTTTTATTTTTATTGTATAAACTTGATCTGCGTAGGGACAATAGGAGTCTACATACAAAATTTGGTGGATTTAGCTCTTCTAGTCTCCGAGACCTAGGTGTTCATACAGACATTGTTAAAGGGATGTCGTACAGCTCATTGGGCGTTAAAATTGCCGTTATACCTTTAAACTATTGAACAACCGACATGCAAATAGCATCGGCGAAAATCATCATTTGGGACGAATGCACAATGGCGCACTAAAGCGCATTGGAAGCAATTCACCGAACATTAAAAGATCTGCGCACTGCCAGTCATTCCAAGATCGACTTCAGCCGATCAAATTAACGCTTGCTATGTGAATAAACTTCAGCTGTCAGCTAACATGAGAGTTGCATTGCAGAACGATCCATCGCTTTCTATTTCTCCAAGCAATTGCTAAATATCGGTAATGGTCGTGTCTCTGTCGGTGAATCGGATTGATATCATTTCCTCCGAATTCTTGCAATTTCGTCTTATTTCAAGACGAGCTCATCAGTATTCCCGAACATCATTGTTTAAACTTTGTAGTTCAGAATCAGATCATTGGCACTCTACATTCATTCAAATTTATTGACTGTGTAACAAACGAGGACGATGTTACCAACTATGCAACAGAATTTTTCAACGCTTTGGATGTGCCGCACAATTTGCAACTAAATGTTGGCTCGGAAGTCGTCTTGCTTCGAAATTTTAACCAACCAAAACTATGCAGTGGAACGAAATAAAGAAAATTGATGACCAATGTGATTCACGCAGCGATAATCAAAGGAAAATTTAAAGAAGAAGAAGTTCTCATTCCGAGGTTTCCAATGATCTCAGCCGATGTGCCCTTTGGGTTCAAACGAATTCAATTTTTAATTCGCCTTGCATTCGCCATGACGATGAACAAATCACAAGGCCAGTCCTTAAATGTTTGTGGCCTGAATTTGGAAAATGCATGTTTTTCTCATGGTCAATCGTACGTGTCATGTAAATTGGTTAACCTATTTACAGCTGATTTTTGCTTTACACACTACATTCTTAGAGGCCGCTAAAAGTATATCCTCAGCGTCTAAGTATCAAAATTAATAATAAAAATATAAAAAAAAGACCCATTTAGATGCCCTAGCTTTAGCTTTTAAATGTTGATTTAGCTTGTTAACCAACACTGGCAATAAACCGCCTACCTACTTTGTGGTATCGATAACAAAGCACACCGATAGCTCGCCGATAGCACGCGCTACGACCTGAACTGGGCTATAAAAGCAAATGCTACTGCACGGCATTCACTCACTTCTCCATGCGAGCTCCAGCAGTTCGCATGGCGACCTTATTTTACTTCGTGTTTTTTTTTTTTTTTTTTGCTGCAATTGTCTTCAGATGTCATGAGAACTTGTTTCGCACTCGTCGTTTGATTTTGAGATCCTCCATCTTTGGCCATTTGATGGTAATAAAATCAATTGTCTTCAGATGTCATGAGAACTTGTTCCGCACTCTTCGTTTGATTTTGAGATTCTCCATCTTTGGCCATTTGATGGTAATAAAATCATCACAGCCGTTTAACTGTCTCGGCCGCTGCCACTAATGCCCGCCACAGTGATAAGGTTCAATCAGTTCACTCATTCTCGGCTTTAGACGTTCACATAGGATGCATGATAGAACCTTATATGCAATGGGAAGGAGACTGATCCCGCGGTAATTGGCGCAAACCGCAGGGTCTTCTTTTTTAAATATTGGACAAAGTACACTTAGATTCCAATCTTCGGGCATGCTTACTTCGGACCATATTCTGCATAGGAGTTGGTGCATGCACCTTACCAGCTTCTCACCGCCAGCCTTGAACCATTCAGCGGGCAGCTCATCAGCGCCAGCAGATTTGTTTTTTTTTTTAACCTTTTTATGGCTAATGAGACTTCATTATGGTCCGGCGGGTCTATCGCTATTTTATCGATTGGTGGTGTCGCTACTTCCCCAGAGGCGGCATTGTGTTCGTCATCACCTCTCAGCAGGTTGGAGAAATAGTTTCTCCATTTGTCTAGTACCACTTGCGGTTTTCTGACCAGATTTCCGTGCTCGTCCTTCCAACTGTGAGATTGGGGTCCCCGTAATTCCCGCAAGGCAATAACTTAATACCGGGAATTACGGTTGCGGCGTGACCTCGCTAGATAGCCGCCTTCAAGAGGAGCAAGTTAATACTTTTTTTATGTGGAAAACAATGCTATTTTTTTTTTGCATTTTAGCACCTCTGGCTCTTTGTCCCAATCCTCACTGGACTCACTGGAGGTTGGGGTCCCCGTAATTCGCACAAGGCAATACCTAAATAACGGTACTAGGTAACCGTCACAGTATAATTTGCGGCTTCACAATGCTGGTTTTTTGCATTTTTGCACCTCTGGCAATATGTCCCAATCCTCGTTGGAATGGGTCTTCCACCTCGGGCACATTGTCCCAATCTTCGTTGGAATGTGTCTTACACCTCGGACTCGTTGTCCCAATCTTCATTGGACTGCAAGGCAATAACTTAATACCGGGAATTACGGTTGCGGCGTGACCTAGCTAGATAGCCGCCGTACAAGATGAGCACGTAAAAAACGTATAAATTGCTGCAATGCTTCGGTTTTTTCACCATCTTCCACCTCTGGCTGGTTGTCTCAATCCTCATTGCCGGGCTGGGAGATTGTAATCAAGTGAGCATGCACTTCTTGACTAACGAAAATATGAACACTATATTATTCTTCATTATGTATGTATGTATATTTTTTTTCTTGATAGTGTTTACCAGTTTTGTTTAATTACTTTTTGCTATCAGCAAAGCAAGTCCCAGTTGTTTTCTCGTCGACCAGTTCTCGTCGATTGATTTTACTTTATATTCTCAATCGCAGGAAATCTTTACCCCCTTCCTTTTCTAACCAGCGTACCCGCATAACATCAACGTCTGGGCCTCACTCGGTAGGGGTGTGAATACACTTTCAAACCATACTGTTAGCAGAAATAAGTCCAGTAAAATTATTATCATAGATATAGACATTCCTTTATTTTTATTGTTGCTTTTAACGTAGATCTACGACATATATAATGCGAGGATATTAATCTTTTTTGTCACTTTTCGCATTTAAAAATGGATAACTTGAAATTCCTGTCAAAAATAAAACGAAATCTGGCCCAATGTGCATTGGAAGGCCAAGGAGCTGTTGGGTCCCTCGCTCACCGATCGGCTGCAGCGTTGCCAGAGGAAATTCTCCATGAAGACGGTGCTAATGCTGTCTAATCAGCTTATCGATAGGTTGGAATACATCCATGAGGGCTATGAGTTATCAAAACAACAATTAAAGCTCACAATCTTTCTTTATATTTAAAAATATATATACTTTATGTGGTCGGAGATGCTTCCTTCAATGCGTTACAAACATCCGCACAATTTTAGAATACCCTCTGCAAGGGTATAAAAATAGGGGAAAGTTAACTTCGGCTCGGCCGAAGTTTTGTATACCCTTGCAGCTTCCATTGAAAACAAAAACGTTTTTCTAACTAAGACTACTTTTTCGACCTTACTTTTCTATGGGATCTATACTATATAAATGTCTGATTTCGACCAAACTTGGTGAAATCATGGAAAAGCATAATACACTGTTTATTACGAAATTTGGAGGCGATCTCATTTAAAACAAAAAAGGTTTTTCTCACTAGAACTTCTTTTTCGACCGATCATTCATACTGCAGCTGTATGCGTATAGTCATCCGATTTTGATAAAACTTTGTAGAAATGTGTAAAAGTATATAAAATAAGTGTATGCCAATGATAAGGACGTTTTCATTATAAACCAAAAAGTTTTTCTCACTAGAACTAGTTTTTCGACCGATCGTTCCTATGCGAGCTATATGCTATAGTCATCCGATTTCGACCAAACTTTGTGAAATCATGGGAAATGATAGTAAACTAAAAAATACGTACCTTGGAGGCGTTTCCATTAAAAACAAAAACGTTTTTCTCACTAACGGGGGTGTCCTGCAAATCTCTAGAGATTTTAGAATAGAATTGGCCCAATTGGGTTCAAAATAATTGTCCATCTCACAAAACAGGGCTGCATCACGCGCAAAAAAAATTCCCTTATATTAGTTTTGAATTAAAATGTTGTTAAAGGGAAATCTGTTAGTTGTTGCATAAGTTTAATGATTCCATGCTAATATTATAATTTAAATTAAAGTCGCGTTACCCAAAAATAATACCCAAAATTTAAAAATATTTGCGCGCCAATCATTGATCAGAATTTGCCAGCCCTTGGCACGTTTGTTGTTGTTGAATTTCCCATGCGGCGATTGTTATGGCAGCCTTCGGTTGGTTTTGCGAAAAATTATTAACAAGCTAATTTCAATATTAAATCAAATTAAACATGTTATTAATTTGATGCAGCCTATCCAGGAAAATAATGTAGATTACATTTCCACAACTAATTTTACTTATCAAAATAGCTTTAGCGGTGAATTTAGCAAAATCTCTACCTAAATCACTAGAGATGTGAAACCAACCGAAAGAGGTTTCTAGGACACCGAGAATTGGTTTTGGGTTGGAATTTGGTTGAAAGAGATTTGTGGGACACCGCCGTAAGACTAGTTTTTCGACCGATCGTTCCTATAACAGCTATATGCTATAGTCATCAGATTTCGACCAAACTTAGTGAAATCATGGAAAAATATAGTAAACTTAATAATACGTACTTTGGAGGCGTTTCCATTAAAAACAAAAAAGTTTTTCTCACTAAGACTAGTTTTTCGACCGATCGTTCCTATGGCTGCTATATGCTATAGTCATCCGATCCGGCCGGTTCCAACAAATGTGCAGCCTATTTGCACCACAAGACTTCGTGCAAAGTTTGGTGAGGATAGCTTTAAAACTGACGGAGGAGATAGCATAGAAACAGACAGACGGACAAGGCTAAATCAACTCAGCTCGTCATGCCGATAAAGAATATATATACTTTATGTGGTCGGAGATGCTTCCTTCTATGCGTTACAAACATCCGCACAATTTTATAATACCCTCTGCAAGGGTATAATAAGTATTTGCCAATGACAAAAAAGTTTCCAATGGAAACAAAAACGTTTTTCTCCTTAGAATTTGTTTTTCGACCGATTGTTCTTAGGGCAGCTATATCCTATAGCCATCCGATTTTGATAAGACTTTGTAGAATTGTGTAAAAGCATAGCAAATAAATAATTGCCGATTTTTAGGTTATTATACCCTTGCAGAGGGTATTATAAAATTGTGCGGATGTTTGTAACGCATTGAGAAAAACTTTTTTGTTTTTAATGAAAACGTCCTTTTTATTGACATATTCTTATTTTATATACTTTAACACATTTCTACAAAGTTTTATCAAAATCGGATGACTATAGCATATAGCTGCAGTATGAATGATCGGTCGAAAAAGAAGTTCTAGTAAGAAAAACTTTTTGTTTTAAATGGGATCGCCTCCACATTTCGCAATTAACAGTGTATTATGCTTTTCCATGATTTTACCAAGTTTAATCGAAATCAGACATCTTTATAGTATAGATCCCCTAGAAAAGTAATGTCCAAGAAGTAGTCTTAGAAAAACTTTTTTGTTTTCAATGGAAGCTGCAAGGGTATACAAAACTTCGGCCGAGCCGAAGTTAACTTTCCCCTATTTTTTTCATTGAAAACAAAAAAGGTTTTCTAACTAAGACCACTTTACAGAGTATACTTTTCTATGACAGCTATACTACATAGAAGCCAGATTCGACCAAACTAAGTGGAATCATGGGAAAGCATAGCAAACTAAGAAATACGAAGCTGGGAGATTGGAAACAAAAAAGGTTTTCTCACTAAAACTAGTTTTCGACCGATCGTTCCTACTACAGCTATATGCTATAGTCATCCGATCCGGCCGGTTCCGACAAATGTGCAGCGTATAAGTACTAAAAGACTTCGTGCAAAGTTTGGTGAAGATAGCTTTCAAACTGACGGAGGAGATAGCAGAGAAACAGACAGATGGACAGACGGTCGGACGAACAGACGGTTACAAACAGCCGGATAATTTTATAATACCCTCTGCAAGGGTATAATGAGTATATTATTGTCGAGCTTGACCGACTTTTTTAATTGTTTTCTCAGTGTATAAAGTTGGTTTGAACTGGGAAATATTAAATAGTTTTTTAGCTCTTCTAGTCTTTGAGATCGACGTCTTTATAGTATTTGGCGTCACTTTTTCCTATCCCTACCTTATCACTAAAAGGAGACTTTTCCACTCTCCCAGAAGTAACGCTTTCTTTCCGGCTAGAAGTGTCAGAGAGTGACTTCCTCCAGAAGTAGAGTGAGAATGCGATATCGATAGAGTAAAGCAATACCTTACTACTGGAGGTAACGCATTCTTATCTTCTGCGATAGAAATGTTTACTGGGATCTGCTTTGCAACGCATGTGCTTTATGTCTTTGTGTGGCAGTCGAAGGATCACCCAAAAATTTTGGGCAATCGTTAAGATATTAATTAATGCATGAAAATTTGTTAAATTTCCTATTGTGTAATGGTAAGATAATGCACTACAATAGAATCAAGCAGTAGGCCTTGACTCAGGCGGCAGGCTCCGTTTGGCTCTCGTTGAATCTGAAATTGTTAACTGGTGGATATTTCTTCGTTGATTTTTTTCTTTATTTTGCTATTGACTTCATACATCCAGTCGCCACGTCGTACTTTAAGACCAACGTCGTACCAAAAATAATATCCAAAGAATTATTGACTTTAAGTTTGTCCATTATTCAATAGACAGAAATCTATAGATTTTGGCTCTGTATTTTTGTAAGCCGATTTCAAATGTGTTGAAAATGCCTTAATATGTATTTTGTTTCAAATTATGCTTAATAAATGTGGTAATTTGTTAATCCACTTAACCCGCCTCCGCTTCGCCTTTTGCATCTAAGCCACTTGAGGGGGCATAAATGTAACATTTTGGTAATTTTTGTTTTGTTGTTGCAAAACGTGTGCGCATAAATATTTAAATGGCAAAAAGTCACGTCTTGAATAATTGTTTAAGTTGTGATGGAGTGGTGGGAAGGTGGGGAGCTGGAGAGTTGGGTTGCCTTTAGCTATTTTAGGAACTTTTTCAACTAAGTGCAGCTGTTGGCTGTTGAGTGGGAGAGAAAGGCACCAGGATTTCATTATTATGAACGTTAATTACCCGCACACACACACACACACACACACACACACACAGCGACGTGTGTGTGCTGTTAATTTTCATATTAAATCCGTTAAAATGTACAAATACCCAACAGGCACTCCAAGACGTACCCAAAAACTACCCATTGTGGAAGCCAAAGAAGGCACGTTCCTCCCGCTACCAGCTTATATGTACTTCCATTATGCATATTACTTTCACCTACTTTCACAAATTTCGCTGTTAAAAGTACGATATGTAATACGATTTTGTGTGTTTGTTGGTAAGTGTGGGTGTTATGGAGTTCCCGAAGGACACACACACACAATGGCGCAGTCAGGTCATGATTTATGCCCAGGCATCACAACATAAAACTTGGCATATCCACTTTCAATTGATAACGACATCATTAAAGATACAAGTAGAAGCTTCCTTATAATTTGGATACAATTTCCAAGCAATAGCAACAATAACAAAGGCAAGAGTAGAGGACTGGTTGCTAAGAAAAGAGGAGTTAACTAACCATTAAGTAAATAACACACAACTATTAAGCTTAAACTTACGCACAAAGATTTGTTATAAAGCAAAGCAAATTGTTTAACTTTTAATTAAAATCAAATTAAAATTTGTCCAAGATTTGTTATGATTCCGAATTCAATGGTATTTTCTTTATTTTCATCTTCTTTTTTATATAGGCCACAATTGTTGGCATTAAATTGAATTCAAACAGAATGGGGGTAACAAAAAATACAAGGCCATCGATCCGTCTGTCCGTCCGTCCAGTGGCGACAGTAAACAAGCTTTTTGTGCCCGCTTCATAAAATGGCGCACGAAAATTTCACGCGCACTGACCCCGTCGCCAGCAGCAGCAGCAGCAAGTGCAGGAGCAGGAGCAGGAGCTGGAGCAGCATCAACAGTCACGCCTTCTCCTCACCTGGCTTTGGCTGGCCTGGCCTGGCATGGCCGGTCCTGGCTGTTGCTTGTTTGTTAAATTGAACAATTTATTTTATTTTATTTTTTATTTCTTCTTCTCACCCAGCTCCTGGCATTGCAGGATATCCTGCAGGCTCGCTCTTCTCTTTCTCCTTCCCTATGTCTCTCCCTCCATAAAGGACAAATGCCATAGTTTAGCATTTGGTTGTCGTGCTTTTGTTGCAAATGAATGCGCTAGATTTCACTTGCATTTTATTTGCAAACAATTTTCAATGTTTTTCCTTAGCTTTTCCTTTCGTTTCATACTCTGTCCAAAAAAGGGTAATTGGATTTTGTTAATAATAAGCGACTTCCTTACAACATCTTAACGTAAGCAGGGGAGACTGGTTTTATGAGGTCAAAAACAAATTTAAGAAAGAAAAAACTAAGGAGAAATATCCGCAAATAAACAATTATAAAAGTAAATGATACGACAGATTCAACGAAAGCGAAGAATATCCAAACCAGCGATGTTCCTCCATAGCCCCCAGGGGCCGAGCGCAATCGGCTATTTACAAGCGGTCGAGCCGAGCGCATGCCGAAGTCGGTCAAATGAGCGTAAGTAGCGCTATCTTTGCTTACATTCAATGCCCAGGCGACGAGCAGGGCAGGACAAAGCTGGTTCGCACACCAATACACTCTCACTTTGTGGCCTCGCTCTTCTTGAACATCGCTGCTCTAAGCAAATTCTATAGACGAAACATGGCCTGCGTCTGATTCAAGGCATATTGCTTGATATTTGTGCTATGCACCGGGGCCTGCCCTAGTACTTATATCACCAGAATTTGTGTATCGTTCATGCAGTGCCAATGATATCCGTCGCCACTCGTGGTGCTTGTTTCTAATACTATACAAGCAAACCAGTGTTGCCAAGTTAGTTAGTTTTCCACAAGGTCTAGCTATTTTGTAAGGTCGAAAGTCTCGTTTGACTCGCTGATGTGTTAACAGCTCGCTGTTGTTTAAATCAATTGCAGCCAAAAAAACTTTTTTGGCCATTTTCTAGCTATTTCTGATAACACAGATTAAGGTTCATCCTGTTTTTTCAATTAATTTAACATTTTTATCCATTTTAAAAGTGTGAGGCCTTCATGTTGTCATGTTTTCAATGTAAATAGCTTAGCAATTGTCATGTTCGAATAATGAGAAAATTTCGAATGATACTTTTTGTGCAAATTCAAATGAAGCATGAATGTATCAATGAGTTAATTTGGTTCACAGGTTTTTCGATGGTGTTGGGCACGAAGTGCTTGTTTCAGCCAGGTGCTGACCAATAATTTTTTATACCCCTTAATCGTAAAGAGGGTATATTAAGTCGTGCAAATTCGGCTCGGCCGAAGTTTTGTATACCCTTGCAGCTTCCATTGAAAACAAAAAAGTTTTTCTAAGACTACTTTTTGGACATTACTTTTCTATGCGATCTATACAATAAAGATGTCTGATTTCGATTAAACTTGGTCAAATCATGGAAAAGCATAATACACTGTTAATTGCGAAATTTGGAGGCGATCCCATTTAAAACAAAAAGTTTTTCTCACTAGAACTTCTTTTTCGTTCATACTGCTGCTATATGCTATAGTCATCCAATTTTGATAAAATTTTGTAGAATCGTGTCCAATGTATATAAAATAAGTGTATGCCAATAAAAAGGGCGTTTTCACTCGAACTAGTTTTTCGACCGATCATTCCTATGGGAGCTATATGCTATAGTCATCCGATTTAGACCAAACTTCAAAGAATTGTGTAAAAGTATATAAAATAAGTGTATGCCAATGATAAGGACGTTTTCATTAAAAACAAAAAAGTTTTTCTCACTAGAACTAGTTTTTCGACTGATCGTTCCTATGGGAGCTATATGCTATAGTCATCCGATTTCGACAAAACTTAGTGAAATCATGGGAAGGGATAGTAAACTGAGAAATACGTACTTTGGAGGCGTTTTCTTTAAAAACAAAAAAGTTTTTCTCTCTAAAACTAGTTTTTCGACCGATCAATCCTATGGCAGCTATATGCTATAGTCATCCGATCCGGTCGGTTCCGACAAATGTGCAGCGTATTTGTACCAAAAGACTTCGTGCAAAGTTTGGTGAGGATAGCTTTAAAACTGACGGGGGAGATAGCATAGAAACAGACGGACAGACGGACGGACAGACGGACGGACAGACGGACAGGGCTAAATCAACTCAGCTCGTCGTGCTGATCAAGAATATATATACTTTATGTGGTCGGAGATGCTTCCTTCTATGCGTTACAAACATGCGGACAATTTTATAATACCCTTTGCAAGGGTATAAAAAGCATCTCCGATCCCATAAAGTATATATATTATTGATCAGCATCAATAGCCGAGTCAATATAGCCACTACCGTTTGTCTGTCGGTATGAATACCTAGATCTCAAAGACTAGAAGGGCTAGAAGGGCTGGAATGACTGAGTCGTTCATCTTAAGCCTCGGTGAGTTGCCTCTCTTTTTTGTAAAGGTGCAGTGCTGGCTTTTTTTCAGGATTCACCGCAATGCTCCAACGAGATGCCGTCCAAAAAGGATTGAGCTGTTGCTGACGCTCTTCTGGCGATGCGGCTGTAAGCCTGTATTGTCTGCACGCAGATCGAGTTTAACTCAAATTTTGACCGCCCCCGAAATAAAAAACGTTGAATATCTTCTACAAATTTTAAGATTTCGAACTCGTAATTTGCAAACAAAGTATTTGCCATATATCAATTATCTTTAAAATTTTCATAAAGATCGGATCACAAATAAAGATCGGATCAGCAAATGGTAAAGTTTATAGAAAACGCTGCATATTTTTCAGAGCAGTATGCTCTGTTTGCTAACATAATGGTGATATGTTTACTGTGATGTTAAAACTCTGTTAATATTCATAACATTGATCCACCTAAGTAATGGGAATATCGAAGTCGGGCAGGGCCGACTTTAACTTTCGCTCTCGTTTTTATACTCTGTACCAAAGGTACACAGAATATAATAAGTTTGTGCAAAAGTGTCCGTCTGTCTGTCCATATGAACGCACTGATCTCAGAGATGGTAAAAGATAGCTGGCGCGAGGTACAACTGTAAGCAACTTAAGGATTGTGTACCAAAAAGCGGTGTTTTCCTATTTAGTACTGTTTTAAGAACCTCCCGGATCCCTCCGGGATTCGTCAGTGAGATCTTAACCGCTTCCACACCAACAGCCATTATCAATTGTCTATATAAGCCAAGCTAAGCCGGAAAGCAACTTGTGATGGAAGCTTTGCCATTTTTCGCCATTTTCAGAAGTCAATAGTTGGCAATACTGATGCGAACAGAGAGCGCAAAAACTTTTCAGTGTTGATTGAGATTTCCGCTCTGCCACTCTATTGTCGCTCTCCCTCTCTTGACATTACACGCACAATTTTTCGGTGATTACCGTTAATTTTTCGTAAGCAGAGAAAGCTGGAGTCAAACTAATTTTACATACTCAGACCTAATCAGACCATAGCACCGGTGAGCAAAAGTTACTCGTGCTTTTCACACAGACGCTAGCTGAACTTTCAATTTTTATACTCTGTAACAGAGGTACACATAGTACTGAGCTTTTTGTAGGGTTGCCATCGATAATTATCGAATATTAATCGGTACCGACTAATCGATTATTAATCGATACCGATCGAAGGCGCTAATTGAAATTCAAACCGCAGTCACAATGGACTGCTCTCTTTAGTGCTTACCAGCACAAGCACATTTCAGTCTTCTTCATTTGGCCGGGTCCCACCCAAACTTTGGAAGATAATTTTAACAAAAATCATCTTGTAGAGTCCTTTTCGAGCACTTTTGATGATTAACCAGAGATATGTGGCATTGCAATCGTCAAATTGGTGATAAGTATATCGCCTAAAAGGCAAGAATGTGACTATTTTGTTCAATTTAACGGTACTTGGGTTTTGTCACAGAAGAAACTTTTTCTTAACATCTGAATGAAACGCTTGATTATTTTTCAGAAGAGACTATTTCCGATGTTTGTTCTTGGGTTACCCACGTTTCTGGGGAAGAGCAAAAAGACCCATACTCAGTTCACGAACCATTTCAACTTATATGCAGATCTACTTCTTCTTTAAAAATCGTAGTAGGTCAACCAATCCCAACTTCCTAACTCAGAAGTACTCTCGCAGGCACTGATCCAGAGATGGGTATCGCTTGCCCTTTCACTATCTAGCTCTAGCTGTGGGTTCTTGTTTACGCCTGAGAGCATGCATCTCCTTTTTCCTTCAATGGAACTGAAACTGATGTAGGCTCTTTCTCCTTAGTTGAATCCTCTCTGAAAGGTAAATCGAAATTCAGCAATTTCAACCTCCGGCTTGAAGTCCATTCCATTTGGTCGATGAATCCCCATTTCCCCAGTCCCAATAAATAAAATGAAAACTACTTTAATTTAGTTCCTGTGTAAAGTTGGTAGCCTTTAAGTCCGCACAGAACCCTTCATGTGGCGTATGGAAAAATAGTGAGAGCTGTCAATCAGTTGATTACGCTCGCACTCTCAAACACACACACACACACACAGACGCAGAAGCGCCCTCGCTCCATGCTAATTACAAAGTTGATGGCGGTCATTAGGTTTGTTTGGTAACTTGAGTGGGCGTGGCCCCAGCAAACAATTTAGAACCTTCAATGGGTTAAGCATGCAACAATTTTGCAATTTGCAGCCCGATGAAAGTTGCGTGTGTCACGCGTTTGGCCCATTGATGATGGGACCCCATAAACCAAAGCAAACACATAAAGAAATAAATCACTCATACGACCCGTACAACCAATCTGTGCCGGACTTTGTGCCAGTTTGTCCAGTGTTATCCCATTTCAAATAGTTGTAATTGAAGGCGCTACACAGCTGTGTGTGGCAAATCCCAAATATATCCCTCCGTCAATCTCAGCCAACGCCATCCTGCTGCTCGCCCCCTTCCCACAACCGTTGGCTCAACTTTCCACTTAACCTTTTTCGTTTGGCTAAGGCAGGGGCTTGACTGGGTTTTGGCTTGTCGTCGTCGTCGTCGACGTCGTCTCTCGGATTTTCACTTGGCAATTCAATTGCATGAAAAACTAGACGACGCTTGCCTGCTTTCTTTTTGCTTTTTCAGTGTCGTGGTTTGATATTAATTCCATAAGAAATCCATTTTGTGAAATAAACGCGTGCCCATTGAAACGGTTGCCTCGGTTGCCATTGGATTTGGTCCTTTAATGGCGTCAAATGTTTGGCGCCACGCTTTTTTCTTTACATTGAAATCAAGTGAGGAAAAGGAACGTAGTTTAAGCAAAATTAGCGTTAATCCCAAATCTTGGAATCGTCTTAAACAGAGCAAAAGTGGAACAACAACAAAAAACACAACATGTAAGTGCGGTATTGTAAATGAATGGGCGCACTTCTTCCAGCGGCTAAGAACTTTGATCAGTTGTGATATTGTTAAAAAAAAAGGGGACAATTCAACATATTTTGAATGGATACCAAGCGGATTCTATGTGGTTAAAGTCAGTTCTGTTTTGTGTGTAAAATGTGAATTCTATATTAATTTGAGTGGTTTTTATTTGGATTCCAAGAGTAAGAGGTGCCCTCGCTTAAGGGTAGATTTTACTGGTTCGGTTTATTACATGGTTTTGGAAGCCAACTGAACCGCGGTTTCGGTTCGGTTCAGTGGTTCAGTCTTTATTTGTTTTACATTAAATGAAGGTCAGTTTCTGTTTTTGCAAATGAAGGTCTGTTTTGCAAAGGAATTCGCAACGCACTTTATGTTCTTGGATGTCGAAAATCTGTAAAATCTCAACCCTTAAAGCACATCCTTAAGCTTAACGACCAGATATTTTCATATTAATATTTAAAAAAATTACAACTTATTTCTAGGATCGCCCCAATTACCGCTGAACATGCACACTTTAGGATAAAGTCCCGAATTTTGCTTAAATCTGTTCGAAAATCTACTTCTTTCCAGACTTTCGATGATAGCTTTTTAATTTTGCCGAGTCTCAAGCCCTAAGCCATTTCTTAACTATAAAATCCCAATTTGCCCTAAAGTCTTCGCTGAAAGATATTTTTCCGAAGTTTCCAAGGAAAAGCAGTCCGATAACGTGTTAAAAACTACATTATTTTCTTAGATCGCCCTTAATTTAACCCTTTCTCAACTTTTAAAGCATTTTGTTGAGGATACGTTGCAATTTACCCTGAATTCTGCTCGGACGGTCATTTTCTTAGACTTTTGAAGTTGCGGCAAGTTCAAAACTTCTTTTTGTTCTAAACCTTAGACCATTCTGAAGTCTAACATTAACAATTTCTCTAAATCTGTTCAGAAGGTAATTGTTTTGGACTTAAGGGGCACACCTAGTGTGATGGCCTAAAAAAAGGTGATTTTTGGGAATTTTTATTAAAAAAAATACTTTATCAATTATTTCAAAATTTTAAGAATATATTTATACATGTTTCAAGAATATACAGTGAAATTTTTGAAGAAAAAATTAAATATTTTTTAAGTTATAGTCGATCTCCAACGGCGAAAAAAAAGTTCCTTCACTGCTGCAGTGATTCCGGCCTTCTCCGTGGATGAAATTTAAAAAAAATTCTCGTTAAACTAGATAATATTGTCTGTACAATGACCTACGATAAAAAAAATCAAAAATTGACAATATGGCGGCGTTTTAAAAAAAGTCGAATTTTACCCAAAAATTTTGGTCGTTTTTGGCCTGCCAAAAATTCGATTTTTTGATCAAATGATAAACCGATAGGTCATTGTACGGAGAACTATATATAGAACATTTTAAAAAAATTTGATAGTGATCGGATCATTTGTTTTTGAGTAATCACTGCAGCAAATTCGGAAAATGCTGTTTCGAGAAAAACGCGTTTAAAGATAAAATGATCGTCTCTCTAGCTGCCGAGCGGCTGCTCTTTAAATTGCTATAACTCAAAAATATTTGAGATATCGATTTGAAATTTTAATATGTTATTTTTAAAGGTGTAATCTACCGAAATATGAAAAAAAAGAAAAATCGACTTTTTTGAAATTTCACACTAGGTGTGCCCTTAAGAAGCTGCAGAAGTTTGAAAAACTTTAAGTCTGGGTGGGACATACTATTTGATAAAAAATAAAGTTGGACTCGTACACATTATAAAGTACTAGTTCTGGTTCTTAGAGGTATTACACCCCGGGTTTTTGTTTGAACCAACTTTTTTTTGGTCTAGCTAATCCTTTAAATATTGAACATTTTCTCAAAGAAAGCTATTTTGTACCGAAAAACTTTTTAAATAATTTAAGCTCACCTATAGTGTATTTTTCCCCGAACTTTTGCTTCAATATTTGAAATATAATGATTTCTAAAGTGATATGTGACACTTCGACCTTTTCGATACTGAATTCCTAGAGAATTGAAAAGTTTCAATAGCTGGATGCTTATGTGTTAAGTGCCTTTAATATGTATTCTATGTCAGTCATGTGTGAATCCTTAGTGGCATTCATTTGGATACCAAGCGAATTCTATGTGGTTACAGTTGGTTCTGTTCTGTGAATAAAATGTGATTTTTATGTTAATTTGAGAGAATTTTATATGGGTTCTAAATGTTTTGTTCTTATATCGGGGGGGCGGGGGGAATTTTATGTGGATGCTGTTATAAGTGGTTTGCATTTGGACACCAAGAGAATTCTTTGTGATTAGAGTTGGTTGCACTTGTGTATAATATGTAAGTGATGTGTGGATTCCATGAGGATTCTATGTGGCGTGCATGAAAATTCTATGTGGATCCTGTGTTTATTCAGTTTGAGCTGACGTAGCTTTTGAAGGGGATACCAAGCAAGTCCTTCGTTGTTGAAGTTGTGGGATTTCTGTGTATCAAATAATCTTTATTAGTAAATTTGAGATCTATCAGGGTGAATTTTATTTGGATACTATAGTAAGTGGTTTCCATTTGGACACCAAGCGAATTCTTGTATATAACATGCTAATTTTATGTGGATCCTGTGTGTATTATATTTGAGCGGAAGTAGCACATTTGTTAAATGCGGTTAATATATATTCTATGTACCTTACGTGTGAGTTTCATGCGGATCCTAAATAGCTTTCATGTGGATACCAAGCACATTTTAAGTGGATTAAGCTGGTAGATTGCTGTGCGGATTCTACCTGGTCAAGTCTGGTATAATCATTTTATATAGTTTTTAGTAAATTTTGTGTGGATTCTAAGTGTTTGATTTATGTATCAGAATGGTTAGTTGATCTTGTTATTAACTTGTATACACAGAAAAATGTTGAACGAATAATTTAAGTACGAACGCTCTTGAAAAAAATTATTTATTCTTGAGTTTTTAAGAATTTCGCGCTTAAAATCGAGCTAAATTAGTTCTGTTTGGTGTTGTTAGGCGAGGAGGGTGAGGAAAAGAAACTGAGAGAATAGCGATGAACCCGCTCTCTCTGCATCGTTTTTTGGGAAAGGGGTGTGTGGGGAGTCAATCGAGTAAAGAGCGCTCCCCGTCAGTTTATAATATAAATTTGGACGATGCTCAAGGCATCCTACATGTGGTGCTGTTGTCTAAGCGGTGGTGTCTGTGAGTGCAGTCTTTCGAGGTCCCGAGTTCGAGTCGCAGTAAAGGTAAGTAAAAATAAAAATTAAAAAAATAAAAATAATTCATAATAAATGGAGTGGGGTGGGGTTTTGGGTTGGTGTGGTTGGTACCAACCCCTCACCGCCCCCCACCCCAAATACCCAGCCAACCACTCCCCCTTCGAAGTCACCTTAAGTTCCACTCCCCCCCTAGCTCTTGGATCAAGAAAAACGGGATCAAACATTCATACTTGGATAAAGAATTTCGTTCTTGGATCGAGAATTTTCACTACTATCGAACTATTGAGTAAGAAAATTCTTGATCCAAGTATGAAATTCTCTATTTTTTCTCTGAGTGTGTTTACTGTATTCCTTGGAAATTATTATCGGAATCAACTGGCATGTAAGGGTTCAAACATGCTGTAACTTATTCAAGATGTTTTTTTCATTTGAGAGCAATTCAATTCAAATTCAAATCATAGAGCTTCGCGTTTTTTTTTTTTTGCTTTGCAACTTGAATCGATGTATTAATTTTTGTAACTCAGTTTAAAGATCTTGTGTCTCTTTTTTTTTTTTTGGTGCTACGAAACCAAATCTGTGCCAGCCAACATCTCCTAACCAAATCATTGTTAGCCACAGGATGGCAGTCAAGTCCTGCTAAACCAACCAACTGAGCGGAGCTTAGCCGGTTTGCTCTGGAGCTGTTCTGCAGAAGTAGTTGTTGCTGTTGTTGTTGTCGCTAAACCGCGTCAACCAAAAATTTGTTTGCAGTTAGTTGGCAACGTCATGCAAATGCATTTGACCACGTCAAAATTTTTGCCCGTAGCGTGAAAGTAAAATGAACGAAGGGGTATTAAGGTCCGGCTCCGGCTCCGGCTCCGGCTTGCCATACATATGTGGACATGAAGTTTGCTGCATTTGCTCCTGCGGCTTAGCCTTTGCATTTAAATGAAGAGTTTTATTTATGCAAGGGGCGTGCATTTTGTTGTTGTTGTGTTTTGTTGGCCAGACACTCGTCTCATATAATTTAGAGTAAAAATGTATGGTCTTTAAGCTTTAAGGCGAAGAGTCTGGTGGGAAGAGGGGGGAGTGGAACAATGATCAACCCAGTTGCGGAGTCGCTTTATCACGCCCGTGTGTGTGTGAGTGTGTGCGTCGGTGTGTCGCATAATGCCTGCTGCACTCCACTATTTTTCCTATTTTTTTTTTTTGACTTTCATTGGTAGTAGAAGAAGGGGGGACAGTGGGGCGAAAGTCAAGTGAACAAACCTACTTAGGTATGGTAAAGGATGTAGAAAAACTCGGCCCTTAATCAAAGGTCAAGTTGGTTAAAAATCGAATCACTATATCCTATAGCCAGAAAGTTTGAAATGTTATACCTGCTTTCTACATGAAGTAACCACTTCCACTCTTTTTATTTTTATCAAATTTTCCTTAATATTTATTTAATTTTTAGTCAAAATTTCCTTTTTTGCCACTGTGCAACGACAACGACAGCAGGTGCCGGTTACTTCTGCTGCTGCTGCTGCTGTCGTTTCCCTTTTGAAGTTTTTGTCGACCCATTTTGCTGGCTCATGAATTGCATGTGTGTGTGTGTGTGTGTGGCTGTGAACTCCTACCCATTCCTTTCATACTTCAACTCCCAACTCCGTTTCCTTTAAACATTTTTGGTCGCACATTGTAGCTGCCTAATGAACACATGAATAAAATATGCGATTTGCTTAACTTTGCACGCCATGCCCAAGGATCAGCAGGACCAAGCAGCAGCAGCAGCAGCCGCAGTAGCAGCGGCAGCTGCACCGGCAGGCCAAAGTTTTTGAGATTTTGAGTGCACAGGTGAAAGGGGTTTTCACTCGCCCTACTCTACCAGCCCCCTCCTGTCTTATCTTGGGAGCGCAGGCGGATGCTTCCGTCAACTGGCTGACGACGATGAATCCAAAAATCGTTGAAAGTCACTCAACAGTTTAGCAAAATGGCGACGAGGACGACGTGGAACAAAAAAAATATATATATATATAAAAGGGGAGTGGGAGGAAACAAAGATGTCCCTAAGAAAAGTGTGAGTGTGTGTACATATGCACATATATGGGTTATGGAGATGTCTGGGCGATTGCTGATCCTTTATAGCCGTGTGCAACAGCTTAAGCCTTTTGGCTGATGGACCAAAGAGTTAGGCTTGTGGATTTAAAGTAGTGTTTTATGGGGATTATAGATGAATTTGAGTGTGGAAACTATGTGTGAACTACAAAAATTGTCCACAATAAGTCCATGAATTCCAAGCTTTGTCTGATGTCTTAGATGAATCGGTTAGGCTTGGTAGGGTTTGGTATAGTTTTATGTGAACTATAATAATTGGACTCTATGTAAAATATATACAATGGACGCTGTAAATTAGTTTTTTTTTTTTTTTTTAATAAAATGTTTATTTATTTAGATACCTTAATCTAAATTTTACAACTTACTGTTATTTTTATAATAACTTATATTGTAGGGCGAGGGTTTTTCTAAGTTTTATTTTGTTCATGTTTGGGGGTTTGTTTTTGTGTGTGCTTAGTTGTAAGGTCTTTAACATCTAAGGTTGAATGTAGTATGACAAGTTTTTGTGTTTGTATTGGTATTGTGAGTATGTGTTTCTAGTCGGTAAGATATGGTCATAGTCAGGTTGTGTTTATTCTGGTTGTTGTGAAGTGTTTATGCTAGATCCTGCGATTATCCAGGTCACCTGGGTGGATCCTTTGGAGCCTGCGTCTTGCCCTTATTCCATTTATCCTACGCGTGCGAAGTAGGCGCCTGGCGAGGTTGTTTGGGTGGGCAGCTACCTTGTCCAGGTACCTCGCTGCCTGGACATTGATGGTATCTCCTACCATCGGAACGCCACATTCCCGTTCAATGTCTCGGGTTCTGATGAACCACTCGGCTCCAGTGATCCTACGCAGGATTTTGGCCTGGAAGACCCTAATTCTGTTTAGGTGGGTCTTTGCGGCGATGCCATAAACCTGGACCCCGTATCTCCATATGGGTGCCAGGATCACCTTATAAATGAGGACTTTGTTTCGCAGGGAGAGTTTGTTGTTGTGGTGTAGCAACCAACTCATCCTCTTCGCCTTGCTGTAAAGCTTACCAGCAACTTCGGCGGCATGCTGCTTAGATGTGAGCCTCTTGTCTAGCGTCACTCCCAGATATCTATGGGCCGATTTAGCTGGGAGGAGCTCTCCGTGAAGGAAGACACCTGAGCTACTGTCCTTCCTTAGGGTGTGGGTGACAGAGACACATTTTTCTGGGTTAATGGAGATGTTCCATCGACAGGCCCAGTTTTCAAACCTTTTCAGGTACTCCTGAAGCGCGTCTGTTGCCGAGTAGACACAACTGGAGGTCCTGTGTATCCTCAATCGGGATGTCCGCAGCGGTTGGCATGTCTGCAGTAAACAGGCTGTATAGGGTTGGCCCCAGAACGCTGCCTTGAGGTACTCCTGCTCGAATCCTCTTCTTCTGGGATGCAAGGCCATCCTGGACAACTTTAAATGTCCTGTCAGATAAGAACGATCTGACCATCAAGAAGAGTTGAGGATTGAGCGTTCCCTTTAGCTTCGCTAGTAAGCCGTCGTGCCAGACGCGGTCAAATGCCTGTTTTATATCCAAGTACGCTGCCACAACGTACTCTTTGGCGTGAAATCCTTCAAGGTCGAAATTGACCACTCTGTGCAGCTGTTCTGGGGTTCCGTGGCCTAAGCGAAAGCCAAACTGGAACTTGGGTATGCTCCTTTTCACTGCTGGGGTTTCCAAGATACTCCTTAACAGGCATCTCTCCAGCAGCTTGCCAAATGCTGGGAGGAGGCTTAGAGGTCGGGCTTATGCAACATGACTATGTTGGCGTTCTTCCAAGCACTGGGGAAGTAGCTGAGGCGCAGGGCTGAGTTAAAGAGGAGCAACAGAAACAATATCGCTTTGCGAGGAAAAAGCTTTATTGTCCTGTTCTCAACTCCGTCTTCACCAGGTGCCTTGTTGTTCTTGAGTGAATTAGGGATGTCGAAAATAATATCGAAATATCGAATATCCATATTTTTTTCAAAAATACGATATATCGTTATTGAATATTTTTCCGAGGCGATATATCGGATATCGAATATTTTTTGGCGATTTTTTCAGCGATATTTTTCTTGCAGCGTTCGGTCACACTGCTACGAACAATTTTTTTTAGTTTTTTGGTCGAACAAAAAAATGCTTAAAACGTATTTTATATGCACAAAATGCACAAAATTCCACTTAAAATACACACCTAAATTATATAACCGTCACTTCTATTCCTACAAAATATTACCGCTTAGACTGTGCCTAGCCTACACATCAGTAGAAGAATAAAAGGAATATAGAATACCTAATTAGAATGGAAAATCTGTCCAAATTTTTATTTTATTATCCCTTAGGGTCTTTTCCTTTTATTGTGGTTGAATTCAATAAATTTTATACAATATCTGATTGCAGATGTTGATACAATCGGCCATAGATTTTAATTTCAATTTATTTACAGTCTTTGATACAATTTGTACATTTTTCACAGATTTTTTTTATTATTTTACAACACGTCACAAATATGGCTTTCGCTGGCAGTCCTTGTTAATTAGTAAACTCAATTTTACTGACTGAATAATAAATAATTTGAAAATTCTTCAATCTCATTTATTAACTGCGGCCACCTTTTGGTTGGGGGTCAACTGCAAAGGCATTTCACGGTGGTATTTTATTTTTTTTTTTTCAAAATTATTATTAATAAACACACTCTGTAACGCACACAGAGGCCATTCCCAATTACAAACATATCTAATTACTGTCACATTGCGTTAGACCCCCACAGCTAGTGGTTGAAACGCACATCGAAGCGTATAAATATCATCCATACGACACGTAGACAGCAAGAGAGCTATTATTTTTTTTTCATGTCTCGTATCATGATACTCTTGCATAAAAAAGAGGTACATCAATTGCATATGTTTATAAGTAGGGTATAAAACCACAAGTTTTGTTTTTGGAATCGAAACTTGTAACCAGTATCTTAATTTTGAATTTTTCCTGAAACGGTATTCGAGAACCGATGTTTTTGAAATCGAAATTTAGGAGTAAAAGTAGAATTTTGAAATTTCGAAAACAGTTTTCCAAGAATTAATGTTCCGGGAACCTCAGCTTGGAACCAGAAGAAATATTTTGAGTTTGCACAAACATACATTCTTCAATTCTGAGCCTGTTCGATTAATAAAAAAAAATTAATTCATTTGCGATGGACTAGCTACTCTTAAAGACGTTGAACCGGGTTTTTTTAAATAATATTTTGGCTTTTTCATCACACAAATTTGCAGTGCTTGTGACTACTTAGGTGCCGAACCCTTTCCTAGACTCAAAATCACAGTTCAAATAACTTTAAACCTTGATATATACATATCAATTTTTTATTTCAAGTTCGTTTTGGGACTATGAAATTCCTGAAAAAAATTTGTTTAATAACTTTGCAGAGGATATGTAAAAATTGTGCAGATGTTTTGTTACGCACAGAAGAAGCTGAGTTGATTTAGCCCAGTCAGTCTGTCTTAAGCTATCTTAATGAATTTTGCACAAAGTCTTTTAGTACAAATACGCTGCGCATTTATCCGGCCGGATCGGAAGACTATAGCATATAGCTGTCATAGCTGTTGTTTTGTAATGGAAACGTCTTTAACATTGGCACATATTTAATTGATTTGCTCTTACACAATTCTACATAGTTTAATCAAAATTGGATGACTATAGCATATAGCTTCCATAGGAAAGGTCGGTCGAAAAATGAGTTCTAGTGGAAACCACTTTTTTGTTTTCAAGGAAAACGTCCTTAACATTGGCAATATTTGCTTACAAAGTTTTCTCAAAATCGGATGATTATAGAATATAGCTCCATTACGAATGATCGTTCGAAAAAGAAAAAAGAAAAGAAAACAAGTAAGGGAGCTGTAGTCGAGTTCCCCGACTACAAAATACCCCGTTCCCTTGACTTCTTGTGTTTTCATACACATGCACACACTCACAGATACACACACACTAACACCAGGACCGGTACCGGTCGATAGGCCCCTTAATATTTTTTGTTTTGTTAAGTTTAGAATAAAAGTGGCTCTGACAGTTTTTTGCGCTTTAAGGGAGGAGGGGGAAAAATTTTTAAAATCTGAAACAAACTCGATTTTAATCTGTTATACACCTACATACATGAAAAAATTTGTTTCTCCATCTCTTATAGTCTCTGAGATCGACGCGCTCATACGGACAGACAGACGACTGACAGACGGACGGACAGACGGACATGGCTAAATCGACTCGTCTGTTAATGCTGATCAAGAATATATGTACTTTAAAGGGTCGCAAATGCTTCCTTCTACCATCCCATCCACAACTTCAAAATCCCTCTTTTCCCATTTTTAATGGGAACAGGGTATAAAAAGAAGTTCTAGTTGGAAAAACTTTTTTTTTAATGGATTCGCCAACAAAGTTCGTACATAATTCCACTAAGTTTGGTCGAAATTGGACATCTACATATATAGTACTAGCAAGTAGCCCAGCTTGCTTCGCTACGACGCCGTCAGTAAAGCTATTTCAAGCGATATCGGTATCAGTTTTTCTTTTCCGTCTTGGGGGTGAATTTCACAAATTGGAAAATATTTGTCCGTATCTTACATACATCGGGTCAAAGCAGAGATTAACACTTATGCCACGCCCGCGGTTAACAAAAAAAATCTCACCTGACATTTCCTATCTTGGAGGTGGAGTTTTAAAAATGAAAGCTTACAAACAAAATTTGATAAAGATCGGCCCAATAATAAGGATTGGCCTTGAACACACATTTTGGGATATTTTTCACCAATTCTCCAACCATTCCTCAAAGTGGCATTGCAATCGGATGAACGCTATAATTTTTTAAATTTCGCGATTTGAGCATAATTTTCCGCCCATTTCTTCAACTTAGAAACCTTCCCGGGCAAGCGTCCACCATTCCACAATGTTTCACTAAAACCAAAAATTTGCCAAATATTGCGGTTTGTGCACCATTTTCCGCCCATTTCTTCTAATTAGAAAACCTTCCCGGGCAAGCGTCTAACCAATCCCCAAAGTTTCACTGAAATTAAGAACTATGCAAATATGGCGGTTTTAGGACCATTTTCCACCTCCAGGTCCATCTCCATGTCAACCTTCTCCGCACACAACCAAGTACAATGAAAAACTGAATATTTTTATAATTTTCTCAGTCAGGTCATGGCCACCTTTATAATCCAGATATCTTCAACCCACTCAACCTTTACCCACCAATTTCCGCCAAGAGGGGTAGATTTTCCAGAAGACTGGTATGCAGTCATTGTTGAATTTTCATATAGATCTTTGAAAATGAGTTTGACCCCAATCCGATGATTAACAAAAAATTTGCATATAACAGTTTTCCGCCCATTTCCCGACTTTTGGGGTAGACTTTCCAAAAGTTGAAAGTCACGTTGATTATATTTTTTTATGAGTAACTATGAAAACGAACGTGGAGCTAATCGCTGGGAACTAAAATTCAACCCATACAACCTTTACCACCCAATTTCCACCAAGGGGGGTGAATTTTCCGGAAAATTAGTATGCAGTCATAGTTAAATTTTCATATAGATGTCTGGAAATAAATTTGAGCCTGATCGGATGATAAGCTAAAGAGTTGCATACAACAGTTTTCTTTGAATTTTCCACATTTCCCGACAGAATTTTCCAAATCCGTTTCTTAGTACTCACTTTCAGCATAAGATAAAAATACTGTAAAAAATTCAGCTTTCTATCTCTTATTCTATCTCAGTCAGGTTGAACAGTTTTTATATATATAGGTTGCTCCTATAGAAAAGTAATGTCCGAAATGTAGTCTTAGTAAAAAAACTTTTTGATTTTAGATAGAAATGTTCTTAAACTGGAATATATTTTTATACTCTGTACCAGAGGTACAGATTTAAAGATCGGATGAACGATAGTCGAGTTATAAGGAAATCAAACAATTATGGGCAGCACCGGTCACTACGGTGATGGGCAGAACTTCACAGGTACAGAGTATGTTATAGTCGGGCTTGACCGACTTTCTTTCTTGTTTTTAAATTTTAAATTTAAATTTTGTATGGAATTCACTATTTTTCATATATGAAAACTTCTACAAATCTGCTACGAAAAGTTTGACACTTTTTAGTGTACGATTTAGGGTAAAAATAGGCAAGTTCAGTTATATTCACAGGGTATACAAACTTCGTCATATCTGTATTTAGCTGGCGCCCTTTCCTACTTGTTGTTGGTTTCATAGCATTTTTATAATTCTTTATACATTTTTTTTTTTTGGTTATAACTCAAACATAAATCGCCGCAAATTTGTTGTTTGCATAAATTAAATGTTGCATTTATGCACGTCAATGCGCATTTAAATTGTTCAAATTGATTAAGAACGCCTAGCATTAAAACGTTCAAATTGGATGAGCGCATTGATGTTGCTCGGCATTTGCTGATAAATGACATGAAAATCAATTAAAATAAATTATCAGACCGGCAAAACAGCAGGCGGGACAGTGCAATCCGATGGAGGGAGAACAAAAGCAACACACGAATGGATGAAAGGGGGATTTCTAAGCTATAATAGGGCAGATTTAATTATACATGTAATGCTGCAACTGGAGTCTAAATCGATAACGTTATCCACTTTCCCAAGCTTAGAGCTTGGTGTGTAAGCTTAATCTTTTTCATGTCTATAAGGTCCTTTAATGGTTTCTCTCTACTTTCTTATCAAATTTAATTCATTCAATTTCCATTTTGAATTTTCATCATTGTTGTGCCAGACAAAGATGGTTGGTTGACATTATTTATGCATATTGTACAGATTTGCATATGGCAAATGTTCGGCCTGGATGGACATACTGAGCGGGTCAGCTCTACTGTGTGGTGTTGCGTGTTTTTAGGCGTCGGTTGGGGCGTGCATTCATTAATAACCCATATTACCTATTTTTTTTTTTTTTCATTCTTTGCCCCACATTTGGCCATATCATTTACCCACCCCAAAAAACGCTGTGATTTTTAGCCTTTTGTTGTTGTTGCAAGCGAGGACAACACGCTTATCCGCTTGCCCATGCAATTTAATTATGCACAACTCGCTGGGAGAGTGAGAACCGCAGCTTTTGTCCAGGCGTCCTATCTGACTCCGGGTACGAGCGGATCCAGGTTGGGGACTTGGACACAATAACCTGGACGGACATCGGGTGCCACGGACCATATAATATGCATGCACACGCAGCACATTTGGGAGTAGTTCGACTTGTGTTTTTTTTTTGGTCGTTGCTGTTGGTTTTGCTTGGCCCTTTGCCCGTTGGCGACGGGGCATGACCCAAATGGGTGGCATATGGAGGTATATGGGAAGGACACAGTGATTTCAAAGCGATTGGAATTTAAGTTACACTTATATACGATTATGTTCAGTGGTTCGACAGCTGTACCAAAAACCAACTCTGTTTCCTAGCTTAATATTAATATGTTAATTATTTAAAATAAGTGAATACTTCTTCCATAAATCTTCTAGGTTGTGATTATTAGGGTGCTCTTCTTAATGAAAAAATGGATATTCAGAGAGGGCGCCCCCTTAACGGAATCCTTTGGTATTATAGAAGTCTATAAAACCTTGCAGCTCGAATAATTTATATAAATAAAAGTGCTAAGAGATTTTTACACAATAATTTAATTTTCGCTTTGAACTCTGCTACCTAAGTGACTTCCCAAACTGACCATTAATTAATATTTATTGTTTAACAAATAGTTTAATATAAATTGTTGGGAGAAACCAGCTCCGAGCGCTAGCTTCGCGTTGGCATGTCATGCACACACTCACTTCCACTGGAGATGCTGAAGATGAATAAGCTTCGTGATAGTGTGACCATAGCCCCCAGAGTTATCTATAGTCGTTCGGGTCTAGTGGTGGCAGAGTCGCCACACTTTTGGCGGCTCTGGCCACACTTATCGCGAAGATCTCGAGTAATCTATCGATGATTATCGATTCGTGTGTGTTAAACTTACGATAGCGCCTCGCTATAACCATTTGACTGACCTGTTTTTAAAGATACAGCTATTCCATATACCCATCCGATTTTCATTGAAATCAGCGAAACTGTGCTAAAGCAGATAATATTAATATTTGTCAAGTTTTAAGACGCTATTAAGTTTTATTCACCATGGGGAAGCGAAGGATGTCACTAAAAGGAAGTGTGAGTAAGAGGAAGTCTCAAATATTACACAGTACGACACTTTTTTTACGACACTTAAAACAATACAGAAAGTCGGTCAAGCCCGACTATAATATACTCTGTACCTGTGAAGTGCTGTCCATCACCGTTGCCACCGGTGCTGCCCATAATTGATTGTTTTCCTTATAACTCGACCATCGTTCATTCGATCTTCACCATCGATAAAATTTCATTTTGAACAAATCAACAAATAATTAACAACAACCAAATCAAATGTACATAAAGAAATTGAACATTTTCATAGCGAACTCATAGGCACTTAAGGCCCTCTTCTGGTCAAGACGACTGAATTTTACCTTTTTTTTTTTTTTAAATTGTGCAAAGAAACCGGGAGAAGATTTTGTAATTCTGTTTTTTGTATTTGGTTGCTGGAATCATTAAAAACAATACAAAATTAAAAATGTGTGAGTGCGAGGGCTTCTTCTAAAAAAGGTGTGTTGATGCTTCACACCTTTCCGGGAGTCCCCATTATCAGAAAGCAAAACGGAAAACAGGAAACTGTTAAGAATGAATACCTTTATGGCCCGAAGCAGAATATTGAAAAAAAATGAATTTGTAAAAGTTGCGTCCATTTAAAAATGAGAAATTGATTTTTGACGATTTTTTTGCAGTTCAAAAAAAAATAGTAAAAATTTTTTTTCAACGGCTGAGGTTTGGGCATAGCCCTGTTAACTCTGCGTCAGTTAAGCCTTATGTACATTACCAAAGTAGGTCCAGTTGATTTTGAGAAAAGGCATGAACCATTTTGAAAAACGTGGTTTCGAGAAAATCGAGTTTAAAGTTTGCAGTTTTGGATCACCTTGGGTCACTAAAATGGCTATATCTCTGAAAGTATTCCAAATTTGGAAAATCTTTTTGGGGCAATTTTTTTGAATATCTAAGCTAAAAAACCAAACGAAAAACATAAAAAAAAAACCAAAAAAAAATGTCTAGACCAGATGATGGTCTTAAGAAATTAAATAATAATATCATTGGTAATTCACAGCAAACTTAAAAAAGTAATTAATAGCAAAGTAATACAATTAAACCATACAATCAAATATTTATGTCTTTGTTTAAAAATAATAGACGGTTTACATTTTCCGTCTTCAAAAGTGATGTTTTGTTTGAAATAATTTCAGCCGCTTTGCTAAACATTCGTTTCGGTTCTGTGGACGTCCCGGGAATATGCAGATATTGAGCTGCCACGGCTTAGATTTTACAAATTTCAATAGTGGATCGGTGAAAGAGTCGTTGAATCCTTCCGAAACATATGGCAGTGCTGGCAGTGGTTTGGGAATAGGATGCCAGATCGCTTTCAGTTAAATGTTTTCCTAAATCGGCATATATTGGGAATAGTCCATAATACTCAATCGAGTTCTGCGCTGATTTTAGTTTTGAAGAAGCTATATCGCTGCTCTTCAAATATTGCATAATTATCTTGCAGCTTATAGTACATGTGCTTTCTTAATGCAGTTATGTCTTTTCTTTAAAAGGGTGGACCCACTTTCAACGTCTCTAAAAATGCTCAATTTTCTGCTTCGATAGTATCGATGGTGGGTCTCAACAATCGATGGTTGGCTAAATTCATAACTATCGATAGTATCGATAGTGCTATCGATGGTTTTCACAACACTAGTTTCTACGACAAACGTAGCCATAAAACGCGAACCCGGCTTACAGTTGAAAAACTTGGTATGAGGCTTACAGAAGTCCCTTCTACCAAAATTTAGGGTTTCATCCCGGGTTTTTTTTTTGCCCAAAAAAATGATTTTGTCTTACTGTTTTAGTACACTCGGAAAAAAAACCAAGAACTTGGTGCTTGAGTTAAGTACAAACGGCGTCAAAGATTAGGTAACTATGAGAATACTTGATTGAAGTTGGACATTTAGGACATTTCGAACTATTTTAAAATCTTGTTTTTGTGAGTGATCCACCTTAGCTAGCTCAACTAGGAGCCTTTTTAGGCTAACTACATTTGGAATGACCAGTGAAACATTTACAATTTACACATGTTGCTCTGGTTTTTTATTACTTAAGATGTTATCGTTCTTTAAGTGTTGTTTTGTTATTCAATTTTCGTGTGACACGTTCACTTGAATCCCAAGCAGTTACCTGGTCTCAAATGCCCTTGTTTTTTGAACAAATGATCTTAAATCAGGTTCAGAATATTCTTTTTTAAAGTCGAGTAATTTCTAAAGTCAATCCAAAAACATTCTAGAAAGAGAATAAGAGTACTTCAAACAAGTAAAAAAAATAGTCTTGAGCTGAGCTCTTTCTAAACCAAGGTCTCTGTAGTGAACCAAAGAAGGCTGGAAATATCCAAGGGCCTTTATGGTAAACTTACTTTATGTTAGAAATTTACTATCACTCCATAACAAAAGTGTTACAATTAGTAGCGTATTTTAAGAACAGACTCGCTTAAAAACGTTACACACTTTATGGAGCTAGTATAATAAGTCTATTTTGTACTCAATCTAATATTTCTTTTCTTGAACTAAGAACGCGCTTTTCCTGAATTTTTCATCTTACTGTAAGTACAAAACGTTCTTAATTCAAGAAAATTTGTTCTCATTTCAATAATACTTATTAATATTCGGTTTTAGGTTTTAGAATGTTTCGTACTCAATTTAAGTACACCCAAGAACGCATCATACTTTAAATGTCATGTACAAAACGAAACAAGTTCTATCTTGTTTGGTCTAGAACTTTTTTTCTGAGTGTACTGAACCGCGATGAGATACCATAAATGACCAGAGCTAAGGTAAAAAGACAAGAGCATAAGGAAGGTTTTAAACCATTAGAATAGCATTTCAACCTTTTAAAACATATTGCGCCAAGAACTTGAGAGAAGCTCGCCTTGGACCCTTCGGGCTGTTAAATCAGGTATTTATTACACTAGAAAATTGCAACATTGTACAATTTGTATATCATAACCATAATTATTAGCAATTTCGATACAACTTGGGCACTGTTACCCCCCATCCATGGCATTTTGCCACCTGTTGTTGTTGCCACACGGCTGTTGTTTGGCCATAGGCTATTGTTGTTGCTGCTGTTATGCATATTTTGCTCATGTTCGACATGTAAAGGGACATGTCGTGTCAGTTACATTTTTTTTTTTTTGTAGTTTTTGTTGCGCTTATATGGGCCAATGGTCCCTCTATGACCACACTCAAGATGCCCACCTTCCCTGCCCAAATGCCCCAAGCACTAAGGCTCCATTAGCGACCACCGGGATTTGGATGTGGGTGTTTTGGCTTTCACTTTTTGCATTAATTGGTCACAGTGCGGGAAAGCATTTAACACGCGTTTCGCGTGAATGCTACCTCATACTAAAACACTGCCACTGCCACTTACCCCAGTGTCCCAGGTGCAATGAACTTGCTGCTGTTCAAGTGAAAAGTTAAAGTTGAAAAATTAAATGTAAATCAAATTTAGCAAAAAAATGATGGGCGATGAGTCAAATGCGAGTAACATGGAGTCATATGCGAAAGATTTAAGGTAAGACACTTCAATTGGCACTAAGTTTTCCAAGAAATCATTAATAAGAAATCGTGGATATGTTGTGTTGAGTAAAAAAATCTAATAAAAATAAAATTCCCCAAAATTTAATAAAAAAGTTCTTGACCTTTGCGTTTATTCCTTTACAGAAATCCATCTGTGGAGGGAGTTGAACAACTGGACCAACAGTTGATTCGTGGCGGCGTGCCACAGAAGACATAATGGTGAAGCCTACTTCCGAGTAGATCCAGACAGAAAGAAAACTAGTCGACAAGTCAGCTGCCCGCACCTCCAAAGATGCCGTGCAGCAAATAAAATTGGCAGAAACCCTCTGCATTGCAAGAAACCTGCAAACGGCGCAATGGGAATGCATTCCGACCAAGCAATACAGCCCAAAGCCACAGAACCACGTCGCCCCCAACGCACAGTGAACCCTGGGCCAGCGCACATTGGGCGAAATGGCCGAGCCAGTGGAACTAAATTAATAATACCCTCAAATGAAAAGCTTTTGTTCTGAAATCTTAAACATAAGACTTTTAAGTAAATATATACATACATTGACTTCAAATTTCAAAGAGATCGGTTAACTTTTTAGTATAGCTCCCACATAACCGGTCAGTCACAAGGAAGGAATTTTTGGTTTTCATTACAAATTTAATTCAAGATACGTAAATATACTCTCAAATTGTATATTTCTAACTCCAATTATTTATGTTTACTATTAGTGTTATTAATACAGCATAAACTAATCGTAGTCCGAACTATCCGTATCAGTCAAATCGTCGTCGAACAAAATAAAGTCAAGCTTCTTATTTAAAAGTAAGCTTACAACATCTGGATCAAGTGCAATATTTTTTGCAGAGGAAATTGAAGAACTCTGGGAAAATGATGTTATTAAAGGATCGGAAGAAACTAGGAGTGCGTTAAAAACATTCTCCATTGTAGTTTTCTTTGAAGTTTTTCTTGAGTGGTGCTCGCGGATATCTCGGAAATCCTTGTTTCTCGCTTCAAGTGCTTCCTCCGACATCATTCCGATTGGAAGAGAAAAATGGCTAATGATATCTGCACCATGAATCAAAATTTTGTGCACTGACGATGGCATGCTAAGCCACGGATACAAATTCACAAATATTTTGGCAGTTTCAATGGCGTAAGACCTGAGACCTTTATTGGGTGTCTATACGAAATATGCAAAACACACTTAAAGGGTTGCGCTACAGATTCCACAAGCTTGCGAAGAGGAGTCCGAAATAACGCTGAATGTTTTCCCATCAATCATGGTCATATGGAACTGGTGATGAACCCTAAAAGGGGTTATATGTGTTGGCAATATTTTTGAAATCTGGCTCTTAATGTTTTCAATATCATTACGAACCAAGTCAGTCGTTTCTTTCTGGCAGAATATTTTAATTGGTCTGCAGTATCTCGTTGAAGAAGCCGTGTGTTTTTCGACAGAATGGTCGATTCTTGCTCCACATGCAATGGTACAATACAAATTGAAAATAAGTATTGGTCAATCATTTTGCCTTCACCATCGCTAAACTTTTGCCTATACGTGGAATGTCCACTGCTGCCATCACAACCCCATTTATAAATTGACGTCAACTTGATATCGATATTCTTTTCAGCCCGATTTTCTGTCAACAGTATGGACAGTATGTAGTGGTACTTCAGCGGAATAGTCTGTAATAGAGATTCCGATAGGGTAGCAATTTTTCTTCGCTGATCGCAATACATCATAGCTGGGATAAATATTAACGTTTTGGCTTCTTGCAGCACGCATTGCCGAAGTTTTGTATACCCTTGCAGCTTCCATTGAAAACAAAAAAGTTTCCCAAAATTAAGAATACTTTTTGGACCTTACTTTTCTATGGGATCTATACTATATAGATGACTGATTTCGACCAAACTTGGAAATTATGGAAAAGCATAATACACTGTTAATTACGAGACTTGGAGGCGATCCCATTTAAAACAAAAAAGGTTTTCTCACTAGCACTTCTTTTTCGTCTGATCATTCATACTGCAGCTATATGATATAGTCATCCGATTTTGATTAAACTTTGTAGAAATGTGTTAAAGTATATAGAATAAGAATTTGACAATAAAAAGGACGTTTTCATTAAAAACTAAAAAGTTTTCCTCACTAGAACTAGTTTTTCGACCGATCATTCCTATGGCAGCTATATGCTATAGTCATCCGATTTTGACCAAACTTTGTGGAATTGTGTAAAAGTATATAAAATAAGTGTATGCCAATGATAAGGACGTTTTCATTAAAAACAAAAAAGTTTTTCTCACTAGAACTAGTTTTTCGACCGATCGTTCCTATGGCAGATATATGCTATAGTCATCCGATTTCGACCAAACTTAGTGAAATCATGGGAAAGGATAGTAAACTACGAAATACGTACTTTGGAGGCGTTTCCATTAAAAACAAAAAAGTTTTTCTCACTAAGACTAGTTTTTCGACCGATCGTTCCTATGGCAGCTATATGCTATAGTCATCCGATCCGGCCGGTTCCGACAAATGTGCAGCGTATTTGTACCAGAAGACTTCGTGCAAAGTTTGGTGAAGATAGCTTAAAAACTGACGGAGGAGATAGCATAGAAACAGACAGACGAACGGACGGACAGACGGACAGGGCTAAATCAACTCAGCTCGTCATGCTGATCAAGAATATATATACTTTATGTGGTCGGAGATGCTTCCTTCAATGCGTTACAAGCATCCGCACAATTTTATAATACCCTTTGCAAGGGTATAAAAATATACGTGTGCTTCGAATGACCCGCATCTATAGATACCTCTAGCGCTTTGTCAGGCGAATATTTAATTGGAAGACCAGCTTGGGGCTTCAATGATTTTGCAATTTTTCCGCCAGCATCATCATCGGCACTAAGCAAACTCACAACTTTTGAATCACTGCGCCTTCCAGCTTTGTACAAACTTGTGCTGGTACGAGTAGCTACCATCAATTTTTCGCATGCGATATCCTGAACAAGACCTGCCACTTGTTTAACCTGTCTTTTGCCGGAAAGGTCCGAAAAATCTTTTTTAGGACGTCCAACATCTGTCGGTTTTGGCTATTCAATCAACTCCAGTGGAATATCCAGACATTCCTGGTTGGCTTTCTCGAAAACTGTATCGTAAGCATAGTTTTCTATGGCCAATAACTTCTTCGTCGTGCCATACTAAAAATAGAAGGTCCAATGAATGAAAGGGTAGAACATATTAGCAAAAGATCTCGGAAGTTTCTAAACAACAAGGACTCACACTGACAGAAAAATTTAAAGGCGACTTGGACATTTGTGAATATTTTTAGATTTGCTCCACGAAAGACAGGTGTAGACTACTAAGGGCAGGCTGTTAATACGCGTAACTTTCACTACGTTTTACAAATAATACATACATGGGCGGGTCACGTACATTGATTTTTTGTTTAGTACATATAAAGGTATATATGAATATAAAACCAAGCTATTGGGTAATCCAATTAGTACTTTATATTTCACAGCGAAATCAACACAGTCTTCCAAAATGCGAGAAATAATTGTGAAGCACTTGCCAAAACATATGTTGTTTTTGGCAGCTCATAGCTGTTCAGACAGACGGACAGACGGACGGACAGACGGACAGGGCTAAATCAATGGATTCCTAAAACAATTTGACCTACAACAAGAATTTTTAGGTAAAATGTCCAATATTTTAGACATTTATTGCCTGAAAATTACATTTTAGGCAATAAAATCCATTTTCCTAAAAGTTAAGGAAAATCTTTTTTCTGAGTGTACAATTACAAAAATATTAAAAAATGCAATGCGCTTTTTTCAGCTTTTTCCTAAGCTTTTTATCCATCTCTGTTCCGTCAAAAAAGGGCTTTTTTTCGACAAAAAAATGGCAACACTGCTCCGTACGGGAGTGCAAGGTATACTTAACAAGGTAGCCGCACTCGCTCTCTCGCCCTCTTTGCTCGCCGCTTTAGTGTCAGTCTGTGAACAACAGTCGTGAGAGAAGCATATCCGCGGACGAATTAATTTTGTTTGATACAAGCGCTCTCTCGCTCACTCACAGTTTCACATTTATAGAAGAGGCGGTGAGAGAGCAAGTGCGGCTACCTTGTTAAGTATACCTTGCTGCAGTGTTCCCCAACAAGAGAGGCTCTTTGTCTCTCTCTAACAAGCATTCGGTGTGAATTGTCGAGTATGTTCGGCCGCGTACTGGCTCTGAGAATGTGCTATGAGAATTTTGTTGAGCGTTTTCTCTGAGCTATGTTATTAGACCAGGCCTGGCCAAATAGAGAGGACACAGAACTATGTCTGTCTCCCTCTGACACTCAGTGATGATTGACTTCGGCAAGCATACGGTGTGAATCGACGAGTGACTTCGGGCCCCAGGGGCCATGGCTGGCCAGGCCTGAATTGGATGGGCTCCGCAAACATTCTAAGCGTACTGGGCTTATGTCTCTTTCTCTTTATGGTCAAAATGAAATGTTATAGTTCCAAAATGAAAAGAAAATAATATTGCTTGACAAAATATTAAATTAACCAGCCCATTTCAAATTGATATTGACCTTATTTTTTCTGTTCAATTTTCAACTTTCCATCTATGGAAAAAGCTTCTCAAACTGCCTTTCGGTCTCGGCATTAAACTGTAGACCCCTTTCTCTTGTGCGAAAATGATAAGCATACAAGTCAAGTGATTGAGAGGAGCTCAGCTGTGTCAAGCCAAATATTATTTATTATCTATAGCGTCGCAGCGACGCGGTGCATGTATTTTGCGCTTAATTGCTATTCCATTAAGGATGGTCCCGCGAGTGCTTTATAAGCACTTCAGGCAAAAAGAAAATATTTACACTCTTAGGCCAAAAATCCCAGGCATTTGATTTGATTTGAGCTTTTTTTTTTCTTTCTTTCTTTGTTTTGGATTGTGTTTCCTCAGGCGCATAAATTTCTGGTCTAGAAAGGTAAACTCGTGCGACTTGACTTGCCCGCCCCTGCCGGAAGGTCTGATAAAATCGTAGTTTTCGTTTCGGGAAATGCTTAAATGATGTTAGAGAAGACGACGACGACGACGACGCTCTAAATCCACCATGGCCATTTGTTGTACTTGGCTGCATGGGAATCGTCAAGGGAAGGGGTGAGGGTTGACATGGGCTGGGAGTGTGAATGTGAGTTTGGCATGGCAGGCAAATGAATTGCTGCAATTTACGTGGCTCAACATTAGGAATTACGTTTATATAGAAGTATGTAACTAACTCGCCAGCTCTTGTGCATTTTTCTACTGAGCAGAGCTGCTGCAGTTGTGTCATTTGAATAAATTTCCATTTGGTAAGAGTTTATGATGTGAAAGGAATTTGGTATTGAGGAGCTGAGCAGAGATCCTTCCTCGTACTGCAACTGATTGCAATGGTCTTAATTTGAGTAATTTTCTAGTATTTTGATGATTCAGTTCAACTGTTGCTTTAATGCCATTCCAATGTCTAAGCGTTCAGTTTAGGGTTATATAATATGATGATGCTCGTATTTCGGGTAGATATGCAAATTGGCTGCACAAACAATTGGAATTTCAATTGCCGGTTTGTTATGATTGCGCAACATGGCGAGTTATTAATATTTTTTTCTCATTTCCATTAAAGCGATATACAGAGCAGGGGGAGGGAGCCCCGGGGGCTGCTGCTGCTGCTGCATGCATGGCGCAAACAAAGGCCAATCATTTGAATTGCTTCTCTGGTTCGTCTGTTTCCTACGCCTTTTCAATTATCATACGGCAAAAGAAACAAAAGGCAACCGGAAAAAGTGAAGAAAATGGCGAAATGGAGAAAAGAAAAGGCAAATAAAAAGTGTAATGGGCCAGACCAGGGTAAAAAGGATTTCTTTTTTTTTGTTGCCCATCTTCCAAGGAGTAATTAGTGTGCATTTCCGTTTGCCTGTGTGTGTGTGTGCAACATTTACTTTTCCACTTCGTTTGCGACAATCAAATGTAACAAAGGAGCATAGCCGGGAGAAGGAGCAAGTGGCTGGAAGGAGTTGGTAGTCGCTTTTGCCCTGCACTTCACCTGTGTGCAGCGTTTTTTTTTTCTTTTCTCGTTTTTATCATCTAAGTTGTTGTTGTCTTCTGCAGCCGAGGAACGTGACATTGAATGCGTTGACGTTGTCTGTCTGCACTCCATTGTCTCCCACCTAACCTTCCTCTTCTGATTCATGCTAATCTCTCTGTAATTAAGACTGTCATCCATTCCATGGCCTTGGTCCATCTGTTTGTGTTATCTCGATGAATATGTCAAAATGGGCGTGCCCTTTAATTGGAAATTATTCTTGTGGCATTTATGTTGAAGGGTTAGGGGTCAGGGTCAAAGAGCACTTCAAGGGATTATTTTCTAAAATTAATGTTAAATTTATAGCAAAAATAAGTTGAGCGAATAGATCTACACAATTTACATAAAGTTGTCTAAAATACTTTAAGCTCAAAGTTGAAAGGTTTTAGCTGAAACAATTGTACGTCTTTTCGAGGTTAATATAGTTATCATAGGTCTTTGCACTATGCACCCTATAATAGTTTGCAATATGTCTTTGGAAAGAGAAATGTAACACCTTTCCAACGGTGAATTAAAAATTGGGGGAGCTACATAAAAAAACAAATCGATTTTTTCAGTTATTTGCGACTTCACCATACTTTAAATGAAAATTAAAAGGTCAAATTTATATTAAACTGTTTAATTTTGGTATGCAGTTTCAAAAAACATTTAATTTTGCGTCTTCTGCAACTTAGTTTATTAAAATCGAGTAATATTTGGTTGAGTTATTTAACTTTTAAGGAAAAAAACCATAAAAAAAACCTAATTAAAACAAGTAGGAAAGTTGGCTAAGCCCGACTTTAATACACTCTGTACCCACAAAAGTGTATGCTTAGTGTAAATTTAGATGTTCCAGTAGCAGCTGAAAGCAGCGCTGCTACTGCGCTGCAGCAGAAAAGTTTTTTTTGCTTATATCTTGACTATTGTTCATCCGATCTTTACCCATCCTTTGGTGGATCGATAAAGAATCCCGATTACTAAATATGTCCAAAAAGTACGAACCTTCTATCTATAAAACTGCAGGAGATATGACGTTTTTTCTAAATTTCGGGGGCGGGAGGGGGCGTGGCAATAATTGAAAATAAACTTGATCTGCCTGTAAGCATATGAAGCTTATGTTCCATACATGTCAAACCTCTAAATCTTACCATCTCTGAGATCTATTTATTCATATGGACAGATGGATTGACAGACGGACGGACAGACAGACAGGCGGACAGACTGACGGACAGACGGACATGGCTAGACAATACTTATTCTTTAAAAATTTCTCAATAATTTACTCTAAAAACTCGACAATTTTACGGTCGACAGTGCTATAATGGCGCGACTCATCACCATAAAGCGGAAATTTCGTTATCCGAAAAACTTTAATAACTTTGCTAATTATTGACCGATTTTAGAAAATAGGCACACGTTCTAACCGTGAAAATGTGTTCTTTTTAAATAATAAAACAAATTTTGGGGACTTCTAACCAAATAGTGTTTAAAAACGTCACCAAAGACAAAAACTTGAAAAAAAGCCAAACAAAATTGGTTTACCTATCAAATAGTCCAAGATAAGAAATGAATCCTGTTAAGTCATATATGGTATGTTTAAAGACCTAAAGTTCTTCTTTCCAAAACCGGTAAGAAAATGAAAATCATTGGATATATGACAAAGTTATGGGCGTATAAGCGAGTGCTTTGCGAAAAAAAGTCTAATGAACCATATCTACAACCTATGCTATGCCCCACCCCAGAAGATTTGTTTTGATTATTTTTTTTATCCCACCGTGTAATCTACACCCAGAAAAAAGCTCTCAAGCAAGTATGGCATTGCTGGCATGGAGAGACGGCTGTTGGACTAACTGATGCTGCTTTGTGGTGTTGTGTATTCCTTGAGCAGGCTAATAGTTCGAAAATTAATTTTCTATAAAATATATTTAAGCAAAAAGAAGAAAAACAAGAAAGAAAGTCGGCCAAGACCGTCTATAATATACTCTGTACCTGTAAAGTGCTGCCTATCAACGTTGCTGCCCATAATTGGTTGTTTTCCTTATAACTTGACTATCGTTCATCCGATCCTTACCATTCCTTTGGCGAATCGATAAATAATCCTGAATACTTAATATGTACAGAAAGTATGAACCTTCTATCTACAAAACTGTGGGAGAAATAACAATTTTTATAATTTGAGGGGGCGGAAGGATATTATAAAACTGTCCGGATGTTTGTAACGCATTGAAGGAAGCATCTCCGACCACATAAAGTTTATATATATTCTTGATCAGCACGAAGAGCTGAGTTGATTTAGTCCTGTCCGTCCATCCGTCTGTCCGTCTCTCCTTCTGTCCGTCAGTCCGTCTGTCTGTTTCTATGCTATGGAGGAGATTCAGTCAGTCCGATCCGGTCCAGCCGGCATATATCGATCGAAAAACTAGTTTTAGTGAGAAAAACTTTTTTGTTTTCAATCGAAAAGCGTCCAAACTTTGTGTTTCTTAGTTTACTATCCTTTCCCATGTTTTCACCAAGTTTGGTCGAAATCGGCCATCTACATAGTATAGCTGTCATAGAAAAGTATTGTCTGAAAAGCAGTCTTAGTTGGAAAAACTTTTTTGTTTTCAATGGAAATGTCCTCAAAACTAGCATGTATTTGTTTCGTATGATCTTACAAAATTGTACAAATTTTGGTCGAAATTGGATGACTAAAGCATATAGCTCCTATAGGAACAAAAGGTCGAAAAACTAGTTCTTGTGAGAAAATTTTTTTTTTTTTTTTTTTTTTAGCCTGCGAACCCCAGACAAAAAAGCAACCCACCTCCCGCCCAACCGACCGAGAGGCGCAGCCGCCAACGTGTGACACGAAAACCGGATCGAAAAGTACAAAATAATGTTAAGTACGGGACAAATGATTTAAAACAGAGGTTTTTAAAGCAGGAAGAGAAAGTTCCGAATTGATTAAGCGGTAGAGTTTGTTGTAATCAGCACAGAGGACACGAAACGGATCATGCAAGGCATAGTTAGTAGTACTATGTTTCAGAGATAAGGGGACAAAGTTACGGGACAGTCTACAAGGAACATTAAGATTGATTTGGCTAACCAACTCCGATGAGTCGATTTCGCCATTAATTAGTCTATGTATGAAGATTACACCAAGCATAACTCTACGGTTAAGTAAGGAAGGAAGATTAATTAAAAGTAGTCTACTAGAGTAAGCTGGTAAACGAACCTCAGGATTCCAGTTCAAGCCCCGAAGGGCAAACAATAAGAATTGCTTTTGCACAGATTCTATTCTATCTTGATGGGTCGTATATTGCGGAGACCACACACGTGAACCATACTCAAGTGTAGGACGGACAAGAGAAGTGTTAAGAATCTTGGTAGTGTAGGGATCGTCAAATTCTTTCGACCACAGCTTAATAAACCCAAGAACACTTCTGGCCTTATTAACAGTAGCAGTTACATGAGAGTAACCCCAAGATCATTTACTTCATTTAGGCGCTGCAATGCCACATTATCAAGCATGTAAGTGACTAATTGTGGTAAGCTTCTGTAAAATGTCATATTTTCAATGGAAACGTCCCTTACGTTGGGATATATTTATTTTATATACTTTTACACAATTCTAGCTGCAGTACAAATGATCGGTCGAAAAAGAAGTTCTAGTGAGAAAAACTTTTTTGATTTTGATTTTTCTCTGAAATATTGGCTTAGTTTTTCTCTGCGCTTCTTGCACATTGATTTTTGATATCCTCAAAAATAGTTTTGCCGGGTGTTGCTCAGCGTCTAGTGGGGGCGCCCGCTGTGCAAGAGGTCGTGGGTTCGATCCCGCCACGGGACAACCAATGAAAAGTTTTTTCTTTGAAAAACTTACACACCCGGTCTTCTTCACTAGCTGTTGGCGCCAGCTTTAAAGTAACTAGTCATGAAAAAGCTTCTCAAACTGCTGTTCAGATTCAGCGTTCAACTGTAGGTCCCTTTCTCTTGTGCGAAAATTATAAGCACACAAGCAAGAGTCTGAGACGGGCTCTGCTTTTGCCCTTTGGGCTGTGTTAAGCGAAATATTATTTCATATTCATAGTTCTGTGATGTGATAAGAAGGGCCTATTGAGGACTCTTCAGCTAGTCAAACCCATACTTTAGCTCGATTTAGAAGATACGTATAGCTCGCTTGAGTAAAGTAACACCCATCGAATACTTCATCTACCTTAGAAGTTCTTGAAGAAGGAAAAGGCTGCTCAGTACTTTATTCGACAGATATACGATATATTCAAACGATTTTCCTCAAACTTGGCAAAGTTCTGCTAAAGCAGTTAACACAAATGTAAGTTTAAAGACAAAATTTGTATGTGTATATACTTTATGTGATCGGAGACGCTATCTTCAATGCATATTGCCATATTGCTGGCTGACTCCTTGGCAGGCGTTTATATCTTGGAAGGGGATTGAGCCCAGTCTTATGGTGGTTGGGGTGGGCTTTTGCTGTCTTTTGGGCAACACTTCAGCCAACATTCAATTTGTCCTCTTCCACAACGGCTGCTTCATTTCATACTGACAAATGGCCCTTAGAAAAAGGGCAATTCAATTGACCCATTAGTATGACCTAATTTTCAAGAAAATTTTTGTAAACCGATTTTCCATGATTTAATATTTTCTGGCCAATTAACAGGCAAAAGCTGAACGCAGATGTTGCACCGAGAACCTAACCAAGCGGCATGCAAATTGTCGGAAATAACATACTGCAGCAGGAGCAGCAGCAGGAGCAGGAGCTGCCGGGGTAGTGGTCGTTTCAAAGAAGACTAGAATTGAATTTACATAAAAATACTGAGAGACTGAGATTGGCAGCAGCCGGGACCAGTTTTTGGGACAAGCATTTAAGCAATTGCAGATGAAGATAAAGAAAGCTTCGATGTGTGTGAGCAAATGTTTGCCTAAGATGCTGGCAGCAGCAGGACGAGACATTGACAAGGACAATGCAGCCAAGAAAGCAAATGCGGGCGAACGCACCAAAGTGTGCAATGCAATTGAGACTAAAAAAAAAACGAAGGGAAGGAAGGAAGGAAGAAAGGGGAACGTGCCCACCCATCGTGCCAGAGGATTTGCATGCACAAAAAGGCCCAAATAAAGATGAAGGTGATAGCCCATCGATAAGAGGCTTAGTAAATAACAAATCCAACCCCAACCCCACACACACACGCGCCCTGCCTGCTCCCTGATCCCTGCTCCCTTGCACGCGTGTGTTTTGGCAAAAGTTTCGGTGTGACTGACAGCAGCGCCAAGCCAGAAGGTATTAAAAATTAGCACGCAGCTCTCGGCTAACCGCAAGAAGTTGGGCCAAACCATAAAAGTGAAATTGATGTGAAGTCTAGAAGTCCTGCGACCAGATTATGACACGTTGCTCCTGCATACATTAATGCCCTGCTGCTGTCATCTTCTCTGCGAGAGCGCGATTTCATATTTATGCGGTGGGCACACCCCCCTTTTGTGACAAGTTGTAAGTGCAAATGGCATTAAAGGTCAGCAGTTTGGGGTTGAAATTTAATTTTGGAAAAGATAGAGGTGAAAGCCAAACCGTTCCAATCTTGCTGCAGATTAACTTTCATAAAAGTAAAATGGCTTTATCTTCTGATAAAGCTCTAATCAGAAAACCGGAATAAAACGTCATGGACTGCAAACCTGAACTTTGTGCTAAGGTAAACAGACCTCAAAGATGCTTAAAGCCAGAGTCGATTTGTATGGAACAAATACTTTGTGTACTTGCTGAGTGATCAAAGTGGTTTCCCATTTTTGCCACGCCCTTTGCCTCCCCCGCAAATTGAACAAAAAATTTTAGAAAAATTTTTCTAAATTTTAGAAACAAATTTCTTGATTTTAGGAAGGAAAAAATATCTTATTATTTTATTCTCTAACTTTATCTTGTCTGGGACTCGAACTTGTTTCTTATATTCGTCTAAACTGCTGATCCGATCTTCACGAAATTTTCACAGTACGTTCATCTCGATCAGGAAAAAGTCATAGGCAATGTGTCATGTCAGTGGACCGGTTTAAAAGTGGTTCAGAGCCATATCTCAGAAGTTATCTAAGCTAAAAACTTGAGATTTAGTCTGTAGGTTGGTAATAAGGATTTGGATGTTTAACTGGTTCAGAACTGGGTTTAAACCGGTTCAGAAATCGAACCAGCTCAACAGTAGCTCAAAGCTATATCTCAGCAATTATTTAAACTACGAATTTGAAAATTGGTCAGTAGGTTGGTAATATGGAGTTGGATATTTTATGGGTTCAGAACCATTTCCGAACCGGTCAAAAGTGGTTCAGAGGTATATCTCAAAAGCTATTTAAGTAAAGCGCTTGAAATTAGGTTTGTTGGTTGAAAATAAGGAGTTGGATATGTTACTGGTTCAGAATCGGGTTTGAACCAGTTAAAATATGGAACCGGTTCAAAAGTGGTTCAGAGCCAATTAGATTTTTACACAAAGATATACTATTTTGAATACATGCACTTTGAGCGTTCTAAATGAAACAGGATTGAATTTAACCCGCTTTATACTTAAAATTTAAAGTATGATTCGTTATTAGGTTTACTTTAATTGAGAACGAAATATACTAAAATCGAAAAACAAGTGCTATTATTATAGAAATGAGAACAAATATTTTTGAATCAAGAACATTTTGTACCTACAGGAAGTTCAAGTACAAAATATGCAAGATTAAGTACAAAATGAACTTGTAGCTTCGAAAAGTGTGCAACGTAAAATGTAAATTATTCTTAAGAGAGTCTGTTCTTGAAATTCCCAGCTGATTTAAACTCTTTTATTATGGAGTGAGGGTTAATTTCTGACCTACAATAGTTCTACCATAGAGGTTTATTTATGGCCCTTGGATATTCCAGCTTTCTTTGGTTCAATACAGAGAACTCGTTTTAGGAGAACTTGGGAATGGGCTCAAACCAAGAACATTTTGTACTTGTTTTAAATTCTTTTTTTCTTTCTATAATGTTTTTAGGCTGACATTAGAAATTACTGGAATTTGAGTAAGAATATTTTGTACCTTTTTTGAGAGTTAATCGGGCTTAACTTAAGGCCATTACAACCTAAAAGTATAATCAGAAAAATTTTAAAATAATTCGAAATGTACTTTATTTATATGGCGAAATAGTCTTAAATCAAGTATTTTGGGATTGAAAAAATCGTACTTGATTCAAGAATTTTGTACTTGGATCAAGTATTTTCGTACTTACCGTACTATCGACACCGTTTGTACTTAATTCAAGTACAAAACAAGAAAGATAGTCGGTCAAGTTTAGTTTTCAAAGTGTTTGTTTGTGTCGAAATTGAGTCTCTATCGATTACTAATATTGCACTGAGTTTTTAGATCGGTTCTATTTCGCTTGACATGCTGTAGTTGATCAGCTTTAAGCAGTCAAACACAACATATGTTTCAGCAGGTGCATCATTAGGCTCTTCCGAGTATTTTATGTGCGTTGCCAAATTTGATCTAAAGTTGCCTTTGGTATAATTAAGTTGAAGAAAAGTATTATGATTTATAGCTAGAGGTATGTATTAACTAAAAAATTCGTTGTTTGTGACCTGTGCTTAAGAGTTGTTTAAAAAAAATGTAGTTAAAGTTGACTATACCACTAACCACTTGAAAACAGCGAACGTAACACTTCCGTGGACCAGAACTTCCGAGATTCGTGGGGAGTCGCGCTAGAAGTTTTTTAATAAATTACTATGTTTTATTGTGTTTGTGAAATGTCCAATATGAATCCCGCCCTCAGCTAACTTTACATGATACTAAATTTTTCAGGCACAGAGGACGAAATAACCAATTTAGCGGAATTAAATTAATATCTTCCAAACTAAATGAGATATTCGCACATTTTTTTATATTTAAAAAGTAGGAAATAAAAATTTAAAAAAAATTGAAAAATTTTCAAAAAATTTAGTTTGCAAGTCGACAAATTTATATCGTTTACTTAATTTTTGTAGACTTTAGTTCAGATAGACGATGCTCGAAATAGCCGACACTCTATAAAAATAAAAAATACAATTCGTCAGAAGTGTGCCTTAACTTTTAATTATAAAACAGGAGCAACCTTTCAATCGAGTGTTTGGAAATGTTATAAAGAAATCATAACAAGAAATTTCGATGTGATTGGACCGAGACTTTGCTTCATGGCCAAAAACTGTTTTTTTCTTTAAAAAAAAGGCAAAACAATTTACTTCGAGAAAGAAATAAAAAATTTCGAGTTTGCAAAAATATTGAAAACTCGATCATCATTTCCGGATTTTTTCATTGCACACATTTGGCACTTTGTGTAATGCTCCATAAATTGTTTGCTCTGTTTATGACTGTTCCAGAAGCTATATAGTTTTATGGACTTACCAGCAGCAGCAGCAGCTCCAGTTCTGCTATGTTGTTGTTGTTGTTGCTGGTGGTGTCAATGGCCCCTCCCCCGCCCCAAAATGTGTGTACACAAGTGGCATGTTGCGCTCGCGCCAAGTGCTAATGATGTATCCAAAAACTGCAGCAGCCTACAGCAATAACAATAAGCGGCACATACAGCTGGGGCAGGCCACAATATCTAAGTTCGAGTACTTCTGCTTCTACTTCATCCTCTCCATTCCAAGTGTATAAATAGAAGGAGAGTTGGCGTACCTCAAAATAAAGTGCCCAGAACTGTTGCATCAAATTCACAACGCCAAAGAGTTTTGTGGTGTTCCACCTCCCCCACCCCAAAGACTTTGATGAATGTGATGCTTGAGTTGAAATGGAAATAAATCTGAGACAAGTTGAAATTTAGTTGGTCCTACGATAACAACCCACGCATGCACATACAAATTAGCATTAGTACATAAATCTTCAGGTTTTTTTTTGGCTCATAACATAAAACATTTTTAATGGAAACTTGTCTAACTTAAACGAAATTTTAAGGGCTTAAAATTTATTAGCTAAAAATTTGTATATACGAAAATAAGTCACAGGTCAAACACATCTTTTCAGAAAATGCTAAATATCTTCAGATTCTCCTGTACTTCCTCAGTAAAACTGATATATGATTCATTGTGATATTATTTTTTTAACAAAGGTATAAGATTTTGAAATTTAATGAGAACAAAAGCCAATTTTATTATAAACAATTCAGTTACCAAAAAATAACAAAAATCTATCGGTCGCCGGTTAGCTTGCGGCTGACTCAGGGATGAGTTCGACCTTGATAGAGGGACTAGTCGGTGAGTAACAAAAAATTTTTATATCTTTCATTTCTCCACGATCTGCGCGGGCATTTAGGTGGAGTTATGCCATGAACGTCCCTCCCTTTCATTACAACATTATAGCTGACTAAAACCTCATCTCACCCCATTATTATTTTTCAACGCAATCATTCTTTTTATACCCTTGCAGAGGGTATTATAAAATTGCGCGGATGTTTGTAACGCATTGAAGGAAGCATCTCCGACCACATAAAGTATATATATTCTTGATCAGCTTGACGAGCTGAGTTAATTTAGCCCTGTCCGTCTGTCTGTTTCTATGCTATCTCCTACGTCAGTTTTAAAGCTATCCTTACCAAACTTTGCACGAAGTCTTCTGGTACATATACGCTGCACATTTGAAGGAACCGGCTGGATCGGATGACTATAGCATATAGCTGCCATAGAAACGATCGGTCAAAAAACTAGTTTTAGTGAGAAAAACTTTTTTGTTTTTAATGGAAACGCCTCCAAAGTACGTATTTCTTAGTTTACTATCCTTTTCCATGATTTTACTAAGTTTGGTCGAAATCGGATGACTATAGCATATAGCTGCCATATGAACGATCGGTCGAAAAACTAGTTCTAGTGAGAAAAACTTTTTTGTTTTTAATGAAAACGTCCTTATCATTGGCATACACTTATTTTATATACTTTTACACAATTCTACAAAGTTTGGTCGAAATGGGACTATACGTTTAGTGAGAAAAACTTTTTTTTTTAATAAAACGTCCTTATGGCATAATATACATTAAATATTTCCAAAAAGTTTTATTAAAATCGGATAACTATAGCATATAGCTGCAGTATGAATGATCGGTCGAAAAAGAAGTTCTAGTGAGAAAAACTTTTTAGTTTTAAATGGGATCGCCTCCAAATTTCGTAATTAACAGTGTATTATGCTTTTCCAAGATTTCACCACGTTTGGTCGAAATCAGACATCTATGTAGTATAGATCCCATAGAAAAATAAGGTGCAAAAAGTAGTCTTAGTTAGAAAAAGTTTTTTTGTTTTCAATGGAAGCTGCAAGGGTATACAAAACTTCGGCCCAGCCGAAGATAACTTTCCCCTATTTTTTTATTTTAAATAGAAACTTAACTCTTAATGTAGTCTAGAGATTACTTAAATATGAAATTTCGTTGCCGCATAGTTACCTGCAAACGCCGTGCATTAAATTGGCCAAGTTTTGTAAGTCTCTAAACTCAATATTCTTCCACGACTTTACAATTTCTTTACAATTGGTCATTTATACAACCTGGCAAAAAACAAATTGGCGACATGCCTATAGCACAGAAGGTAGCCCATGCCATAAGAAACCACCACCATAGTTGTCGCATTTCAGTCCAATATTCATGATATCCATCTGATCCGTTTGTGGTCAACTTTTTGTATCACTCAATATATAATTTTTATATTCTTCTTCCCAATACTTGTACTTTCCGAAAAATGCCAAGCGCGCATTTTTGTAATGTTTCTTGAGGCGCGGTTTGGGTACCTTGAACTGATACAGAAGATGCTACTTCTTTCGGCAAATTTGGTGTATGTGTTGTCGACATATTGGTAGATCTAGCTCCGCCTTTATTTAATCGCAGCTCATCAATTCATTAGCGGCTTGAGTCTTTATGTGTCTCTTGGTGCGCTCATCCACCTTGAGTATTGCAGCCTAGCGATGAATTTTGCTATATTTTAACGAACTTTTAAAAAAGTTCGTTATTTCCACCAGACATTTTCTCGTATGTATCAGAACCTAAGAGAATTACGCAAGTTTCTCATAAAATCGAAGTTCGCTTTTCCTTAGAGATGCGGGTTTCAAACGGAAAAGATTCAGTTTTCGATTCGAGATTCAGCTATCGAGAATGTGTTGAGAAAGGACACTAACACGTGCTTCGAGAACTTACGTTTTGCTGCCACAAACTGAGCGACAGGTAATACAGGTGATGTCGAAAACGGATCCGTTCTTGAGGTCGATTGTCGGGTGGGTTATGTTATGATGTCGGATTTTTAGGCAATTACGCCAAGTTTTATACCAGCTTCATGTATGGTTTGAAATTTTATATGCTCTTAATAGGAGAGTTCTTTCCCACGTGGCATTTTTACCTGATGAAAATGTGGGAGGATGGATTTCCTCGTAAGCGGCTGACTGCTCTGTAGCGGGTAGTGCTCTTGGGGAGTGTAGGGGGTGCAGGTGCGCTTAATTAAACTTGAGGTGAGGAATGGGATAGGTTTTCCCTAGCGAGATAAAAACGCGTGCACTTTCAATGACTTTAACTTTTATAAGAGAGTATATACATATATTTTTCAAAATTTATCAAAAAAATGGACTTATAATCTAAATAAATCATTCGATGTTTTTATATAATAAGAAGAAGTGATCATTATTTGAAATAAAAAGTAGAAAACGTAAGGATAGGTGTTAGTGAAACACAGGAGTAAGTCAAGATTGAACAAATTGCGTCCTCTCAAAACTCCGAGAGCTCCTATCTAATATATGAGTCGGAGAGGGCGGCAATTAAAGAAATTTGACGCATCCACTTTAAGAGATATGTTTGGGGATTATCGGGTCAATAACCAAAAATGAAGGAAATTGAGAAGTTCCGTAGCGAGGCATTCATTTTAGAAGAAACAAACCGATTGATGTCAAAGAACAAAAACAAATCGGGTGTTTCAGAAGTTTCAGCGTTTCGTCCGAAAACGATATCCATCGGCTGGCGAGCAAACAGAGCGAGTTAAATTAGGTTTTTTTTTTTAATCTTAAGACGCTAGCACGTAGAGACCAATTGCGATATACGAAAATTACCCTCTTCCCAAGCGGATTTGTCAGTTTTGGATTTTAGGAAAGACAACTACGACGAGCGATTTCGATTCGGTGAAGGTTGTCCGTACAAATCTCCCCAAAAATTACGACAATTTAAAAAAAAAATAAGTATTAGAATGTTAATACACTAAACGAGACAAAAGCTCTTTTTCCAAGTGCAAAGAAAAATTGAAATAAAATGCTTTTTTATGCAAATATTGTCTAAGTAACATCTACAAAAAAACAAGAAACGTGATATAACGCATAGGAGAGATCAAGAAGAACACAAAAACAAAGCTGAGCATTTGCGGGAATATAGACTAACATCGGGCTATTTTTTATCGCCCAGTCGCAATTGATAGTTTATTAACTTAAGAACTAAACTTAGCTCGATTTGCATGGATCTAGGAACGTAGGGAACGGAACACAAACATCCCGCCCCCTTGCACTAGTTGCAATATATTTCGGAATTCGGGTCCATCTACGTTCATACTTCATGTTAACTCTAATGTAGGAATCTGAATTTGGACGGTCAGATTCGGATGGAACCGTACAGGATCCTCTCGGTATAGGGTGGACGCCTCGGCAGACTCGGCAGTGGTAGGATTAAATACCTCGAGAGATCTATGGAAATACAAAAAATGGATCGAATAAGAAGGAGTTTCTTTGGGTACTTAGTTGGATTTATAGCCGGGAGGTTAGTTGGACATAACAGGATTGGATTTCGGGTTCCTTCGAAAGTAGGACTACCTTGACTATTGGGCGTTTGACCAGGCCGCGAGAAGTATACAGGTCAACCACGCGGACCTTACCATCAGAACCCGGATAAGTCTTATGCACTCGAGCCAAACGCCATTCGTGGGAGAGGAGGTTGTCTGCCTTGACAATTACTAGATCCCCAACCTAAAGGTCTCTAGTGGGATATTGCCATTTATTCCTCTTGTGAAGTTTTCTCAAGTATTGCTCCTTCCAGCGTGAGCAGAACTGCTGGTACAAGGCCTTGAGATGTTGCCACCGATTTAGGATATATTTATATTATTGCTTACACACCTCTTCAATATTCAAAAGACTAATGGCTCAATTTGCACATATATCAATTTTCTATTAGAACAAAACTGCCTCGCTTCTTTCATACCATTGGTACCAAAGATTTGGAGGTGATAAGAAGTGAATACTTGACAAAGCGACATGAAGATGAAGAGAATGAAAGTGTATATTCAAAATAAATGTACCGTTATAGGTTCATAAGAAATGGCAAAAAAAAATTTTTTGCACATATATCAATTTTACTGAGGTGCAAAGAAAGCTACTCTTTCCACTTGCTGGTAACTGGTTCGGGGAGTTGGATTGCAAAACGCCGCCTTAGTGAGCACCGCTGCTGCCACCGTCCCATTCTGTCAAAATTTGAAAATCCTAAGTCTTACGGTTAAAGCTGTGGGTCGATGATCACTGAATTAAAGCTATTACTGTATGAATTCAAGAGAAGATGTTTGTATATTCAAGGAATCTCTAGATTAGCTTCTTTGTTTTGTAAGTTGATAAGGTTCGGTTCACGGTTAAATTTAATTTGGAATTCCTACATACTAGTATGGGTCAATACCCTTCATTTGCTGCATAACATGTCCTAAAAGGCAGGGATGTAAACCGGTTCTGAACCGAACCGAACCGAACTGGCCTTCTTTCAAAATACTAAGCTGTACCGAAAACCACAAAGACAAATCGGTTCAGTTCGGTTCACTACAATGACGAGTTTTAAGACGTACAGCGCCTAGTTTGGACAAAGATACTTTTAATTTTGGGATTTTTATGCGATTTCCTAAGATACTTGCGGTTAAATTAAGATACAAATTGATCCTAAGAGATGCCAGATGTATGTAGACTGTATTTCTTTTTGGAAGTTGCTAATTGATTTGTGTAAGTATCCTCTTTCTTCTATGAGACGATTTTCTTAATATTCTGTTTTGCTTCTTCACCTTAATCCAAGTTGTGCCAGTACGACATTAAGCGAAATTAAGTGTGAACCACTGAACCGAACCGATACTGCGGTTCAGTTAGCCGAACCGTTGGTTTAAAAACTGTGTGAAACACTAAAAGAAACTATATTAAGAATCTAAATGAATTTGCCTAAATGTGTCGCTAACTTTAACTTAAAGCATCCTTATTTAACCGCAATTATATTTGCTTTTGTTTCAGATTTGGAAAATTAACAAAAATGGCCCCCTCCCAACTCCGAATGTCGTTTCGCTAACAGAATTTCAATTTTCAAGATAATAATCACATTTGATGTTAAATCCCATGTAGTACGCGTGAATGGCGCTCAAAATTACGTGCGCACAAAAACTTAATGTATTAAGCCAGCACGTGAACTACACAAAATTGTGTGGCTAATTGAAAATCGATTAAATATTTGCATTTTAAATTAACGCGCTTAAAATTGAGTGAAAAAGTTGGTGCCAAAATAAGTGCGCCAGAGGGCGCCAGTGTACTGTGATGCCAGATAGTTGGAAAAATGATAAAGCTCAGGCCAAACTTTGACTCTGTGACAAAGTTTTTGTGCACTTTTTTCAAACTTTGAACGTAACTGAAGGAATTTTACCAGAGATTTTAATGAGCAATGAAATCATCGATGGCTAATTTATGCCTTTATTATGGCAAAATAGCCAATTTTCCAGTTATTTCAAATTCAAAATGGTAAACAATATCGAATTTTTTGTTCAATGTCTTACTTTGACAGTGAGTACTTTCTAAACTTTTTGCAGTTTTCATTGGCGGATGTATTTGACGATAATCGGGTGACAAGCCCAAAGTTCGGCCCCCTATTTGTCCTACGGTGGGATCTCCGCTCACGTTAGCCAGCAGCTTTGCGGGTGCATCGCTCTGTTACCAGGGGTTACCACGGAGAGGTGTAAGTCAACTTGAGACCCAGTAAGCCAGGATCGCGCTGGGTTTGCCATGTTAAACCGATCAGCAACTTTACCTTACTACATACGCCCCCATAACCACAGAAGAGTTCCTGCCTTCCAAAGAAGCACAAACTAAACTAAATGATTACAAAGTGCGACATTTTGCAACTTTAAATTTTTGATGACATTCATACCCGGTAAATCTGAAAGCTACTGATGTATAAAGAAAAATCCTAGCTGGGTTTTGTCTGATTAGTCAGTATTTTTTTTTTATGAGCATTGGAAATTTTGGGCTAAAGCTTGCCTTTCTGACAAAGAGACACTTTTTGTATCGCTCCTTTCTTCCTTTCTTCTCTAATTTTTCAAAACAAACGAGTCGGCCTGCCGACAACCACTAACAGAAACACTTTTGTGCGAGTGCTCATCAAACAACTGTCTGCAAATGAGCAGAACACAATTAGTGTCTGCGAAAAGTGATTTTTGTATTGTTTTTGTTTTGTGCGTTTGGTAAGCTGTTTGTATGTGTGACGCTCGTTACACAAAGTCACACTCTGGCGGAACACACAACCATTCATACATACGCAAAAAACACTCTGGAAGCTTTCTCTCGGTAAAACGATCAGTGAAAGACACGAGAGAAACAGAAACGAAAATATCGGTCCATGCAGAACAGAACTGAAAGTGTCTTTCGCTCCCTCTTTTTGTTGTGTTTGTAGCAAAACTGTTTTTGTCGACACGCTGAAAGTGTTGAGAGTTATTTGCGAGCTCTTCTTGTTTTTGATTGTTTTTCTATTAATTGCTCCTCGTGATTTGTTAGTAACTTTAAAACTTTAAAACTGACGGAGGAGATAGCATAGAAACAGACAGACTTCCGCACAATTTTATAATACCCTCTGCAAGGGTATAAAAACTGGCATAGAGCATTTTGATTAGAGTAACATCGATGCATCGATATTTTAATCGAAGCTGATAACATCGATGATTTTTTCCCACAATCGATGCATCGGTCACGTCTTGAAGAAAGGTAAGAGGACCAATTTAAGTCTCTTAAACTTATTAATATAATATTTTTGTATACCCTTGCAGCGGGTATTATAAAATTGTGCGGATGTTTGTAACGGGTTGAAGGAAGCATCTCCGACCACTTAAAGTATATATATTCTTGATCAGCACGACGAGCTGAGTTGATATAGCCTTGTCCGTCTGTCCGTCCGTCCGTCTGTCTGTTTCTATGCTATCTCCTCCGTCAGTTTTAAAGCTATCCTCACCAAACTTTGCACGAAGTCTTTTGGTATAAATACGCTGCACATTTGTCGGAACCAGGATCGATTCGGATGACTATAGCATATAGCTGCCATAGGAACGATCGGTTGAAAAACTAGTTCTAACGAGAAAAACTTTTTTGTTTTTAAGGAAACGCCTCCAAAGTACGTATTTCTTAGTTTACTATCCTCTTTACACAATTCTACAAAGTTTGGTCGAAATCGGATGACTATAGCATATAGCTCCCATAGGAACGATCGGTCGAAAAACTAGTTCTAGTGAGAAAAACTTTTTTGTTTTTAGTGGGATCGCCTCCAAAATTCGTAATTAACAGTGTATTATGCTTTGCCATGATTTCACCAAGTTTGGTCGAAATCAGACATCTATATAGTATGTATCCCATAGAAAAGTAAGGTCCGAAAAGTAGTCTTAGTTAGAAAAACTTTTTTGTTTTCAATGGAAACGTCAAGGGTATACAAAACTTCGGCCGAGCCGAAGTTAACTTTCCCCTATTTTTTTTAATTTAAAGACTTAAAATAGCGTTCAATTGCGGTGGAGTGTGTGCGGGAATTCTAAGAACGTAAAGATCCAATTGATTCTATTTTTAGTTTTTTTTTTTTTTTAACCCAGCCGAAAGGTATGCAAATGTGCTTGGAGGTTTCCCGATATGTTAAATCTTTGTTTTGGTTGGCCACTGTTAAGTTTTCTGATCGACGCGTCGTCCTGAGTAAACATATGTACATGCCAAGATTTGTTGTAAGCATTTTTAAAGGGTTTGCTCCCTTTTATCAAAATACCAAGGTATTTATTATTTGTTTAATAGAGAAACCGTTAAGGTTTGTACAGCACACGTTCTATCGAGACTACTGTTCTATACTGTAAAAATAGAATCAATTGGATTTTTACGTTCTTAGAATTCTCAAGTTTTAATTCGCGAAGAAGAAGTCGCGAAGAAGTCCTTCTGAGTATCCAAAGCTGCCCATATGTACAAAATCTTTGTTGATTTCGTTGATTATAATCAATCCTAGACTTTGAGACGGCTAACAAGCACTTAGATTAAAATAAAAATACGTCGCTAAAACCCATATACATTATTTCTATTTAATCTCAAGCAAGAAAATGCTTTGGGAAGGTACATTGGCAGACTCTTAAATTTTGAAAAAACATCGATGATGCATCGATGTTTTAATTCCAAAGCATCGAAAACTCCAGCTCTAATTTTGATGTATGGACGAAAAATACAAATCGTAATAGTAAGTGGGATCCCCGACCCAACTAGGATGAGTATTTTTCAAGTTATTCCCCCCAAAGATTCTTGTATATATTGTATTCTTTTGGTATCCCCCTTCGTGTAGGACTATTTCAATTTGATTCTAGAATTTAGTCATATGCCTAATGTACATTGTAAAGGGTGATTTTTTAAGAGCTATAGGAAAATTTTTCAAAAAAAAAACACATAAAATTCAGAAAAATGCATGAAATCTTTATTTGAATCGATAGTACGGTCCATATAATTTAATGTTTGAAGATTATTTCATGCAAATGTTGACCGTGACTGCGCCTCAAATGGTCCATCCGCTTAGTCCAATTTTGGCATACTCTTTCCAACATTTCGGCCGGTATCTCACGAATAAGTGCTTCAATGTTGTCTTCCAATGCGTCAATTGAAGCGGGCTTGTCTGTATAGACATGAGCTTTAACATAGCCCCACAAAAAATAGTCTAAAGGCGGTAAATCGCACGATCTAGGCTGCCACTTGACCGGTCCCGAACGTGAAATAAAATGTTCACCGAACTCGCCTCTCAATACCATTCACAGTTACCTTACGATTCGCATCATCTTTGAAGAAGTACGGTCCAATGATGCCACCAGCCCATAAACCGCACCAAACTGTGACTTTTTCTGGATGCATTGGTAGCTCTTGCAATGCTTCTGGCTGATATTCACTCCAAAATCGACAATTCTGCTTATTTACGTACCCATTGAGCCAAAAGAGCTTCGTGTGAACACAATTTTTAGGTAAAAGTGGATCCGGCGACTTCCAAGGCCAGTCGCCTCTACGGAAATTAGTCCAAAGCCCGAATAGCTAGTGGGTCGATTAAACTGATAAGAAGTGCGCGATGAACTTTCTTAACAGAGCACGCATTTTGATAATAAAATTCAATAATTTGCAAGCGTTGTTCGTTTGTAAGACGATTCATGGTTAAATTATAGACCAAACTGAAGATGTTTGACAGTGAAAAATCACCCTTCACAAGCTCTTAATGCCGTACTGAACTTTTTTACAGTGCACAATTTATTACCATCTATTGGATTTCATTATTTCTTTTCTGAGATTGAGATTCAGTGGACAATTTTTGAATATTCTGAATCTAGAGATTTGAACATCATAGAAAGAACACAGTTTAAAAATTATGGAAGGAAACAAGAAATAGTTTTGTGGCACAAGAATTGCGAAAACTCAGGGTTAAAAAATAACCAAAGCTACACTTGAGGCAATAAGGACATAAATTCGAAGAAATTCCATTATTTTTGCCGAATTTTGCAATTTCGTTGTTATTGTTTTCGACGATCCTTGCCACTTAGGCAACTGTTGTCTGAACGTTTTTCTCTGATAAAAGGATTAGTATATGTTAGTATATCTGAGCACAGACTCACAAAGAAAAACAAATTAAAATTGACAGTCTTGCAACAATGTTCTGGGCAGGATCAAGTACAAGTACGAAGTCTTATCCACTAAGGAATAATTTGAGTGCAATCGCACCTGATGAAATGTTAAGAGATTCTGTTCTTTTAATCGAGCTTAATTAGCTCTTATTCCGGAATTAGTAAGCGAGTATAAGTATTTGAACGAAGAACGCAAAGAAAGTTAAATAAAAAAGAGTTGAAAACTCATGAAGCAAATAATTCGGAATCAAAAGTTCATTATTGGATCAAGAAATTCGCTTTTGGATTAGGAATTGGCTTTCTTACCGTACATTTGACATCGTACATTCTTGATCCAAGCAAGAAATTCTCTTTTTCTTAATTGTTCTAATACACCAATAAATTACCATTTTTCGTTTTAAAATAATTTTCTTGAGAGATGCTTAGCCCTCCCAAAGGCGAATCCTAAATCCGCGCCTGAGCACACAAGGGATAAATACTTTATGAAGTCGTTACTTAATATAATCTATGAGTTATGGAGTATAAGAAGTTTTTACAATATTTTTTTGATTTGTTTTTAAGTCAAAATGTTTTCTCAACTATTTTCATTTTCTAATGCTTTCTATTGCAATATATGCAATTTTTACTTAAATATTTATACTTCTAGCACTGAGAAATGCTGCCATTTTTGAGTCGAGGGTTGCCCTGTGGTAAACTTGCTTTTCTTGATGTTCGGTCTTAGTTTCTTTTAATCAACTTATCCTCTTTCTCGCTCTTTTATTGCTTCTTTCTAATTTTCAAGTGTATTTTAATCTAATTAAAGCGACCAACGAGCAAAGTTTTTTTTAAACAAAAGTTTTTGATCGAATTTTTAGCAGTTTTTTAACTGGCAAATCCCAAAATGTGAATCATGTGCTTCCCCCTTTTAAAGTTCTTTGGTTCATCTATTGCGACGTGTACTTGCGTCTGTGCCGCCAAATGCATGAATCATCTGAATGAAGCTTTAGCTTTTGGTTTTTTTTTATATATTTTTTTCTGGAATTTATTATGCACAACTAATAAGGTTTCAATTGAATTTCTTAATCATGTTTCTTGAGTTTTCATTTTCAAAAATAATTTGAATTAAACTTAAGCATTTCTCTCTCTTCCAATTATTCTGTTGTTAAAATTAGTTTATGAAATTAATGCTGCTGCTTCTGCCGCTGCTGTTGGTGCCTCCCTCGCTCCTTACTTCTCCTCGCACCATTCGTTCTCCTTGCGCACCTGCTCCTCCTCGGCGGGAGTGAAATCCTTTTTGATGTTGAACGTTTTTCGTATCTCCTCCGGGGTCTTGCCCTTGATCATATTGGCCACCGTCTTGCAGGTCAGCTCGAGCAGACCCTTGATGTCCAAATAATTGGCAGCCAGAATCAGTTCGAAGAGCGTGCCCTGATCCACTTTCAAGAAATCCGCATCCCATGAAATGATATCATCGGTGCGCTTTTCCTTGCTCTCATCATCATCCGTCGGCTGTGGATCGTCCTTGTGGTAGTGGGCCCAGGTGAGCACCTTGCGCAAAATAGTGGAGTTCACATTGGGCAAGGGCACAATGGCGTTCTCATCATCCTCCATGCCGCAATCCTCCAGCATGGTCTTAATGGTGCCGGAGCATTTGGCAATTTGAATGTCCGTGTCGAAGATCTCCTCATCGGACGACTGCAACTTGATGCTGGGCATGATGAAACTTCTGGAAACGCAAAAAGGAAACAGAAAAAAAAAAGTAAAAACTTAGCGTTTGTATGTATGCATGTGCGTGTGTTTGTGTGTGTGTGTGTGTGTGCGTGCATGCCTATGACTGTGTTCATTTTGGTACGTAAGACGCAATACTTGCATTTAAAGTTGCCTTTGTTTTGCCCGCTTTTCACACTTACCTTAAGGTTTTGTTTTTGTTGGTAAATTTAATAAATTTCAAGTAAACTCGCACACAATCTGCGAATGATTCGTATATCAAACTATATCGAACCTCCCGACAAAAATCAACGAATGTGAAATGACCAGTGTTGCCAACTTTTCATTGAAAAAAGAGCTGGATTTGAAGGGATGGATGATGAAAAAAGCTGAAAAATTTAATGAAAAAAAGCCAGAAAAAAGCGGAATTTTCAATAACTATTAAATCTTGGTTTTTTTATATTTTAAATGATACTGCTATTTATATGAACATATATATTACATATGTATATTAATTTAAAGCCCGTCCAATATTTTATCCACTAGTGACGAGCCATATTGGCGGGCGTGAGTGATTGAGTCACTGTTTGACAATTAACAAATCACTGTGTGACTTTACTACCTTAAATTTATCAAAGAAAAAAATAGTTCTGAAACTGCTTAGAATTTCTGTTGTAACCTAGTTCGACCAAATAATCCTGGATTTTATTTCATTTTAATCAGGGAACCGTAGTAAAAAATTTAAAAAGGGCTCACTTCAAAAATTTTTGCCAATGATTTTTAAAAGATATATTTAAGTTTCGCAATATTTGAAAGAAGTTGCGAACTCCCGAAATTGTAAATCTACTTCGATTGGAGAATCTTATCAAACCACTGCTTGACTGCGTCACTCGTTGTAAGTCTATACACAATTTGCGTGCGATTACTAACTCTGAAACAGTTCTGTATTTAAAGCTCTGTCTTTAGTGAGGGATTCGGTTGAAAATTTGTGTAAGTTGCATTCAATTTACAAAATATCTGTAAAATTATAAGAAGTGCACCTCCTTTCCTCCATTTGACAAAAAAGGCAGTCAACAAATTTTAGGTAACGTTACTTACAACGACTCCGATTCACAGCCAGTTGTAACCAGAGACGTTATTAGAGCTAACAAAAACATTAATAAGTTCTATAAAATGTAAAGAGAAAGAAAAAAAAAACGTATAATTAATAATAAAAGGAAAAAAAACTTAACCTCTGCTAAGGCCAAAAAAAAACATTAAAATCTAGTTTTAAATTTAAACAAAAAACAAAGAAAATTAGATTAATACAATAAAATAAAAGAACAACCGAAAAGTCTCCGACCCGGTGGGGGACGATTTACTAGCCAGTCCGGTAAGCTATGCCCCTACTCATAGCTTGAAGCTGATCAGATGAAGAGCAAAAGAGTTTCATACAACAATTTTACGCCCAATTTTGAACTGTGTGATTTTCCAAAATTTTGGCTAATAAATCTTTAAAAATAAGTTTCAACCTTTTTCGTACGAAAAACTAAAAAGTTTCATTCGGCAGCAGAATTTGTTGGTAGATTTTCCAAAATCGAGCAGCTATATATATATAGTTATATAGTTTAGAGTTTATCTCTTGGGACTAATCTTTTGCCTATACATCCTTCACCACCCAGCTGGGAATTGAATTCTCGCCCATTCAACCTTGACCACCAATTTTCCTAAAAATTGTTAAATTTTCATACCGATATTTAAAAAATTAGTTTGAACCTGATCGGAACAAAAAAGTAGCATACAACAGTTTTCCGACCATTTTCCGACTTTGGAGTTAGATTTTCCAATGATTGAAAGTCACGTAGCGTATATATTTTGTATGAGTAACTTTAAAATATCTCTTATCTCCTATCTCTTATGGTTTGGGCCAATCAGTCAATCAATTAGTCAGGTTAAACAGTTTGACACAAATAGATAAAAGTCACTGAAATTGGTTTTAATTTTGTATTTCTCATTTCTAATCCCTGGTTTTATGTTTCAAGACTAAATTTATCATAAATTTTGTCCATTTCTATATACAAAGTCACTGAAATTGGTTTTAGTTTTAAATTTCTCATATAAAGTTTATTTTTTCATAAGTACCATCCCTAAAAATGTGATTTGTTCGTATTTGGTTTTTTTTTTCTTCCATTTTTCTCTTCATTTTCACGCTTCTGGTTTCTGGTCACACTGGCCGGGTGGCGAAAAAAAGGGATCGGGATATCGCGGAGAATTTGTAAAGCGGATAACTGGCTAAAGAACAACCGTAAAACCGACTCTGCAAAAAGTTTGTAAATTGAATTAACTCAGTTAAATGTGTTGATAATTAAACGATAACAACATGTGCGCGTAGCAGAAATGAGTCGTCAAAATCGGTACACATGCGAGACGAGGAAAAATAAAAGTTAAAAAAACGAGCAGAGTGGCAGAGTGTGTGTGTGTGTGAAAGAGAGTGATAGAGAGAGGGGAGGGCAGCAGCAGCAGAACGGCGCAGAAGAAGCAAAGGAAAAAAAAATAGGCATTCATATCTACATATGTACATACATACGCATGCTGGCCGTCGTTGTTGTCGTGTGGTAAGTGCACAAAATAATAAAACAAAAAAAAAACAAGACGAAAGAAGCAAATTGGAGTAGGGGCAGACATACATACAGACGTTTTTTTTTCCTCTTTGCCATACATACTTACGTTTTACGTGTTTGTTTCGTTTCTCAATTCGTCTCACATCTTTTGTTTCTTTGTTTGTGAGAGAACCGTGAGCGAGAGGGAGAGAGAGGGAGAAGAAGAGTATAAGAGTTTTGTTTCGTTTCAGTTGCCATTTTGTAGCTGTCGATAATCTGATAGACTTTGGTATCGATAAAACAGTGATCGATAAAATTTTAAATTTGAATTTTGCTTGGTTTCATTTCTTTTTGCAGACTGCCCTACAGAATGGTCGTCGGCTCGAATCACACGCGACGTGGTGAAACAAACAACAGCAGCGGCGGTGGCTCCTCCACCAACAACAACAACACCACCAGCAACTCCAACTCAGCGTCGGCGGCGGCGGCGGCTTTGTTGTCGTCAATGTCACACAAAAGCCATAACGCCGCCCATGCACCCATAGCGAGCACCACCCACCACCACCAGCAGCCGCACCACCATCACCACCACCTCAGCCAACATCATCATCCACAACAGCAGGCGACCACCACAAACAACAACCATCATCATCAGCAGCAGCAGTCGTCACTCAATTCCCATTATCATCAGCCGCACCAGCAACAAGCCAATGGAGCAGGAGGAGGAGGAGGATCTGGAGGAGGCAGCCTCAATGGCTGCAACGGCAGTGCCGTCAGCCGTCTCTCCCAATCCACCGGCATGTCACCGCGTGAACTATCCGAGAATGATGACCTGGCCACATCCTTAATTCTGGATCCACATTTGGGCTTTCAGACGCACAAAATGAACATTCGATTTCGCCCACTCAAAGTGGATACACAGCAGCTGAAGGCAATTGTGGATGAGTTTATCCACACACAGAATTATGATGTGGCCATTCAGCGCATCTACGATGGTCCCTGGATACCAAGGCATTTGAAGAATAAGAATAAGATAGCCACCAAGCGTTTGCATGATCATGTAAGTAACACGGATTAGGACATAGGCGGAGTTTTTGATATTTAAAAAAAAAAATTTGAATTCGCGGTACATATTTTAGCAGGGTTGCCACCCTGCTTAAAACCGATCATCAACTGATGTGCCCTTAGAACCAGTTCAGTTCTCTTGAACGGGTTTTCCGAATTATTTTTAAAATAATTTTGATAAGTTTGGAAAATGTCCATCTTATCTGAAGTTTCACAAAAATTAAACTATAATATTTTACAGAATTTCAGGAGCAAACCCCTTAATTTTCAGTTGATTTTTCTATCATTTGGCGACTTGAGCTTTGACATTTCAACTTTAAGTTCCATTTCGAACTGGAATTTAGACAAAAAATATTACAGATGACCTTTAAAACCGGCTTTATCTGTCATTTTATGTAAGCGAGAGAGATATAGAACACCCAGAGCGAACTGGTACTGCGAAATTCGGTTCCGAAACAGTTCACAGCCTTGATTATAGGAGTCTTAGTAAAAAACCTACAGTGAATCAATCAAGTATTGGCACAGCTTCATTTTCAAAGTTTGTTGTTAAATATATTTGTTTATATTTAACTTAAAGAAAATATAAAGATGGTTTTGCTGCAAATGGATAAAAACTAAAAAAATCACGATTTTTACATCAATAAAGAATTGGCACAAATATCATATTCAATGTTAATTGCCGGATTTTGGATCTTTTAATGTTTGGTAAAGACTCCCTTGGCCTTAATTACGCCAAGTTGGCAGTCTCGTCTGAGGTTATATTTGCCCATTCTGTTAGTAGAGCTTGTTTCAGAGAATACTTGGATGTTATATGATGTTTCGGAACATTTCTTTCCAGCAGGTGCCAAATATGTTGTAATGGATTCATATCTGGTGATTGCGGAAGCGTTTTTAATCGCTTGCAACGATAGATTAGCCATTCTTGAACCAAATACGACGAATGTTTAGAATCATTATCTTGTTGAAACAAACATTGCTGTCCATTTAACCCCAATTTTTGAATACTGGGAGCCAAAGTTTACATTAAAAGGTTCATAAAAAATGTCTTGTAGATTTTCACGTCTATAAAAACCAAATTTATTTGCTCCAGAGGCCGCAAAGCACCCCCATACCATAACATTTCCTACGCTGTGCTATACTTTTGTAAGAACATTATTTTATTGCAGGTCTTTGTTAGACTTTCGCCAAGTTTTTTTGTGATGCTTCTGAACCAAATTTATTAAACCTTGATTCGTAAATAAATTTTATGCTTTTCCAAAATGATTCCGACTGATTTATATGAAGTTTGCCAAACTCTAACCTCTTTTTATACCCTTGCAGAGGGTATTATAAAATTGTCCGGATGTTTGTAACGCATAGAAGGAAGCATCTCCGACCACATAAAGTATATATATTCTTAATCAGCATGAAGAGCTGCTTCGTTATTTTAACCCTTTATGCAAAGATTTCAATGGTAAATCAGGACTATTCTCCAGTCCAAAAAATTTTGTAATCTAAAAATATTAAAAAGTAGACTACATATAAAATTAAAAAAATACGATGCACGTGGCAAGGGCGAGTCGTCCGATATCATCGGAAAGATGTCTCAAGATGGTGATGACGTAAATTGGTACTTTTGGCGTTTATTTCCATCAATAGGCAGATCTCCAACTCAAAGTAGAAAGCATCCCAGACATACCTCACCCGTCGTCGGGACCTTCTCCGACTTAGTCGCGGTGCTCCTCGGAAGAGGTTTATTTTGACTCATGAAATTAACGTTCAATCTTAATTCAGATGTGCTAGCCCATTGTACCGTTTTTACATTTTAACGTTAAACCGGTTTTTGCGGTCGCCTGAGTCCTCATCGGCGTCTGTCTGTCGAGTCTAATTCGCTCCCGTGAAAAATCGATCATTTCGTTTTGAATCGATGCCGACGCTAGTCGTCGTGGCTCTTCCGCGGTCTTTCAATTGGAGGTTTTACTCGGGGCTAATCGTAAAATTTTTATTATGATTTTCGCATAAATAGAACAATAAATCGTTTATATAATACTATAGTAGAAAAAATCAATATGTAATTTTTGATATAATGTCCGTTCTTTGCTACTGTATCTCTTCCGTCAGTTTTAAAAATATCCTCACCAAACTTTGCACGAAATCTTTTGGTATAAATACGCTGCACATTTGTCGGAACCGGCCGGATCGGATGACTATAGCATATAGCTGCCATAGGATCGATCGGTCGAAAAACTAGTTTTAGTGAGAAAAACTTTTTTGTTTTCAATGGAAACGCCTCCAAAGTACGTATTTCTTAGTTTACTATCCTTTCCCATGATTTCACTAAGTTTGGTCGAAATCGGAGGACTATAGCATATAGCTGCCATAGGAACGATCGGTCGAAAAACTAGTTCTAGTGAGAAAAACTTTTTTGTTTGTTATGAAAACGTCCTTATCATTGGCATACACTTATTTTATATATTTTTATACAATTCTTCAAAGTTTGGTCGAAATCGGATGACTATAGCAAATACCTCCCATAGGAACGATCGGTCGAAAAACTAGTTCTAGTGAGGAAAACTTTTTTGTTTTTAATGAAAACGTCCTTTTTATTGGCATATTCTTATTTTGTATACTTTAACACATTTCTACAAAGTTTTATCAAAATCAGATGACTATAGCATATAGCTGCAGTATGAATAATCGGTCGAAAAAGAAGTTTCAGTGAGAAAAACTTTTTTGTTTTAAATGGGATCGCCTCCAAATTTCATAATTAACAGTGTATTAGGGTTTTCCATGATTTCACCAAGTTTGGTCGAAATCAGACATCTATATAGTATAGATCCCATAGAAAAGTAAGGTCCAAAAAGTAGTCTTAGTTAGAAAAACTTGTTTGTTTTCAATGGAAACGTCAAGGGTATGCAAAACTTCGGCCGAGCCGAAGTTAACTTTCCCCTCCCAAACTTTGAAAATGAAGCTGTGCCAATACTTTATTGATTCACTGTATATCCGGTGTGAAACTTCAAATTTTTAGAGAAGGATTTTATTGTCCTCAGACCGCATTGGTCAACCGTTACCAACGCTGCCATTGTCGCGTTCATTTATTGCATTGTTCTCCTGAACGTCGCTTACTTTCGATCGAGCTTGGGTCGGGCTCTTTTCTCTTCGAAAATAAAAAAATCCAAATATGCCGCTTTACAAGCTTAACTTGCTGTGACGCCTACAGAGGCCTACGACTGGGTTGGTGCAAAGGCCAATATAATCTCTAAGATGAGTAACGCCATACGATTATTTTGCACACGATTTTTTCGTGCTGGCTCTAGAGCTGGCTCCAGGCTCTCTTGAAATTTTGTTCAAAAGCCAGAGAGAGAGCGCTGTACGCATACAGCGACAGCCGACGACTGTATGTGTGCACACGTATTCTCAAGCATTCCCTGCAAGCAATATGTGCATGTTTTGACACTTTTCTGACACTATTTTATGAGCATTCACCGTCATAATGTGCTCAAAAAAGAGCCCGGAATGAGCGTTTTTTTTTTATGAAAACTGTCGCACTTTATGTGGAAGATTTCTGAGTCTAATCTGACTCTTTTTTGACACAGATATAAGTGCTTTAACTTTCCCAATGAAGCATATAAAAACCTCATAGAAGACACATAGAAGTTACTTTTCTAGACGCTTAAAGCAAATCATCCAACCATAACAAAATTTTCGAGCTTTTTATGAGCCCGTGCTAAAAGAGCACTGAATATGCTCTTAAGCTCGGCTCTTTTTAGACACATAATTTGGAGCGCTCCGAACTTTGCTTGCTGGGTTAAAGCAAAATATCCAACTAAAACAAAATTTTTGATCAAAAATGCTTAGACATCATTGCTTTTTATGAGCCAGAAGAGAATACTGAGTAAGCTCCGAAAACCCTCAAATTTTTGTCTTTTGTCAAAACCATTGTATGGCCTTTCGGCATCTTAGAGATTATATTGGTCTTTGGTTGGTGAGAGATTAAACCTTTTAAAACCTCTTTCTCCAATCAATTTAATTTGGAATAAGTTTTAGATAGAGTATAAACCCGTTTCCCCGCCGGATCTGCTTTTCGGTATTACTTTGCTGCGGAGTGTTAAGTAAGTTCATCTAGGTGGTGTTTGAAGTCAGAAAGAAACCCAAGTGTACATGTCGGTACTCAAAATTCGCTAAAAATAAACTTTTTCCAAATATAACCTGTCCCATATCACCAATGAAGGCTAAATTTTCTAAGTATTTAGTTATATTTGCTTTGCTATGACAAGTGCATTTTCAGCTTTATAAATCCAGCGTCATAAAACATGTAAAGCCATGCTTTTAGTACCAGCTCCTCAAAATCAGGGTTGATTTCAGAACTGAGCACTCTTGAAGGACTCTGGCAGTAGTGTTCTCCAATGAAAACGCCAATCGGCAGAAGAACAAAGAGAAAGAAATGTCATCCCGAAAGCTCTTATGTAAAGCTCAGCTAAGGGCTCGCTCTGTCAAAGTTTGAACAGATTTTTAGTTGTCACCCGATATGTAAAAAGGTTCACGGTTTTCTGTTTAAATGTATTAAAATTGCAAAATTGCTTGTGTAGTGCCCCTGAAGACGAATGCCGATGCGCGTCCGAAATATATTGGAAGAAAACTAAAATTTAATTTGAGTTTTATTAACGACCTCGAGCCGGCTAACAACAATATTCTAACGATGACGATAACTTTTTTGAAAATGTGCTTCAGTGAGGAAGCCACATTAATATGTTAAAAACGGAAATGGAACCGGTTATTTTGTTTCGGTTACGGTTAACCAAAATAAAATCCATTTCGGTTTTCGATTCACAGTGTATAAGTAGTTCGGCGTGCTACCTGGCAGCTTGAGTATTTGTTTTATGAAGCATCGCTGCAATTGGTCTGCCTCTTCCGTTATTTCTCCGCCCTAGACTTATTTCTGGCAATTCCCAGTTGTTGGGATTAGGTCCCAATCCAAAAATATTAAAAAAAAAAGAATTTGTTTTTTCGAAAAATCCATATATGTACGCTTCCTGCTAGCTTTTTAATGGCTTCGTTTGGGAGGCCATCAGAACCTAAAGACTTATAACTCTTAAACCAAGCTTATTACTCGCTTTCTCGTTTCATGGATACTATTCCTCCTATAAATGAGGCTGTGTATCGGCAAGTTCCATCAAGATTATTTTAATTAAACCTGAAAAGGTCGAGGCTAGGAATTTCTGTCTTCTGAAAATGAAGGAGTCGTTGCTACCACCTCTTTTCGCTGAAAATTGGTCAGTTTATTCGTGCAATTGCTATAATGAGTCTGCATAGTGCACGAAAAGTTTTCCTTTGGAAAAGTAGGTCGAGATATTGTCTCAAATGACCCACAAGAATTATGCTCTGACAACTCTTGAAGAGATTTGCGGCAATGGCATACCAACTGATTCTACTTAGCATATTTAAGGGCTTCCTAGAACGCAGGGAAAACATTTTTCCAGGTTCCTTGTAAGGGTTAATACAAGCTACGTATATGTATCACCTACTCTACTCTAACTCACCTACTCTCTCTCTCTCTCTCTATCTCCCTCTGTTTTGCAGATTGTGCGTTATTTGCGTGTGTTCGATAAGGATAGCGGCTTTGCCATTGAGGCCTGCTACCGTTACTCGCTGGAAGAGCAGCGTGGTGCCAAGATTAGCTCAACGAAACGTTGGTCCAAAAATGATAAAATTGAATGCCTTGTGGGTTGCATTGCCGAGCTCACCGAATCGGAGGAGGCAGCCCTCTTGCATTCAGGGAAAAATGATTTCTCCGTCATGTACAGTTGCCGCAAAAACTGTGCCCAACTCTGGCTGGGACCGGCTGCCTACATCAATCATGATTGTCGAGCGAATTGCAAATTTCTGGCCACAGGCCGGGACACGGCCTGTGTGAAGGTTCTGCGTGACATTGAGGTGGGCGAGGAGATTACCTGTTTCTATGGCGAGGATTTCTTTGGGGACAGCAATCGTTATTGTGAATGCGAGACCTGCGAGCGACGTGGCACAGGTGCCTTTGCGGGCAAACATAATGGTGGACATGTGGATGATGCCACGGGTCTGATTATGGGACTGAGCAGTGGATTAGGCCTGTCGTCGGCCGGAGGCGGTGGGGGCTATCGCCTGCGTGAGACCGATAATCGCATTAATCGCATCAAAAGTCGAGCCAATTCCACAAACAGCACCTCGAATAGCAACAGCAGCAGCAGCCACACCAACGACTCCAGCGAGACGACTCCAACAACAACAACAAACTTGGTCGTACCCCTGCCCGTGGTGGCGGTGCCGTCGGCGGCGGCCAACAAGGAGCCAAGTCAGCCTGCAGCCGCCGTCTGTTTGGTGGAGAAAAAGTTGCCCACCAATGTGGTGGTATCGCCTCTAACCATGAAGGAGTTGCGCCAGAAGGGCATGACCAAATATGATGCGGAAATGATAATGGCACAGTTCCATCATCATCATCATCAGGCCAGCACGGGAGCTGAGGCGGTACAACAAATGGCCATGCAGAAGCCCAGCACCAGCAGCAGCATCAGCGGCAACAGCAACACCTTGGAGGTGAATGGAGGAACGGGCATACGCAAATCCATGCGTGTGAATAGCACCAGCAGTAGCATATCCACCACATCTCTGGATGAGGCTTCGGTGGTGCCAGCTTTAGCTGCTCCCAAGGCGGCGGTGGTGCTGATGCCACGCTGTAAACCCGCACTGGCGCTGCTGCAGCAGCATCAACGTCAGCTCAGACGCAGCGAGCGTCAGACCAGCAAGGGAGGCGACAGCAGCAGCGATATGGAAAAACAGGAGAAAGAAAAGGAACTGCAGCAGCAGCCGGCGCCGGAGCAGCAGCAGCAGGAGAAGCGTGTGACCAGGAATAGTGCGGCTGGACGAGGAGGAGTAGTCGGTGGAGCCACTGCCCTTAACAAAGCAACAACGATTACAAATTGTAATAATCATAATAATAGTAGAATTAATCCTAATCCTAATCTTAGTGTTAGACTTAGTAGTGTTAAGACCAAGAAGGAGCCACAGCAGCCGGAGATCAGCAGTCCCGCCTTTAAGAAGAATCTATTGGCCAGTTTTGAGCAGCAGCAGCAGCAACAGGATGAGGAGCCGGTTAAGCAAAAACGTAGCCGTAGAGCGGCTGCCTTGGCTGCAGCACAGCACATACACAGCGAGGCCTTGGGTGCATCAGCAGGAGGAGGAGAGCAGCGCAGGAAAGTACCCTCCGCCGCCGCCGCTGCCACCACCACCACATCCTCCAGCCTCAACTTGTTAAGCAACAGCACGGTGGAACCTTTGCTTAAAACTCCCGAAAGGCGTCTCAAGTTGACTCTCAGAATGAAACGTTCACCCATACTAGATGAGGTCATCGAACTGGGCACCAGTCTGAGTGTGGAACGTCATTTGGTGAGGCATAATGGAGCCAAGGAGACCAGAGCAATTGCAGCAGCTGGCGGTTCTCATAATGTAGAGGCGGGGGGGCTGGCTACACCAGCTGAAAATGGCATAGAATATGAAATCTTACGCATGGAGGGCATATCCGAGCATGGAAACGATGATGAAGATGAGGACGACGACGAGGAGCTAGAGGAGGAAGAAGAGTTGGAGGAGGAGGAGCAAGCACAGGAAGAGCCGGAGGAACAGGAGCTAGAGGAGGAAATCAAGGAGGCGGAACAGCAGCCGCCCAAGAAAAAGAAGAAAAAGCAACGCAACCGACGCTCACCAATCCCTGGCACCAGCAGCAGCAACAGCCTGTACGGCACACCCCAAAAGAAGCGTCTACGCTTAATCTTTGGCAATGAATCGCATACCATAGACATTCCACCATCCACCACCAATCCAGCCGAGGAGGAGGGAGCAGCCAGCAGCAGCATGGGTGTGGATGAGCTAAATTCCAGTGGAGGTACTGGTATGAACAACTCCTATGCCTCCTCCAGCAGTGGCACCAGCACCAGCATGACTGTCAATACCTCCTCCACACAGCAACAACAATCGCCCAGCTCATCCACCTCCACCACTTCCAGTTCATTTCAATCGGCCAACAACAGCAGCTATTTCCCCACTGGTGGAGCAGCAGCAGCCGCCGCCGTCGCAGCCGGAGGAGCCACAAACTATATGACCAACTATCTAAGTAAATTTGTGAGCAAAACCAGTCCGGGCCAGGGACAGGCTATTGTAAGCAGCAGCAGCGGCCCCGGCCTCCTAAGTCTGCCCAAGCACACTTTTGGCACCTGTGCCTTGATGGCACCCACCAGCTTTGCCAGTCTGCAAACGCCCACACAGCAGCAGACCAACAAGACGACCCATGTGGCCCCGGCCACATCCTCCAGCTGCTCGCCACCCTATCAAACCACACAGAAATAACCAATGACTGATCTCTGCCACATAATGTTGATAAAGATAAAGAAGGAGAGGAGGATTAGGCTGCTGCTGCTACTGTTGCACGAGGAGGAAGAGTTTTTTTTCTGGTTTTTTTTTTTATATATTAAATAGAAGCATAGATTGAGGATGATAATGATGATGATGCGGGGGATGGAGGAGAGAACTTTAACAGCCACCACAATTTAAAAGTTAAACAAACAAAAAATTAAGCTTAGATTTAAATCGCATACAAATCCTGTACAGTTATGCAGAGAGAGAGAGGGCACCAAACCCAGGAAGATTAGGGACTTTTATTTTTAATCAATTCGACAAAAATTATTTATGATTTTTATGAAAATTTTTTTAAATTTGCATCCACCCATCCAAACGAACCACTTTAAAAATAAAAATTGCAAAATTTAATTGTTAAGTTTTCAAAACTTTTTGTGTGACAAAAGAATGTAACTAAGAAGAGAGAGGCATGTAGATTTGAACAAAAAACGGAGACTAAAACCAAAACTCTGTTCGGTATCGATAGCACAATTTCGTCCGTTTCCTAAACAGTTTAAAAAGGTTTTGGCCATACTTATCTCTGATTAAAAGTCAGATACCGAAGTCTTAAATTCGAATTCCAATGCATTTCTATAACACGTGCGACAAAATTCCGAAAAAATTGGAGGTGGGAACTTGGTATAATAATTGCAGTGAACCCTTTTATCATTGGTGAATTTTTCAACCAGCAACAGATGCTGTATATGTGTGTTGCTAGTGTAAATGAGCCCATTAAACGCGAACTTAGGGTGATCAAGAAAAACTGGGTATGAGGTGTTGCTACCTGATGCCTCTAGTTTCACAATTTATTGGTCCCAGGCACTGTGTAATGAGTAAGGGATTACTCTTCGTATTTTTTTATGATTTCATAGTTTCAAGAAAGCTCCATGCAGTTTTGAGCTCTGCAAATTGAGTATAAACCCACCCGACAATCGTTATTGCATCCGATTTCGACAATTTCTTAAAGATTTTCCTAACGGTTCGAAAAAGTATTACCAGTAAAAAGCAAGTATTGGATACATCTTTACGAAACCGTTACGTTCCGTGCGTTTGGTTTCTTGTCATGTTTTTCTTTAAAGACTTGCACAACAGGTCACCTTCACCAGCGATTGACGCCAGCTGTGTAGTAACTAGCCATTTAAAGGGCTTTTCAAACTTTTTAATTTTGTAGGTCCTTGTCCGAAAAATAAACTCCGGACGAACTTTTTTACGCTAGATTTTTAACAAACGACGTGGCAATAAATGATTTGCTATCGCAAACAGGGGAAACAACCAAAATCAGTTTGAACCCCGCTACTCTTAGGAGATTCGGATTTTCATGTTATGAGAAACTATTGTAAATCGTACTGTAGGTCCCACTACGTACGTTTCTGTGTCGGGTTGAATTGCTTACGGTTTTTATATTTATTTTAGGGTAATAAGCTGACTCATTAAGAGCTCTATCAGGCCCAGCTCTAGAGTGCCTTAAAAAGTTAAAATTTGTTAAAAAAATGTTACCATAAAAGTTTTCTTTTCCACCGTCATAATGTGCTCAAAGAAGAGCTCGGAATGATTGATTTTTTCCATGAAAACGGGCGCACTTTATGTGGAAGATTTCCGAGTCTAATATGACTATTCTCTGACACAGATATAAGTGCTTTCACCCTCCCAGTGAAGCATATAAAAACCTCATAAAAGACACATAAAAGTTACTTTTCTAGGCACTTGAAGCCAAACATCCAACTAAAACAAAATGTTCGATTTCTCGCTTACTTCAACTCCGAAAATGTTAAGACATAAGTGCTTCTTATGAGCTCCGAATATGCTCCGAAAACCCACAAATTTATGTGTTTACCACAAAATCGCTCTTAAGCTTGGCTCTTTTCGGACACATATTTTGAAACGCTCCAAACGTTGCTTGCTGGGATACTAGGGCCTAGCACCTTGAGAATGGTACTAGAAGATATGATGAAAATAATTTAAATGAGATTTTAACTGTTCCTTCAAGCATGATCAAAGCGTTAAATTCAATTCTTACTATCACTATTGACTAAGAAAGTTCCATAAATTGATGGCCGAGACACATCTGAGCGGCTCCGATATCGTGTCTCTATATTTGTGTATTTTTCAAGGTTGCAAACCTCTAAAAGTGTGCAGGAAGTTCGGCGTCTGGAAGTTCGAAATCATCATAAAGTAGTGTAAAAGTAATGTTTAGCTCGAACCTTAAAGCATGGATCTTTAGGTCGCTCAACCCAAAGAGGTCAACTCAATTTTGATGTTCTTTTGTTGTACTTCTTCAGTATGTCATCTTTCACGATCTATACGCTTCAGGCGCTTGCGTTGTGGCTGTTGGCGCGCGTATAGGACTTACGCATACAAAATTGCAACAACAACTTCGTATGTGTCTCTCTTTTTTCTCTCTCCTTATGCCTTTTGCGAAGTTGACGGCCTGGGACACACACACTCACAGCATTAGGCAACACCCGCGCCCAGTCGAACCAGACACCATGAAATAGGCACATCTTTCACAATTCTTCTTCAACGAAGAAGTAGTTCCCAAAAAGTGAAAAGCTCTTTTTTCGCTTTAGTTAAGGCGTGAAAACCTTCAAAGAATTCTACCTTGAGAACGTATTTTAGCAAATGGTTTCGTTGACAAAACGACAGAATTCTTGTAGGTTACGCATGCCAAAAGCACAACCTAGAAAAGAGGCAAGCCACATGAAAAAAGAATGCAGTGACAATTTCATACAGATTTTTTACCTGCTCTAAGCGGTAAAATTTTGTTTTTTATTTTATGTTTATTTTATTCATAATAATCTGAATTCTTTTGAATTTTTATAACCTTGACCCCCGAACTCGTCATATACTGAACTTTTCAACATGTATTAACAAACGAATTTTTCCTAAAAAATGCACAGAAAACAAGATACATCTTATGAAAATGAAGCAAGACAGTTTTAGAACCGAACCCTATTCCAAACTAATTAGGTCCGCTTCGGAAGGTCTTAGGTTTAAAAGATTTGGTTCAAGGTTCGGTATGATATAGATTTAGTATGATTCGAACCGGTTCTGCGATATTTTGATATTTTTCGTTATCTTCCCCTGTTTTTTAATTCTTTCTCAGTTATGTCAATTTTCTTAGAAATCGCAACATTTCAATCAGGTTTTGTCCTTAAAATCCAAAACTTATACAAACGAAAATAGTTTATAAGAAAGGGAAACTTGAAATATGAAAACATAGGCTAATTCAATGGGCAATGGACCTAAAAAAAAGCTTTACAATTTTTAGTTTTTGTTGATGTTTCTCTACTCATTTTTGGGGGGTTTTTTTCATTTGTCACCACTTTTAAATTAATGCTATTTTTGTTTGAAAAGTATGTAAGAATGGTCCTTTGCATACATAAACCTATAAATTTTCTAATATTTTTAATTAAATAAAGTTTTCTCTAGGATATCTTGAAATAAGAGTGATATATGTACGTATATTATCCCTATAAGTTCCCAAAACGAATTTCGGTTTGAGTGTTTCAGTTGATGGATCTATTTTGGTTCCGTTACGATACTGGAATGTAGATATATATCAGAGAGTTGCAACAAGTTATCAATTTTTAAGCATTAGAAAACGTTGCTAGAACGATTTCAAAAGCACAATCCGTTTGCTTCTTACGAGTATTAACAAATGAAACATACTTAAGATTCAGTTCTAACATACAGCCGAACAAATGAAGAGCACTCTTACTTGATTTGAAAACTGAGCCTTAACCTGTTTCGTAACTAAATCTGAGCTACTGCCAAGCGATTTTTGTGTTATTACCAGAGGTCCCAAAATATGGTTAACCCATTTTTTTATTGCGCCGTCTGCTTACCAGAATGACAGGTACAAAAAAAACACGCTCGCTCACTCTCTGTACAGAAGACTTGTTTTTACTTCTCCAGTGTTTTCACACTAGCACTCTCTTTACAGAAGACTTGTTTTTGCTTCTCCCGTGTTTTCACACTAGCACGCATACACACTTGCAGTTTATTGAGCCACAAATGCAATAGGAAAGACAAAGGTGACATGTCATTTCGGTTCCATTGGGTAGGGACCACTTTTTGCGTGCTATAAATTCAACCAAATTCTCTGTTCTTTCTTAGATTCTCTATTTCAAAGTTTTTTAAATGATTCACAAAAGAAAGAAGCTAAACATTTTTTTTTTTAATTTTTGTAGATCTCAATGTTTAAAATGTTTTAGTTTATGAATAATTTCAAATTACGGCTCGGTTGTAATTTGAATGATTGATAAAATAACAATTATATTTGCAATTTTTAGACCAGTTTTGTTTTAAAAACATGAAAATAAAAGTGCAATTACCGACATAAACATTTAGTTTTTTATAAAAATTATACCTAAAATTGATATAATTGTATCTTTGTCAGTCCCCTGTTCCGGTTTAACCCCCAAACACTGCATGGAATATAAAAGATAATATATATTCAATCTTAAAAAAAAAAAAAAAACAAAATATTCTAAATGCACACAACAACAACAAAAACAGAGACACAACGCAATTAGCAAGCGGTTTTAGAAGCCTTATAACTAACTTAATGGTTAACTTTATAAATACAATATATAAACTAAAAATATAAATATATATACATGTAGAAGGAACCACAATAGTAATATTCAAATCCACTCGACTTGTATATACAAATATATATATAGTGAAAAAAAAACAAAATAAATAACACTAGATTACAACCAACAAAGGTACATTTAAAGCCACTATTTTGTGTAGGAATAGTTTTAGAAAGTTATATGAATTTGGAAAGAATTTTAGACTTGATACGTTAGAATTTTGGTATTTGTTCCTAGATTTGCTTTTTCATAAATTTCAAAAATTATGAAAAATAATGAACTATGAAAAGCGTTTTTCAAAGAATTGTCATAAATTTATGCCTTGAACTTTTAAAGTTTAAGTTTAAAATATTCAATGACAATTCTTTCAAATTCACATAACATATGTTTGATGTAATTTTTGAGATATTCTACTAAGTAACTAAATATGTTATAGTATTTTCCATATTCTCCATCAATAGAAACACTTTCTTAAGCTATATTTTCACTTGTCGAGTTGTCATATGAGATGTGTGAAAATATCTCAGCTTACTATGAAACTCATTTGAGAACTCAGATAGCCCACTTCTCATGCTTCTCAGTTTGACTATTACACTTGTCTAATATCTCTAATGGGGAAACTTTTATGAGATATTAGACAAGTGAAAATACAGCTTAAAAGCTAAGAAACATCAAAGCAAAGCCTAAGAATTTCTATTTATACAAAACACTGTGACGATATCTTTAGAAATTTTTAAATTCTTTCATTTATTATAATAAGTCTCAGCAGATTGAATAACTGTTCTGTTCTTGTCTTCGAATTCAAGTGACTGAAATTGATCAAATTTTAGATTTTCAAGAAACGTCTTGTCATTGAAATAGTTGACTGAAGTAAAATGTTTATTATGTTCAAAATTAAACAAAAATAGTTGCATTTCTGCACTTAAACATTTTGGTCACTGTGTTAGTAGAAGAAGAAATATCTATATCATTCACAAACGCTTCTGTCAACTTGCTTATCTTTTCTTTTGCGCTAATGCTTTGTAATTCTCAAGCTGTTATAGCAATGCTGGCAGGGAGAAGCAACTTACAGTCGGCAGGCAAAAACTGCTGATGATAGAAACGAGAGGTTATTGAAAACAGTTTCACAATCGATCAGCCTCCTTTGTGGTCTTATGTGTTCATGTTTAAAGTTATGTGAAAATGTAACATGACTTTGCTTAATTTATGCTTAAAATCAAGGGAACATGTTACCAAATCGAATGTGGTAGACTCAAAAATCTTCAACATAACTCCCTAAATAGCTTTAAACTCAAGAAAAAATTCATATTTCAAACCTTTTTTGTAAAATTGAAATAGTGGCCTCAAATGAACATAAACAGACTTGTACTGAATTCCACTTTCACAAAAGTTGTATGATTTAAAACCGAGTTTTTGTACTGAAAGTGGAATTGAGAACTAGGCTGAAAGTGTTTTTAACTTTTGTAAACTAGTGTAACTAATATCAGACTTGATCTCAATTCCAAACGCTCAAAGATTTTGTAATTTTTAAGACGAGTTTCAAACAGATTTTAACTTTAAAGCAATGTCTTAAAAATGAAATTAAAGACACTTTTTGAACAAATTTTGAACACAAATTGCCTGCTTAACCCCGGACAGAGCTTTAATTTTTACGATTGTCTTAAAACCTGTAAAACTAACAATTTAAGGGCTGTTTTCTTATCTTCTAAATAGTGTCAGATAGATATAGATTTTGCTCTGTTATTTGTAGGTTTATATAACAAATAGCTCTATGTAAAAGATGTGAAATCGACCCCAAATCTTGAAACGTTAACGGAGAGCTACTGGAATTGCGAACAAGTCTATAAATCTATAAATTGTGTAAACATTTTTGGCATGTACACACATCCAGACACACACATACACCCACACACTCACACGCACACACACACCACCACTCCAACATCCATCCCATTATAATAATTATATTTCGATATATGTTTCTCCGTTTTTTTTTTGTGTTTCTGCCTAAGTTTTACATTCGTAGTTTATAATAATAATTTAATCTATACATTAAATATTATATTTAATTGCCTAATTATAACTAAACAATTTATATTATATTATATACCATACACATAATTTCGATATATATACATATTGATTGAGATACGATTTATTCATACTTACCAATATTATGTAAAACTACGTGAAAAAAAGCGAAAAACACAAAAAAAACATACTGTGTATTATTTTGTAAGCCACACACACACACACAACACCACAAGCAACAAACAACAACAACAGCAGCAGCAGCAACAAAAAACAACAACAGCAACCACAAACAAAAACATTCATTATAAATAAACTAAACAAAAAAAATTTAGTTTTTAAATAATCATCTCTTTTTGTTCTATTATAAAATGCGGTGCGGAACCAAAACAGTGGAAACTGGTGCGGAAAATTACTTGAAATATTTTCAATGTAAAAAGTATTGGATCGATATATTCAGGCCTGTTCCCGTTTCCGATTGATCGGAATTCTAAGAAATGATTAAAAACCAACGCAAATTTTAAGTTAAAAGTTTTGGAGATGATTTGGATAAGTGTTGTCCTGCTAGTATTGTATTCCAAATCTTCAAAAATAGAGGAAAATTAACTTCGGTTCGGCCGATGTTTTGTATACCCTTGCAGCCTCCATTGAAAACAAAAAGTTTTTCTAACTAAGACTACTTTTCGGACCTTACTTTTCTAAGGGAGCTGAACTATATAGATGTCCGATTTCGACCAAACTAAGTGGAATATTGGAAAATCATAACCAAATAACAATTACGAAATTTGGAGGCGAATTCCCTATTAAAACAAAACAGTTTTTCTCACTAGAACTAGTTTTTCGACCGATCGTTCCTATGGCAGCTATATGCTATAGTCATCCGATTTTGACAAAATTTTGTAGAATTGTGTGAAAGCATAACACATAAATAAGTGCCGATTTTTAGGTAATTTCCATCGAAAACAAAAAAGTTTTCCAATATAAGACTACTTTTCAGACTATACTTTTCTATGCGGCTTAACTATATAGATGTCCGATTTCGACCAAACTTAGTGGAGTCATGGAAAAGCATAGAAAACTAAGAAATACAAAGTTTGGAAGCGTATCCATTGAAAACAAAAAAGTTTTTCTTACTAAAACTAGTTTTTCGACCAATCGTTCCTATGAAAGCTATTTATAACCACCCATAGTACCAATATCAGCACAAATGTTCACCTACTTTAAACAAATATTTTGTTTCTCACAAAAAATGGATTTTTAAAAGGCTAAACAATAGCTTTAAACTAAGAAAATACGCTCCCGACCAATACCAACTTTTTACTTGACCAATTTTGTACACTCTAGCTGTAAAACACAGTTAAAAAATCTTTGGGTTAGTAATATATGTATTTGGATGTTTGAATTGGGTAACGTACGTATTTTATTTAACGAGTAAAATAAGCGATTTGAATTGCAACTAACTTGCATTTTAGACATACATTTTTTTGCTCTTAAAGCTGGAAGGTTTCCAGTGGAAACTAATTGGTTGAAAATACCTCGCCGTTAAAGAAAGATTGCGCTTTGAATTCTGTAACGTACGAACGAAGTCCAGGCAGATGTTTCAAAACAGTGGCTCTTCGATTTAATAATGATAGAATTTGGTAGCCCTTGACGAAATAAGATTAATATATGAAGGAGCGATTGAGTTTTGCATAGGGTTTTGTGAAATAGAATTAAGAAATTTTTAAAAATTTCATATTTTTTGCACTTTTTGTGCATTTTCTTACAACGAACTGCTTTTATATTCGCCACAGATGGAAAACAGGCCATTTATAAATTCTGCACAAAAAATCTAATTAATTAAAGAGATGGCCCAAATTCGCGGCTGTGGAGACTCTAAGTGTAGATTTGCCAAGGTACTACAGAACTGTCTCAATGGGTGGAAATGTTCCTCCGTCTTAAGAATCTCTATTTCCCCAAAACGCAACTTCCTCATTCTAGCCATAGGTGTGAGCACCTGCCTTCCATCATAACTCTTAAAATAATGAATTAAGTGTCGTCAGCGAAGAGAAAGGGGCTAATAATTGTACCAGTGTGGTCAATTATGAAAACGAGGCTTCTTACCCTCACCCTTTTCTACCTGATTTATAGAAGTGGAAAAAATAGTAACGGACGTAACGTAACGTACGAGCAAATGAAATCACAGATTGTGGACGAGCGACTTACTCAATTGTGCTCACCAAGATGGTTTTAGAACCGTTGAATATTGCTCTATTTTTTATGCCATATCTATTTTCTTGATTATACTGCAAAAATCGCTGAAAATAAAGACAATGTACGAACGGCACCTAAATCAACCATTATTTCGTTGTTAGAGCAAACTGGTTAAAATTTTTATCCATGATTTGAAAGTACTCTCTAGCTAAGATGAATGACATATCGCTTAAATCGCCAGAAATGAGCAGAAATATGCGTACGAATATAACGTAAGTAACGCAGAAAATGCACAAATGCCTCCGATAATGACGTTTCCATTGAAAACAAAAAGTTTTTCCAACTGAGACTACGTTTCACTCTACATTTCTATGACAGCTATACTATATAGATGTCCGATTTCGACCAAACTTAGTGAAATCATAGGAAAGCATAGCAAAAAAGTTTTTCTCACTAAAACTAGTTTTTCGGCCGATCGTTCCAATACAGCTATATGCTATAGTCATCCGGCTGGTTCCGACAAATGTCAGCGTATTTGTACTAAAAGACTTTGTGCAAAGTTTGGTGAAGATAGTTTTCAAACTGACGGAGGAGATAGCATAGAAACAGACTGTCGGACAGGGTTAAATCAACTCAGCTCGTCATGCTAATCAAAAATATATATACTTTATGTGGTCGAAGATGCTTCCTTTTATGCGTTACAAACATCCGGACAATTTTATAATACCCACTGCAAGGGTATACAAAGGGTGATATGTGTCAGCCCGAAAGCTACCATGGTATCTCTTTTATCAATTGTAGAGCAAAAATACTTATCAGCGTGATAAATTACGGACTGACCAAGTGGGTTAACCTAAACAATATTATGAACAAGTATCAGGCGGGATTCAGATAACCCTCACTCTCTCCCTACCGTAGATAATGTCTACAACCTATTAGGAATCATACACCTAAAACTTCAGGAAACAAAAAAAGTATACGGATTTTTCATAGACTTCAAAGCGGCTTTTGATAAAATTCCTAGAAAATTACTATGGTACAAGCTGCATGCAAAGGGAGCTTCGACAAAGATAATGGCTTGTGTGAGTCACAAACCCAAACACCCAGTCGGACTTGACTGCATGCTAGAAGCACATCTCGTATACAACTTTTGCCACTCAGAAGTAGTTGCAAAAACCTGCAGTCTTTCTTTCGCTTTTGTATAGGGGCGAAACGCAGCAGGAACTGTTCTATTAGAAGCGACTTTTGCATGCTTGTGGTTGTTGGTTCAACTTCGTAAAAACGCTCGGCTCTCTGTGCTCCATGCTGAATGCGTGCTATTAGAAGGGAAGTTTGCATGCTATGCTGATTTTATGCCTTCCAACATACAGCAAAAAGAACATGTTTGCATAATTTTTGCTAGCGTCGAATCGGCCAGCGAATGACAGGAGCAAAAGGGAAACAAAACCGTTGGTTTTTTTTGAGCAAAGAGCGAAATGTTCAAAAGCCGATGTGAACAGTTCATCTCTGACTCTTTACTCAAAGGGTCCGTAAATAACAGTTATTTTTGGACAACGAAAAACGGTGCTTAACCAAAATGAAAAGTCTTTATCGAAGAAATTTTTTTTGTTTGAGCACATATCCCTCTTCTAGACAATTGCCAAAATTTGTTTCGTCTGCCAATCTTGAAACTAGGTTGTCTAAGCTACATATTACTACCGAGGAGTTTTGCATCCCTGTTATTAATGCAATTAATAAAAAAAAATATTTCGACTTTCTAAAATATAACTTATTTCGCCTAGTGGTGAAATTGTTTTTGACAGACTCACCTATGCAACAACAACGATCAAGCAGGCTTCATCGCGTATGCTCCAAGAGCAGCAGGCTGCTTTCCACCATCCAATGTAAAAGCCATTCCATCATCATTCTAGCTTCGTTCACATTTGAAAAAGGACAGAGATTTGGTGTGATTTCCAATGAACATAGTGAGTAGTGGGAAATCACATGCCAAATCGTCTTCCTTATTTATTGGTTACAAAATGAAAAGTCACTTAGATCTAAGCAAGCCTTGCCGGGGCCAGGCGACCAGTGCTAGGCTCTACCGTGTGTTTTCTGTGTGTGTGTGTTTGTTTCTTCGTTTGTGTATGTGTATGTGTGTCGATGTGCTTGTGTTCGTCACGTCGTTTCCTTAGCCAACCCCAACTAGTTTAGTGTCCATACTTTTGGAAATCCCATTCACGATTGTCCAGCGGGCACACCTGGCGCGTCTTCAGCCAACGGGAAATGCAATGGAAATGAAAGGCATGATTACAAACGCCCCACGCCACGGTACACTCCTCGCTGGTGGCCGATGCCTGATTAGCCTGGCACTCGATGCACAGATCCATGATGTGATTGCGGCAAATGGCGCAATTGTCCACCACGATGTCTGCATGACAAATCTTTGGTTAAACACAACTTTACCTCCAAATATGTTGTACTTACCCCAGGCCCAAAGCGCCACAGCGTTCCACTAGCAAAATACCAGGAAGAGAATTGCAGAGAAAAAGAAATAAAGAAATTAACAGTTAGATAGGGAGGGGGGATGACGGTGCCAATTTACCTTCTTGACCTCGAAGCGCTTCTTTTCACCCTTGCTGCTGCTGGAAGGCACCTCGAATTCTTCCTCATCCACCTCCATGATAAGTCGGGCAAGTGGATTTAGTTAAATAAGCCACAAATGGAAATTTTCCGTATTGTAATCGTGTGAAAACGCCGAAGGCAAGTAATGAGAATGTGGAATGAAATGTGTAGACAACAATGGCGCAGAGCTGTCGAGTTACCCAGTGACGGCACACTAGTGACTATCGATAGAAAATGCCATATCGATATTATGAGTGTAAAAGCAAGGGGCACTCAGGAAATTTAAAAAAAATGTAAATAACGTAATTATTTAAATAAAAATTATTTATTGATCAATAAAAATTAATTACGAAATAATAATTAATTTTCAATTTTATAAATAAATATCATTATATATCTTATATTTAATTTTTATTATAAAAATAGAAGAAATAAAAATTATTTTTCTATTTTTATAATAAAAAAATTAAAATAAAAATTGAATTTACATATCTTTTGAACCGGGTAGCATTTTTCCAATTGTTTTTAAAAGGTTAAAAATGTGTGACTTAATACGAAACATCACATGTCCTGATATGATCACATGAAGTAATACCTTAAGGATTCTTAAAGTTGGTTCACACATCATGAATGTTTTTAAATTTTGGTAGTATACTACGCGGCTCTTAAGATATTTACATTTAATTTTTATTTTCAATTTTTTAAATAAAAATTAAAAAATAACTTTTATTGTTAATTTTTTTTTAAACAAAATTCTTATTTTTTTGTAATTCATTTTTTAAAATCAAAAATAAGAGTTAAAATTAATTTTTTTTATAATAAAAAATAAAAACTTAACGAATTGGTAAAAATAAAAGTTTATCCTTTTTACAGAATCCTGCATCCTGAATTAGTAGTGGTATTCCTGAAAGTGATTTGCTTTCGATTTTGATTTGCTTTGGATTTCGTGCATCAGCTGCTCACGATTGCTCCATACAAAATATGCAGTGTGCCCAGAAAAAGTAAGGGAAGCAGTTGATTTCACGAAATCAACTTCGAGGCTGGTTTCAATTTGATTTCATTTTAGTTTGACCATTTTACTGCATCCCGCTCTTGGCTGTTGTTGAAATTCTGCTGTTACTTAAATGTGAAAAAAGTTGTAAAATTTTTCGCATTTAAAATTTAAGTAAATTAATGATATATGTTTTTATTGTTTACATTTTAAAATGCATACGAGCCCATTGTATTAATAGACCAGCAGTCTAGAGTGGACGGAGTCATAAGTACTCCAGTTTTTGAAACGTTTGCTTGACGTAGGCAAACATGTTTGGGATTACTTGTTTGTATATTTCTCCTTAAATTCTTCTATAATTTTGCTCTGCCTTTTCCTCTTAAGTTCTGCCATAATTAATTGAACTAATCTTTGTAAAGAACAACCAAACAATCCAGACTACATATTCTGCCCACAAACTTACTTAAGATGCTTAGAAAACTAGTTTTCACAATTTCATTCGACGTTTTTTGGTTTCGCGGCTTCGTTTAAATTGGCGCCAATAGCTCTGCTAACGAAAGCAAATCAAAATGAAATCAGGGTCGTTCCGTCAACTTTCACGAAATCAAAATCGAAAGCAAATCGCTTTCAGGAATACCACTAGTATATCTAAAATATTTCCATTCATCTAAATTAGTTTTTTTATTGTTTGATTTTTATAAACTTATAACTTTTATTTGCGATCCATGTTTATAAGTGTTTCAAGAGTATACGTATAAATTTTTAGCTAAACATATTCATTTCAAACCTACCGAAAAAAAGAAGATCCGATTTTTTTCAGCACTTAAGGGAGCAAAATATTTATTATTTCACTTAAGGACGCGAAGTGTAACATGATGTTAGGTACGGAACCTGTAATATGTCTGGTTCATTCCGAGAAATCGATAGAGATTGAGAAAAAGGGTGTAAAGAAGCGTCATTCAAATCATTTAACCATCATTGACGGATCATAGAATAGCAAAAAAACCAACGAGGATACAAAATATTAGATAATTTTCTGCTAATCAAGTGGTAAGTCATTCCAGATCTATTGCATGGGTGTTATTTTTAGCTGAGGATTTTTCTTTGTAACTATATCGATAAATACTTAAGAAACTACGTATCATGACCACAATTAACTGCATAACTATGATTGTGGTTTTACAGAAAGAACCACGATAAAACACTATCGATGACCAATGTTAATGAAAATAGACCGAAACATATAGAATGATTCAAACCAATTTAATTTTACTGACGACTCATTAAATCGCAAAAACATTCCCAATTTAGTAAAAATGCAAGGAGACAGACATCAGGTCTACAATTTTCGCTTGTAACTAGTTACATAAACCTGCCAGATGCAATGTATAATTTCGAAAATTAAATTATTTTTCACTTCGCGTCCTAAATTAAAATTTTTCAAAACGCACATAAACCGAACAAATTCGCAATATCAGTACTTCCTCGTGCGGTCAGAACTAAAGATGGGTACGGGAAAGAAATTTGATCCCATCCCGGTCCAAACACGAGCTATCCCGCCCCGTCCCGAATCCACACTTTCAGTCCCGACCCGACTTTAATATTTTTTTTTAAAAGAATTGAAGACAGTTTTTTAATAAAAAACTAGCTGAATACCCGGGGTCGCCCGGGTCCTTTGCATTGTTACAATATGATTTTTATGAAAGCGTTTATAAGCAAGTTTCAACTGGCTGCAAATCGATATTAACAGTTTTACATTGAGCAAACTACGAACTTCCAGCCCATACACCAAATTTCTATTTCATAACTTAATTAAATTCTGAGACTTGTAAAACGTCTAACACTCACATTATTAACATAAATACCAATTTTCCAAATGAAAGATGTAGATGCGACATAAAAATAGGAAAATATCGCGATATTTTTGACCATTCAATCTTCACCACCTTTGACCGTCTAAATAAAAATCTAAATTCAAAGAAAATTTGGCAAATATTGCGACTTTTTTGACCCTTTTAGCATTTTGGACCGTTCAATCTGCATCTTCCATTTACCAACGCCTGCATTGAAATCTAAAAATTATGCGCTTCTATAAATATGATCATTAGATAATTTTTCAAATTTAGCTGTTTTTGGAACTCAGAAACCATCGCCGGTAAGCGTCCAACCATTCCTCAAAGTTTGTATGCAATCAGATGATTTCCCAACCTTTTCTTCATCTTAGAAATCTTCGCGGACAAGCGTCCAACCATTCCCCAACGTTTTATCGCAATTGTATGAACGGTATTATTTTTTAAATTTCGATATTTTTTAACCATTTTCCGCTCATTGCTTCAACTCAGAACCTTCCCGGGCAAGCGTCCAACTATGCCCAAAAGTTTCATCGCAATCGGAAATTTTGCAAATTTCGCGGTTCTTGGTCCATTTTCTGCTTATTTCTTCAACTAAGAATACTTCCAGGGCAACCAATCCTCAAAGTTTCATTACAGTCGGAGGAACGGCATAATTTTGCTAATTTCGCGGTATTTGGACCATTTCCCGGCCAATTTTCCAACTTACAAACCTTCCTGGGCAAGCGGTCAACCAATTCCCAAAGTTTCATCGCAATCGGATAAACGGTTTAGGCAGGCATAAGGAACAGATAGACAAACATTCATTTGTATACCCTTGCAGAGGGTATTATAAAATTGTCCGGATGTTTGTAACGCATTGAAGGAAGCATCTCCGACCACATAAAGTATATATATTCTTGATCAGCACGACGAGCTGAGTTGATTTAGCCCTGTCCGTCTGTCTGTTTGTATGCTATCTCCTCCGTCAGGAACCGGCCGGATCGGATAACTATAGCATATAGTAGCTGTCATAGGATCGATCGGTCGAAAAACTAGTTTTAGTGCGAAAAACTTTTTTGTTTTCAATGGAAATGTTCCTAAATTTGGCATTTATTTATTTGGTATGCTTTCACACAATTCTACAAAGTTTTGTCAAAATCGGATGTCTATAGCCTATAGCTGCCATAGGAACGATCGGTCGAAAAACTAGTTCTAGTGAGAAAAACTTTTTTGTTTTCAATGGAAACGTCCCTTACGTTGGCATATATTTATTTTATATACTTTTACACAATTCTACAATGTTTTGTTAAAATCGAATGACTATAGCATATAGCTGCAGTATGAATGATCGGTCGAAAAAGAAGTTCTAGTAAGAAAAACTTTTTTGTTTTAAATGGAATCGCCTTCAAAAATTGTACATGTTGGTTTTTTATGCTTTTCCATGATTCCACTAAATTTGGTCGAAATCGGACATCTATATAGTATAGTTCCCATAGAAAAGTAAGGTCCGAAAAGTAATCTTATTTAGAAAAACAAACTGCAAGGGTATACAAAACTTTGTCCGAGCCGAAGTTTAAAGATAAAAGTATCAATCCACAATCCTCTCAAATAAAAAACATTGAAAAACTGCGAAATGTGAAGGGCCAATTTTAACGTTTTGGCTTCAACTGCAACATTATTACAAATCAAAAATCCTCATCCACGTCAGTTAGACCAAACACTTCAAGTTGTATTTTGCTATTCGTCTCTTTTATGAAACTCATAACGTTATTGCACTTAAATTCTAGGTGTAAGTCGTCCAAAAATTGCTATTTTTGATTATTTATTTGACATTTGACGAAATGCACATTCATAAATTTGTTGCAAAAGCTGAAATTTCAAAATTCATTTAAAAAGAAACCAAAAATCGAAAATTGATTCAAAACTATTGAACGATTCGTATTTCTCTGTCGATATTCTGTTTTTGTTTTAAACTGTGTGGCCACATTCAAAAATTAAAAAACTAAAAAACATAACTAGAACTTACACAATTCGAAGTTTTCTGTTTTTATTTTTAAAAATCAATAAATTAAAATTGTTTTCAGCTGCTAAGAGCAATTGGCCGCCATTGTTGTGGTTGTTGTGGTGGTGGCTGTCGTCATCTTTCTCTCCCTCTTGATAATGGGCAAACGTGTCCAGAGAAATCCGCCGCTTCGCTGTGATGTGTATTCATCCACATCGGGCAGTGGGTAGGGTGTACTCCGATCGTAGTAATAATTGCTTGGCGCATGCATGACAAATTCCAGATAGGATAGCTTGCGGGAAAGCTCCTCATCGGGTCCTGGAGAAGAAAAAGATGCGGTTAAGAGCAACATAGTCACAACTTCAGATCTCAGGCACACACTGTGCCCCTCAACATCATTTAGGTTTGACGAAAATGACGTCAAAATCTGTGAATGCAGTTTGGTTAGTACTTTATTATAGGTCATGAAACTGTTTTCTATGAAATCGTAGCTGCAATCTACAAAGCCAGAATTAATCACCTAAACAATTTAATAAAACAAAAGTTGGTTGAGTTCAACAATACTACTTGGAATCGAAAACTGTCCTGCCTTGATAAAAATTCAAAGCCATTTTGGAAGCTTACTAAAATCATTAAAAATAAAAAACAATTCATTCCAAGTTTTACTCATAGTAATACATGTTACTCTACAAATTCTGAAAAGGCGAATATACTTGCGGACATTTTCGAACGAAAGCATAGCCTAACTGAATCTTATTCAGATGGGCCAACTTCAAAAATGGTACAAAATTCAATGCGAAAACTCAGTGCGCAAGATAATCAAACTTCCGCTCCCGAAATTGCATTAAGTGAAGTAGAATCTATATTAAAACTCTTAAGAACAAGAAATCACCAGGTATTGACCTAATACCAAATTTATGCATCAAAAACTTGTCAAAGAGGGCACTTACCTTCTTAACCCTTATTTTCAACCACTGCCTAAAGATTGGCTATTTTCCCTTAGCATGGAAAACTGCAAAAATAATACCCATTGCAAAACCCGGTAAACCTCCTGACTCACCTGAAAGTTACCGACCAATCAGTCTATTATGTGGGTTTTCAAAAATATTAGAGCGACTAATTAAAATCTGACTAAATAACCATTTGGAAGACAATTGTATTCTACCCGATGTGCAATATGGATTCCGTGCTTTCCTAAATTGCATTCATCCTCTTGACATAGCCACTAACTTTAAGAAAACAAAGCCTTAATCAAAAACAATCAGTTGGCATGCTGACGCTAGACGTAGAAGCCGCTTTCGACACTGTGTGGCACAACGGCTTAATCCACAAGCTAATTTCTTGCAATACCCCAACGTACTTAACCAAACTAGTCCAAAGTTTTCTATCGGGAAGATACTTCTATGTCTGCTTAAGTGGCACACATGTGATGGCCTAAAAAAAAAGATTAATTAAACCTTAAATTTATGTGTAAAAAAAAAATCGTTGTTTGTTGTGCTATGGGTTTTGTAGTTGGGTGTAAATTGTTGGGGTTTGGTAAAGGTTGATGAGTTCGGTGTCCTGGTGATGAACCGCTTATACGCTGGTGTGCCGCAGGGGTCGGTGCTCGGACCCACTCTCTATAATATTTATACCTATGACATCCCCCTATTCGATAGTTGCAACTCGCTTATCTTTGCCGATGACACGGCTCTTTACTGTTCTGGTAGTTCTTACATAGAAATTCAACACGAACTGCAGTGTTCATTGACCTCTCTATCAAGATACTTCGAGCGATGGAAAATCAAACTAAATGCCACAAAAACGAAAGCAATATTTTTCACCAAAAAACGACACCCAAAGTTTTTACCAAACAGCGAGAAAACACTAAACAACACCAAAATAAAATGGGAAAGCTCAGTCAGATATCTTGGCTTAAGCCTTGACAAAAAACTAATTTTTAGCGATCACATTAGTAAGACTGTTGACAAAGTTAACAAGATGATCAGAACCTTATACCCGTTCATAAACCGCAACTCAAAACTATCCATTGACAACAAACTTCTAGTCTACAAGTTAGTTTTCTTACCCACTATCTTATATGGATCAGAAATATGGGGTGAATGCGCAAAGACTCATGTGAAAAAACTGCAAACAGCACAAAATAAGATATTGAAAATGATCCTGAACCTGCCCTTTTATTACTCCACAGAACGGTTACATTCTGATGCAAATATCAAATCGATAGATGACTTCATCTCTCGTGCCAAAAGTAAATTCAACACAAAGAAAATTCTAATGACGCACTAATGAGTGCTGGTAGGTACTTCTCCACTAATATAATTAGTGTTAGGAAGAACTAGCCAAAGCTTAGCTCTAAGTCTAATTTTAAGTTTCTTGCCAAGGTTTTTTTTCCTGCCTTTTCCTTGGGTAATTCTAAATTAAGTTCTCGAAAAATGTAAATTGTAAAACAGATTGAAATACTTTTTCAGTTGTAAAGATGAATATCTAATCACTGACTACCACTGAACTGCTAGCTTTAAGCAAACTGTTAATATTACTGGGCAATAAAGCAAACCATTATTATTATTATAAATTATGTTGAGTTTGGAGCACTGTGGGCAGAAAGAGCTTACCAATTAAATAGGTGGCCGGATCGAAACCCTCTCTGGGATCGGGACTGTCCTGTGTGGGTATGAGCCAGGTGAGGAAGGCAGACTTCTCGCAGTAGGCATCCACCAGCAGGCCACGGATTTGGGCATAATACACCCGCTGTTGGCTGTCCACGATGCTGACGATGTCTCCAATCTGCATATAGCTGCCCTTGAAGAAGACGCTCCTCACGAATCTGGTGCTGGCCTGCATCTTGGGTGTCTTTTGGGCGGGACGCTTGAACAGAGCACGACGATTGCGTGCACCACCCAAGGAGCCAGGCGACAGGCCACAGCCTAAGCCACCCGATCCCAGGCCCGACTTGCCAGCCGATTTAGCCAACGAACCGTGATGATTGGCCGATTGGGAGGAATTGTAGGCGGAGTTGGGGCCATTATGGCCATTGCTGGAGCCACCCGACAGGCTGGAGCGTCCCGTCAGCTTGGACTTGAAGCGTGTGGAGCGTGTGCTCTTTCGCAGTCGTTTCATGATGGTGGGAGTGCGGGAGCCGCCATTGAGACTGCTGCGTGTGATTTTGCCACTGCGCTGGATTTGAGTGGGCGTCACTGGCTGCAACAGAACAGCAGCGGCGGCGCCCTCCTCCTCTTCCAGGACTATTGCACTGATTTCCTGCTGTTCCTGTTTAACCTCTGGCCGCTGCTGCTCCGTCTCCTCTGCCTGCGGCTCCACGGCCGGACTGGCCTTAGGTGGATTGTCCAGCTCATCCAGGGTGGGCATCGTTTCCGTTGTGGTGAGATCTGTGTCGATTTCCATGCGTATTCGGTCAACCCCTACCTCCGGCTGCGCCACCTCCTCCTTCTCTTCCTCCTTCGGTTGGTTGGCCGCTGCACAGGCTACGCATTCTGTGACTTGGCTTAGGCTGCTCCTCATCTTGCCCTCCTCCTCCTCCTCTTTCGTCTCTCTCGTTTGATTGCATTTACTACACTTGAGCGCATCTGTGTCTATGGCCATGGCTTAATCAAGGAATCTTAAATTTCAAGAAAGAAAACAAAACTACCAAATTTTCAATACAAATAATCAGTGCTGGCTAACGTCAAGCAGAAGCCTATTGGTGTGCAGTGCTGCCAAGTCAGCTTTTTTCCCGCAACTCTAGCTTGTTTTCGAAGTGCAAGGTGGCGGATATATCGATATCAGGGTGGGCCAAAAGTCCCAATGGGGTTTAAAAATTTAGTAACTTTTTCGTTAATATATTTATATTATTATTTTTTTTTTTTTGATGTGAAACATCTTTAATTACGGTACGGAGGATTTTATTATGAGTAAAATTTGATTTTAGAGTCACGCTTCACACTGACGGCAAATTTTGTGGTGTTGTTGTTAAGGCTTAGGCTTTAGGTTTCAAGTTTTCAAGCTTTAGTTTTTAGGTTTTATGTCTAGGCTTAGGTTTATCGAGAATCGAGTTATGAGTATCTAGTAAGAGAAGGGTGGAGCTCATTTTATACAGCATGTTTCACATCAATGCTTCGTGTGTGTTGACCACACTCACATCTTTTTTTTCAGATTATAAAATATACAAAATGGCAATCATTTTACACTAAGTATGGAAAAGAATGTCACCTAAATGACCCCCGTATTCAGCTTTGCAATGATGGGCTCCTTAATTGAAAATCTGAAATCTTACTTCTTCAAAAATGAAGATGGAAGTGCTGTAACCGTAAATGAAGAGTGATATCGGTTTATGATAGAACAAATTTTACGTCCTGCTCTTGAAAACAGACCTGAGATGTGGTTGCAACAGGATGGAGCTGTTGCCCACACAGCCCCAGACACAATGGCACTATGTAAGCATATAAAATGCATGTAAAATTACTTTAGCTTAATAAACTTAAGTTAATAATAAAATCAACTATAGTTAATTGATTCCCTGGGAAAATATGATAAAACTAAGGACCTTTCGGTGGAAAAGCCCATGTTATGGTAACTTTTAATTGTACTTTAACATCTTTTAAGGGTAAGAATTATATGTTGAAGTATATAAATGTCAAATTCGAATGGAGCTGTGACATTGTGACACTAAAATGTGACACTTTGTGACGCAGTGTAAACCCAGCATTACTGTAGGCAAACTGCACAATTTGTATGGAGCAGCTGTGAACAGCTGATCGACGAACTCAAATCTAAATCACTCTCAGGAATACCACTTATGTTTTATTCTTCTTGGTTTCGACTTGTACAAAATTCCTCAATTCAACAAATCCACAGCACAACTGGCTGTCCTGAATACCCTTAATATAATTATAAAATTACAGCTTGTTTTTGTCAAAAATATAGCTAGTTTTTCGGCTTCAGCTTTTTTTCACGACACAAGTTGTGCAACACTGGTTAAGTGTTATCGTTTATCGCGGCTTTTTGGTTGTGATTGTCTTCTCTTTTGGTTTGGTTCTCGTTTTGTTTTTATGCTTTGTTTTTGCCATGCTGCCCAATGTCAACGATAAGAAGGATCGCTATGCCAAGCTATCCTTCCTGGGTGAGGGACAGGTGAGTTTGCCTTCCATACGCCGACAAATGAATGGCTAATGCTTCGCCCGCTCCCCCCTCGCAGTTTGCCATCGTCTACAAGGCGCGGGACACGGTGACCAGCCAAATTGTGGCCGTCAAGAAGATCAAGAAGGGCAGCCGTGAGGATGCACGGGACGGCATCAATCGCACCGCTTTGCGTGAGATCAAAATATTGCAGGAGCTACAGCATGAGAACATCATCGGCCTGGTCGATGTCTTTGGCCAATTGTCGAATGTCTCGCTGGTGTTTGACTTCATGGACACGGACCTGGAGGTGATCATCAAGGATACCAAAATCATACTGACCCAGGCGAATATTAAGGCTTATGCCATTATGACGCTGCGTGGTCTGGAGTATTTGCATCTGAATTGGATTCTGCATCGCGATCTGAAGCCCAACAATCTGCTGGTCAACAGCGATGGCATCCTGAAGATCGGTGATTTCGGCCTGGCCAAGAGCTTTGGCTCCCCGAATCGCATCTACACGCACCACGTGGTCACCCGCTGGTATCGCTCGCCCGAGCTGCTGTTTGGCGCCCGGCAATATGGCACTGGCGTGGACATGTGGGCCGTGGGTTGTATCCTGGCCGAACTGATGTTGCGTGTACCCTTCATGCCCGGTGACTCCGATCTGGATCAGTTGACACGCATCTTTGCCACCCTGGGCACACCCAGCGACTCGGAATGGCCACATCTGGGCAAACTGCAGGATTATTTGCAATTTCGGAACTTCCCTGGCACTCCATTGCAGAATATTTTCACTGCCGCTGGCAATGATTTGATCACGCTGATGCGGCGTCTGTTTGCCATGAATCCCCTGAAGCGTTGCTCTTGCCGCGAGGCCTTGAGTATGCCATATTTTAGTAACAAACCGGCACCAACGGTGGGTCCCAAATTGCCCATGCCTTCGGCCATATTGGCGGCCAAGGATGGTGCCAACCCACAGGCGGATGAGAAGCCAGCGCTTAAACGGAAATTGGTAGAGACCACGGTGCGTGGCACGGGACTGCCACAGAAAAAGAGGCTGCAGTTTTGAGTAGTTTATAAGTAAATATATTTAGATTTTTATATGCTAAGCTTTATACTAATTTTGTTACCGGCAAATTAAAGTTGTCTCGCTGAATGAATTGCGGGGTGTCAATCACTATGAACTTACAAGCAGGACTGCAAACCTCTTTAAAAACGGGAGGGGTTTGAACCCGCGAAACTGTTTGGGATGACGGAGCGGGTCGGTCAAGATGACAGCAAAGAGTGTACTTGGCACTTTGGAGAAGGCAAGGTACGGCATACATGGTTCAAGTCGAAGGAAACTGACAAACTCTTTTTCTAAATCTAACTTAATCCCAGTACACCTGTTTCGGATTGCCACTTGCTTTGACAAAATCCAATCAATTCAAAATCTTACACCACACTCCTCTCACCAGCTACGTGAATCTTCCATTCACTGAACAAAATTCAAAGCGCACATTTCGGCCTCAATTCGGTAAACGTTTAATTTTTAGTGTGTTATTTTTTTTTTTTTTTGGTGGTCCAAATGTTGTCGAGCAAAACCAAAAGCAAAGCGGTACCCTTGCTGGCTGGATCTTCGGAGCAGGCACGTCGTCAGCGTGCCGAGCTGCGTGTTAGCTATGGAAATAAACTATCCAATATGAATTTAAGTCGCATGCGTCAACGCCAGAGCATGGGACAGGATGTATCTCCAGCGATGACAGCTGCCGCTCCGCCTGCTGACTTGAACCTTGAACCCGAACACTCATCCTCATTGCGTCGCATTGCCAGCAGTTTTGCACATGTGCGTGAGCTGGGCTTTGGTTGTGGTAAGGCTTTGCCCGTTGAGGATAGCGAGGAGGATGCACGCGAAGAGCGAGACGAGGTGCTAATCAAAAGCGAAGTCATGCCGCAGCCCCCCAACACGGTGTCCCAAGTAACGTCCATTCCATTATCCTCGTTAAAGTCGTCTGTATCATCGTCGTCGTTGTCGTCCAAGCCGAGCCTTAGTATACCCCTCAGCCACGAGACTCGTGCCATTGAACGCTGGCAGCAGCTGGGCAGCACCGTGTCCGCCCTATTTCGCGCTCGTCGCTCCAACAACAACCAGGAGTCACCGTTGGCCCAGACGCGACGTTTGCGCGAACAGCGCGAACTCTTGGAGGTCTTTACCCGTCCGTTTCTTTATGAGCCAACTAAAAGGGAGTAGATAAAACTGTGCCACAACAAGAAAATGTTCAAAATGCAAAATTTGTAAATGGAATTCTAGAATTCTTGCGTTTATTTCTCAGACAATGGGCAAATTTGGGGCAGCACAGCTTATTGATTGATAGGATCATCCTTTGACTAATAACAGCGGCATCTGTCGCGTGGACAATTCGACTGATAGTTGAGGCATTCATCCATGCAATAGGTATCGGCACCGTCACGTCCAGCCAGCTCACCAATGGCCACACACTCCTGACTGAAGAAAGGATAGAGACGTGAGTAGGTTAAATGAGGTTGATTGAGCTGAACAATAAAGAGTCAATGGAGGAAAGAAAATTGATTTCAGTGTTTGCCTCTCTAAACAGGGGACACATACTTAACTTTCTTGGACTTATCAACCACTAAACTAACTTGCTAGTTCAATCGCATCCAAATCAACTCAACAGTTTTGATGCTAAATCGCAAATGATGTCTCCACACTATATCAGTCTATATTTTGAAGATCTTCATGGAAATCGGGAATGAAAACATTCTAGTCACCCAAGGCTAAAAGGGCAAATTGAAACCCTTCATGGATTCACACCTTAGGGGGGTCAAGAGGATAGACTGGTAATAATAAAGGAGTAAAGTTGATTGAAGTAGTAAAAAGGGCAAAAGAAATCCTACTTTTCTCAGATACCAGAAAATTTACAGATCTTCTTCAGATTGCCAGGATAAACAGGAAAGAAAGTCGGTCAAGCCCGACTATAGTATACTCTGTACCTGCGAAGAGCTGCCCATCACCGTTGCGACCGGTGCTGCTCATAATTGTTTGTTTTCCTTATAACTCGACAACCGCTCATCCGATCTTTACAATTCATTTGGCGGCTTGATAAATAATCCTGATTACTAAATATGTCCAGAAGGAACGAACCTTCTATCTATAAAACTGTAGAAGATATGACGTTTTTTCTAAATTGCGGGGGCGGGAGAGGGCGTGGCAAAAATCGAAAATAAACTTGATCTGCCTGGAAGTATAAGAAGTTTTTGCCCCATACACGTCGAACCTCTACCTCTTACCATCTCTGAGATCTGTGCGTTTATTCGGACAGACAGACAGACGGACGGACATGCCATGTCAACTTTATAGGGTCGGAGATGCTTCCTTCTGTCTCTAATATACTCTGTGTACCTTTGGTACAGAGTATACAAGTTTACCAGACACTAACTCGGGTTAAGTATGAGGAAGGTAGCAGATCTCCCGTGGCCGGGTGGCTCAGTGGCTAGTGTGCGCGACCGCTGTGCAAGAGATCGTGGGTTCGATCCCGCCTCGGAACATCTAATGAAAAGTTTTTTCTTTGAATAAACTTTACACCCGGTCACCACTTTCTGCTGTTGGCGCCAGCTTTGTAGTAATTTGCCATGAAAAGCTTCTCAAAACTGCCGTTTCTCTTGTGAGAAAATTAGAAGCGCACAAGCCAAGAGATTGAGAGAGACTCGGCTTTGGCCCTTTGGGGCTGTGTCAAGCCATTTTACATTTACATTATTTCCAGCACTTGGAGTTCGAATTAGTCATGGTCAACAGCAGCAAATGCAGCTTAAAATTCTTTACAATCAGCATCATCCATTCTAGCGAAACACTTCAAATTAACACTGTTTGACAGGAAGTTGAAGTCCTTGAAGTTTGTGTGGCCCTTTAAGCTACGAAACCTAGCAAAACCATTTAGTATGGCAGAGTTCCGAGTTGAATAGAATGTCTCACTCTCAATCTCAGCCATCGCTACCTAACCTAACCTAAAGTCAGATGCTGTCAAACAGCTTAAGGGAAAGCACAAACTTCTTAATCTTCAAAAAAGGAGAACCAAGAATTAGACACCAATTACGGGGGTATATACTTCAAAGTATGATATGCACTGCGTCGGATTATGGTAAGGATCTCATTAACTGCTGTTGTTGAAAGTCTGTAGCAGAGAAGGAGGCGAATTTCTACGCCAGGAGCTTCTTAAAACCAGAAGTCGCAGCAACCGGTCCCCTCATTGCAGTTGTCTAAAAAAACCGGTTTCGTGCGGCACATTGACAAAGAGGGACGGAAGCAACCTTTAACTACGCTCTCTGATAGTGTTCGGTTGGATGAGGAGAGAAACATATACATATGTTTTGGTTTTTTCGCTCGTGGTCTTTTGCCAACCTATTTGCAGAGACCGCTTGCTGAAAAGGTCTTTTTTGAATGTATGCTATCAGTGTGTGCTTCTCAGGCTACCGATAACAATGCACGTTTGTATGTATGCGACAAACTATGTGTGCTCTTTCATTCTCTCTCGCAATGTTACGCTCTGCTCCACTTGACTTTGTTCACAGTCTTCAAATAACTCACACTTTGGGAGCGCTTGACTGAAATGGGCCTGTTATTGGGTTGATGGTAGACCGACCAGCCTGAGTGTACAACAACAGCCGCTTAACAGCGAGCGCGAGAGCAGCACACAATCGGTTGAGGGAAGACCAAGACCGTTTTAATTTTTCCGTTGCGGTCGTGAGCAGAGCAGACCGAAAATATGGGTTGAGAGTTATTTACGTGCTATGCTTAAAACTGGAACTTAATTAGGAAAAGCTCAACAACTTTCAGCACTGTTATGACACCTAAGCAATATATCTAATCCGTCAGGCTCGCTTTGAAATGCTTAAGCTCAACTACAAGCAGCAATAGTTAACACCGTGCCTTTGTCCACCGTAAGCTGACTCTTGGCACCTCTGGTTTAAGCCGATTTTTCGATCAATTTCCTGAATATCAAAACCTTTACCAATTTCGATGGGCGGACCGTTGTTTTTAGAAGTATGCGGAAAGAATAGTCCTTGCTTCCATTTGCAAGAAAAGTCATGTTTATGTCTTAGGTTTTTTCTTGGAATACATTTTTAGAGCTCTTGATGGAACTCCGGGAGTCTGACGTTTGTTAAACTAACTATATTCGTCTCCTTCTTTGGGTGAGGGACTTCGGAAGGTATGGCTTAAAACCCAAATACGGGTGAAGCAAAGAATATCGTCCTTAAATGAGGCAACCTTTCGAACTTGATCTTCATCGAAAACAGAACAGAGTTAAGGACTACCTATAAATTTGAGAGTAGCAAATCTGTGAACTTTTTTCATCTCGCTATTCCAGTGACTCGTGTTGTTCATATGTAGCTTTTTCTTGAAGCTAGGTATTGAGTTACTTGCGAAAAAAACTGTCGATAAGCATTAGGTGGCAACGCTGTTTCGCTAAGCCAACTCAATACTTAGCTCCATACAAAGCATAATACTTACGGACAATGACAGGCCGTTTCGGGACAGTTGGGCGGGTAACGCAGACAGTTGATCTCACACCAGTTATCAATTCCAGGCAGCGTACGGAATGCCGGTGCTCCTATGCACTTTTGATCTCTGTAAGTAGGTACAAAATATATTTATATATATATACAAAATACTCTCGTAAAAAGCTGTCGTTTTTTCAGTAATTTTTTATAATTTTATTAAGCATTGCCATGCCTTCGATGAAAGCCGCTGAGGATTTTAAGCGTCAAGCCGAGCAGCGCCGTCGTATGGCCGAATTGCGGGTTACCTATGGTAATGCTCTCTCCGACTGTAATCTGCGGCATATGCGTACTGGTAGATGTGAGCATCAAGCGCGTCCTTCCCCTTGGACGCGTGGACCCATGTGCAATGCGTATAGCTGGCAACTGAGCAGTTGCTACTCGCCCCGTTTATCGGAGACGCCGGCAACGACAACAACTACACCTGTGTCCGACTATGTGTGGGAGCCACCTTTCGCCAGTTGTAACCTGGCGCGACAGTATGAGGTGCTGCAAAAGCGGGCACGCGAAAATGCCTCGCTAATGGAGAAGATGAAATCTTCGGGCGAGAGACAAGCACATCGAGTGCAGTTTATGGATGGCTAACCAACGATTAGGCAATGGCAATGCAATAAAAAAGTCAATGAAAATTGAAAAACCTACACCTGTTCCAAGTGGCTTTCAGTATAAGTAGAGTGCTTAACACCATCACCTTAAGTTTTCACCCAAGCAAATCTCTGAAAAAAAAACACTATGTTCTAAACTTTTTCAGTATTTCCCAATTGGATTTACTATCCCCATAAGGCAGCAGTGGCTCAGCAGCAGGTTAACCTGCCGACGGCAAGCTGGCGATTTGGCTGAAAACAGAACGCTCTACCATCTAGTCCGGGGACGAAGCCACTAGTGCTTTTCACACAGACGCCAACCGAACTTTTGACTGTGAGTCAGTAAATTCGGGTGTAGGCTTTAGTGCTTACCAACACAAACACATTTTAGACTGAGATAGGGGAGAAGGAGACAGTTAAGAGAGATACTTGGTGATTCGCTTACTACTTGGAAAACCTACTACTAAGAAATCTCTATCGTAGCGACAGAAAAATTGCTAGTTTAAAGACGAGCGTCCTTCAAATTGCATTGTTGAAACGTCTAAACCAGTGGTGAGCACGAAATTGATTTCAACAACAAACACAGAAAAACAAGAAAGAAAGTCGGTCAAGCCCGACTATAACATACTCTGTACCTGTGAAGTGCTGCCCATTACCGTTTTCCTTATAACTCGACAACCGATCATCCGATCTTTACCATTCCTTTGGCGGATCGATAAATAATCATGATTACTAAATATGTCCAGAAGGAACGAGCCTTCTATCTATAAAACTGTGGAAGATATGACGTTTTTTCCAATGACTGCAAGTATAAGAAGCATATGTCCCATACAAGTCATTCCTCTATCTCCTACCATCTCTAAGATCTGTTTGTTCATACGGACAGACAGGCAGACGGACATGGCTATATCAACTAGGCTGTCGATGCCGATCAAGAATATATATACTTTATAGGGACCTCTGGAACAGAGTATAAAAATAGGGGATAGTTAACTTCGGCTCGGCCGAAGTTTTGTATACCCTTGCATCTTCCATTGAAAACAAAAAAGTTTTTCTAACTAAGACTACTTTTTGGACCTTACTTTACTATGGGATCTATACTATATAGATGTCTGATTTCGACTAAACTTGGTGAAATCATGGAAAAGCATAATACACTGATAACTACGAAATTTGGAGGCGATCCCATTTAAAACAAAAAGGTTTGTCTCACTGGAACTTGTTTTTCGACCGATCATTCATACTGCAGCTATATGCTATAGTCATCCGATTTTGATAAAACTTTGTAGAAATGTGTTAAAGTATATAAAGAATAAGAATATGCCAATAAAAAGGACGTTTTCATTAAAAACAAAAAAGTTTTCCTCACTCGAACTAATTTTTCGACCGATCGTTCCTATGGGAGCTATATGCTATAGTCATCCGATTTCGACCAAACTTTGTGGAATTGTGTAAAAGTATATATAAAAAGTGTATGCCAATGATAAGGACAAAAAAGTTTAAAACAAAATTTTCTCACTGAACATTGATACGAGAGAGTTAGTTAAGTAGTTTCGCCGATCATTCTATGGGAGCTATATGCTATAGTCATCCGATTTCGACCAAACTTTGTAGAATTGTGTAAAAGTATATAAAAAAAGATGCCAATATAAGGACGTTTTCACAAACAAAAAAGTTTTTCTCACTAGAACTAGTTTTTCGACCGATCGTTCCTATGGCAGCTATATGCTATAGTCATCCGATTTCGACCAAACCTAGTGAAATCATGGAAAAGGATAGTAAACTAAGAAATACGTACTTTGGAGGCGTTTCCATTAAAAACAAAAAAGTTTTTCTCACTAGAACTAGTTTTTCGACCGATCGTTCCTATGGCAGCTATATGCTATAGTCATCCGATCCGGCCGGCTCCGACAAATGTGCAGCGTATTTGTACCAAAAGACTTTGTGCAAAGTTTGGTGAGGATAGCTTTAAAACTGACGGAGGAGATAGCATAGAAATACACGGACAGGGCTAAATCAACTCAGCTCGTCATGCTGATCAAGAATGTATATATTTTATGTGGTCGGAGATGCTTCCTTCTATGCTTTACAATCATCAGGACAATTTTATAATACCCTCTGCAAGGGTATAAAAACAACCCTTATTAGCAAAGCTCGAGTCGATATGCCAGACATACAGTGCATTAATTGTTTTTGCAGCCGTCTCTGCAGCGGACACGGCTGGCGCCATGCCCCGATACGCAATAGATTTTGCGATGCAATTTTGCTTGTCATTCTGTTTTTCTTGTGTACGGTGAAGAGGCGTCTGCGTGGGGCCAGTTGCCGTAAAATAACTCTCGGGAGCAATGGGAGCAAGGACTTGCCCATCGCTGGTCAAAGCCAAGAAGTGCACTACAGATGATAAATGAGCGACAAAGCAAAGCATCAAAAAATTTGTTTTGCTGCCTAGCAACTTCGCTTGTTATCTAAGCGGTTTTGGGCGACTGAGTCTTAAAATCGATAGGGAATGTTTCACAACAAAGTCTAGAAAATTGTTCACAATTACCTTTAAAATTGCCTACCATAATAGCCCCTTTTTCAAGATTCTCGACTCCAAAGCATATTAAATGATTCCTATAACTTGAGCTTAATATTACATTGGTAATATTTTTTACAGGTATTTATGAACAGTAAATTATACTTTGATTGAATATGTGTTCCCATGTGCTCTACAAATCGCGTCCGACGCAAAATCATCCCAATTCATATAAGATTCGCATCGATTTTAGGTCGAAAGTGATTTGTAAAACACAAGGAACAGGTGGGCCAAGCGATGCCCACCCCTGGTGAAATCATGGGCTGAACCAAGAATCGAACCAAAACCTTTGCCCAAAAACCTCGAACCATTAATTTCCGAACCTTTACCATTGGCAATTTTTGTGTCGAACCCGCGAACCGAAGATCCGAAATATTTGTTTAGGCTTGCAGCCCTGGTTAAAATAGCATAACTGATGGCGGCGTAGTGAAGCAAGCGGGGTTATTTGCTAGTTTAATATAATTGTTGGAATTGGCTTTATTATCTTAGACCTAAGTGTGGTAAAGAAAGTTAGCCTGATTTTATCCCACTTAAAAATCATCAATCTTGTCCATTAAATAAACCGAACCAAACCGTTTCTTTTGCGGCTTACGGTTCGGTCTGCGTTTTCTTAAGAATATAGGTTTGGTTTGCGGTCCGGATATGTCGGAGAAAATCAAACAAAAGCTTCAATAATAAGCCACACAGCTTAGGTTGGTCTCCTTAATGCTGCTGAGTTGTTGCTGCTTGTTTGGAAAGTGCTTTAACTGTATTGAAACTTTTAGAATCGATGATCCCGATTCTTAGTCTATTAAGAAAACAGAACAGAGCTACAAGCATAAACCAAACCAAACCAGTTGTGCCCTTCAATGCTGCTGAATTGCAGCTGCCTTGTTTGGAAAGTGATTTAACTGTTTTGTAAATTACGAGTTCGATGATCCCGGTTCTTGATTTATTAAGTAAACAGACGAAACGTATAAGAGCAACAGGAACAAGTCAAATCGGCTCTGGTTGTGCCCTTCAATGCTGCTGCGCTGCTGCTGCCTTGCTCAGAAAGCGCTTTAACTCTTCTGTGATGCTCTTTCCATTAAGGAAACCATCAATGCTGCTCAGTGGCTGCTGCTTTAACTCTGCTGTAAGTTACAAATTCGGTGAAATTTTTTCTTTCTTCATCGTACACTTTGCCTCAGTTGTCATTCTGCCATCATTGCTAGTCTCTAGTTTTTATACTGGTTTTATTTTTTACTTCCAACAGGCCAGGCACATAACAATTTCAATTCAATTTATACCAAAACCAAAATTTGTCAACACAAAACAAAACGCCCCTAGAAAAAAACTGTCCAGCTGCAGCCGATGTCCCAATGTTAGAGCAGCAGCATCATGCATCATCGACAACGATTAAATCAAATGAGACAAATGGAGCTTGGTACGGAGGGATTGCAGCAGGTAATTAACGTATCGCCTACGGCACAACCGATAAGCGGTAGACGTAAGACCACATATACGCGCACGGAGCTGCTAACACGAGGTGAACCCACAGTCGGTGAGTAGCGTAGAGAAAAAGGTCATGTTTTACATTTGCAGCCAATGCTTCTTTTGCAGGACCGCCCCGGCGTGCAAGTCGAGCCAAGGGTGAAGCAACTACAACAGATTGGGGCGCGCACCCCTCAACGGTAGGACAGCGTTCAGCGAATCAGTTTCTACCGCGTGTGGCACGTTTGGCTCCACCAAAACCGGACAAGATTCCACACAAAACTAATCTCAAGGCCTTGTCGAAGTCACCCTATTTACCCAGTGGCAGTGATGCCGCCAGCAGCTGCTCTAGTGAACAGCACAAGATAAAGCTGGCCAAGGCCATTCGTCTACCCGATCAGCATAACAAAAGTTTTGTCTATCTCTGCAAACCTGTAAAGAAGGTCAAAGAGTTGTTGACCGCCAGACAAATTCGTCCCAGCTGTGAACATCTGGAGGAAGAGGAAGGCCTCTCTACACGTACCTTGACTGAAGAGTCCGCATTCAGCAGTACCACTAGTAATCTACATAATCTAGAGATGCTACAGCGTCGTCAACAGGAGGTAGAAAATGTGGGACTACCCCAGACCTATATGAACATATTGAAAAACCAAATGGAGGACATACGTCAAAGGGAGGAAGCGCTACAGTTGGACTTAAGCAAATCCTCGGAAAGTGACGGTACAGTGATCCAAGTGAAGAAGCAGCACAAACACGAAATGGAGAAGCTCATGTGCCAGAATATACCCAATTTACAGCACGAAATCCAATTACTGCATCAGTTGGGCGAAAAACTGGAGGCCAGCTTGCGCGTTTCCGCTACACAGACTACGGATGGTCGCAGTGCAGGCGGCGGCTTGACCGAACCGAACACTCAGCAGTTGAGCGAGGAGAGCTGCCCATCTTCCAGTGTTTACTACACACCACGCTCTAGCCTGGCTTTGTATCTACACCCCCCCGAAGAGTTGCCCATTACCCAGTTTGGTAGTCTGCTCATCGAATACTGGGCCAAGCCTAGTCAGCGTGCAGTTGCAGTGGCCTCCAGGCATACCTTTGGCCTGATCCAGGAGTTTCGCATGGAGCTCAAGACCCTAAACGAACTGAAGACCGCCGATGATAATCAATGTTTCTATCTGCCCACCATTGAGGGAAAAAGTAGTCAACTCTTGAGACGCACCTCGTTTCGCAAGTTGCGCGAGAATCCCAATGTGCTGCTTCAACAGCTGCGTCCGGTAACGCCCATGCGTCCCTTCAATCTGCTCGAACAGGATACCATGTTTTTCAATAGCGTGGTCTATGCCGAGTCGCAGCTGGGTAGCTGTGCTGCCATCAGCACGGAGCATCGCGAATCCGGAGGCGGCGCAGTCTCAGATTCGGTGCCGTTTGCACGTCTGTGTGTACGGAACGCTGCCTCCGCCACCACACAGACCGAGCAAGAGCAAGCATCCACCAGTAGTCGCACCTCATTGCGTCTCAAGAAGCGTCTTGCCGGTGGACGCTCAAAGAAATCTAAGGCCTTGCCACCGGCTCCACCATCAACAACCTTGCTGCGTAGACGCCAACCACAACGACGTCCGGCCCCTCCACTGTCAACGGAACACCTCGAGGTGGAGCCCAAGGTGCAGATGCATTTATTGAAGACCGTGCTGGTCGGTATGGTACAAATTGCCGTCTTTTTGATACTCATCATGGCCTTCACCTATCCGGATGTACGCTGCTAAGTTTAAATTGAAGTGACGTTTTCTTTTTTTGCCCATATTTCGGTTCTAGTTTTTCTTACATCCTTTCTTACATTCTCAAACCAGTGGTTCGAGGGAGATACATACATTTAAGCGCTTGGTGTCATTTTTGAGGTTAGCCCAAGTGTGAGTCCGTGTGTGTGTGTGTCAATGTTAATAAAATTTCATGTGCAAAGGTTAATGTTGCCTTCTTTTTTTCTAGTGTGACCAGTTTTAATAGTTTTGAATACTAATATTTGTAGAATTCGAGGTAATATCAATGAATATCAATGGTAATTGATAGCAAGAGCACTGGCCAGGAAACTGAATGGTAGCGCAGCGGTGAATGGTATTTAAGTTAGCCCACATTTGCTAGCAGAATATTTCAAAAGTCCTTCTACAATTACCTTGTGAAACAGAAATCAGCTTCGTGCTCCCATTGATCATTAATGAAGAACTGGATGCACAAATTTCCTGATCAGAAATACACAGGGCGTTAGGAGCCGCTAAGGATAAAAAAGTCCCAGGGATAGACAGAATACCAGCGGAGTTCCTCAAAAATGCTTCAGATACGTTCATACAGCAACTGTTTACATCATTTAACAGCATCTTTGAGGCACGCAACTATAGAGGAATCTCTTTCCTCAACAGCGCGCAAAAAGTATTCGCTTCTATTCTGATGAGACTAACATCATGGACAAATGTACACCAAATATTAAGCGAGTATCAATCAGGTTTTCGTAAAGGATACTCAACCGCCGACAGTATCTGCTGCGGAAGGAAAAAATGCATATGTTCTTTATAGACTGTAAGGCCACTTTTGACACAATCGACCTGAGAGCTCTATTTCTTAAGCTCAGCAACTGCGGAGTATCCACAAAAATGATTAACGCAATCAAGGCTATGTACTCAGAAAACAAAACAGCAGTCTGGGATGGCAAACAAAGATCGGAATTTTTCGATACCAAACAAGGTTGCCTCTTAAGCCCATTTGTGTTCTCAGTGTTATAAGATGATATCATCAATATTCTACCTGAAGGCGTGACTATCGGACCAGAAAACATAAAAGACCTCATATATGCAGATGACATGGTGCTGCTGGCGGACTCCCCAAAGAAATTGCACGACATGACTGACTGCGTGCATGACTACTGCAAAATATGGAATCTTCGAATTAACACCAAGAAATCAAAAGTCATGGTGATTAAAGAAATGAGAGGACGCCCTACGACAAGCGAAACATTGTCCATAAATGGTTGTGCTATTGAAAATGTTAGGGAATACAAGTATCTGGGTGTTCTGCTAACGCCAAATATGACTTTTGAGAAGCACGTAATACAACGACTGCACGACTCCAATGAAGTGATAAACTCCACTTGGAACTTCTTTTTTGCCAAAAAGCATGTAAAAAACAGCACAAAATATAAGCTTTTCGAGATCACAGCAAGAACAGTCCGGTATGGGTACATTTGTAGCTAAATAACGTTTAAAAGCTTGTACCCACCTTCTTGAAAAGGATTTTCAGATGGCCACGGAATACCCCTGACTACGCTATTTATTTAGAAACTGGCCTTTCCCCGCTTTATATAAAAACGCTGAAAATGCATTTTTGCTATATGAGAAAGGTATTGAACCTCAGCCCGCATAGACTCCTAAAAATTGTAGCAACGCACCTCTTGCAAAACCGATCGCAATTCTTTGATAAATGGGGCAGTCTAGCTCATCAAGATGGGGTAGAAATATATTTCGAGGACCCTAGCTCTTGGAACGACAGGCACGAACAGATATTGGAAGGCCTGGCAGCTGCAGCACGAATGAAATTTATTGATCAGGCTAGAAATAGCGAAGCCCGAGCGTAGTACTGGAGCTTTAAATATGACATGGGAATTCAAAACTATTTCTGTGACACACTGGGCTCTCAGGCAATATGCATGATATTCAGAGCGAGAAGTGGTTTCTATTATGATGCAAAGCAAAAACTTACAATGAATTGCAATAAAATAGTTTGTTGTGGTTTCTTGTGCAATCTTCAATAACTCTTTGTACCCATATAATGATTTTAGACAGAAAATTAAATCTATATGCACTTTTTAGAAAAAAAAAACAGGCAACAGAACGATATAAATGCGAAAATAGGTGCTTGCCCACGCAGTGCATTCGAAAATCTCGAATTGGATTATAAATATAATACTTTTAATTTTTTGGTCTAGGTGGACCTTTCTGTGGAAATGCCCATATATATTCTTGATCAGCCTCAACAGGTTAGTCGATCTAGCCGTGTCCGTCTGCCCGTCCGTCTGTCCGTACGAACAAACAGATCTCAGAGATGGTAAGAGATAGAGGTTCGACTTGTATGGGACAAAAACTTCTTATACTTGCAGGCAGATCAAGTTTATTTCCAATTTTTGCCACGCCCCCTCCCGTCCCCGCAATTTAGAAAAAACGTCATATCTCCGTTCGTTTTATAGATAGAAGGTTCGAACCTTCTGGACATATTTAAAAAAAAAAGATTATTTTTCGATCCGCCAAAGGAATGGTAAAGATCGGATGAAAGGTTGTCGAGTTATAAGGAAAACAAACCATTATGGGCAGCACCGGTCGCAACGGTGATGGGCAGCACTTCACCATTACTTCAGCGGATCGATCAATAATCTTAATTACTAAATATGTCCAGAAGGAACGAACCTTCAATCTATAAAACTGTGGAAGATATTCGTTCATACGGACAGACAGACGCACTGACGGACGGACAGACGGACATGGCTAGATCGACTCGGCTGTTGATGCTGGTGAAGAATATATATACTTTATACAGTCGGAGATGCTTCCTTCTGCCTGTTACATACTTTTGCACAAACTAAATATATTCTGTGTACCTCAGATACAGAGTATAAAAAATTTCTAAATGTACATCAATAGTTATTAAATATATGACAAAGTTCTATGTTTTAATCACTCTTCAAACAAAATTCCTAAAAAACAGTTAAAAAACGGCCGTCACCCCCCTAAAGTTTGATGAATTGGCAGCACTTAATTTCCGGTTCTTTCAGGTTTAGCTCACAGAATCATCCAAACGTCAATTGCAGCTCAAAGTAATGTACGTAGAGATGTGTTTCGTTTAAAAAACAAAGCTTCTTTCAAAATTAAACATTCGAACTTAAAAAAACAACATACAAAACTTTAAAGAAAAACTTATGTTGAGTTATGTGGTTATTGGTCATTCGGCTTCTGTTCTTATAGCCGAAGACAACAAAAATATTTGGCGATATATTACCAACAAATATTCCATCCTCAAAATATCGACTCATAAAAATAATCGATAACCATGCATCGCCTTTTTATAAGAAAAACATCGATATTTCGCTAATATCGATTATATTTCCGGCATCCCTACTTCAAACACGATTTGTAAGCAAGGCGAAACGTAGTTTCTCAATTTTAAAAAATCGCACTAAAGAAAAATTCTAGGAAATGGTGGACTATCCGTATCTTTAGAAGGGAATGGGAAGGGGTACCTGCGTAATCCCAATTGAACTATGTACGTTCTCGGTTGGAAAGTCCTTAAGTCATACTAAAACTTTCAAGACATGATTAATACTTAAACTTCCATATGTCCTAACAATTCGATTTAGTTCCGTGGCACGGAACGGAATAAAATTTTACTGCAGAATTCCCAGTTTTGTCTCCCAAACCATCAAGTACCTTCCCAACTTGAATAATATAAATTGATTTAGAAAGTTTTTAAGTTTATTCAAGCATTTATGTATATACAGCTGTAGGTGTAACCATAACCATTATTATTTTAAAAATATTGTCTTATGCTATGTAGAATATACCTTTACCCGTTTCAGTATGATGTATTTGGCCGCACTTATACTTAGGCTATTAAAAGATATTGCTTGATTCAGGATAAGCAGTAGTAGTTTAGCAGATGAGCGTTTAAGCGTGGGGATTGAGTCGTTTGCGTTTGCGGGCATGCCGCGTGGCATTACTAAAAAGCAAAGCAATACTAGTTAGAAAAGCGTTCTTAAAACAAAAAGCAAAAGACAAGGTGAAAAGAAGTTCGGGAAGGACAGAAAAGTAAGATGAAGATCGAAACTAAGTAGATAGAAATAAGTTCTTAGAACAGAAACTTGGTTGGAAAAAAGCGTAATTCTCTTAAATCAGTATTCAAAACTAAAGTCTACTCACCGCACAATCAATGGGAACACATTATTATCCTCAGGCGCCCTGTAGTCCCTGTAGTACAGCAGATACGGCGATTTGTTGTTCACAAATATAGGCGGCACACCGCCGCCTGTATTCGAGATAATGGCTATATCCGCACAGTTGCGAAAGGTTTCTGAAATGGAAATTTGAAGATTAACCCCATTCTCCATTCAATCTTCCCTGCGCTCTCGTACCCGCTTTGCCACAACCCACCGCCTCTGTACCATTCGAGCAAGTACCCCACATATTGGCCGTATAATAAGTCCATTGCAGCACACATTGCGTGCAAGTCACATAAGCTGGCAGTCGTACCCGATACCGGAATATATCCTTCTTCTTGGCATCGCGGGGTATAAGAAAACGATGCTCTCGACTTCCCGATATAATCAACGGGTATCGATCGAAGCACTCTTGGGTGGCCTCTTGACGTGGATTGTTATTGGGACACAGATACATCTCAAAGCGACCATAATGATTGGCCGTCAGCTCCACCTCCACATCAATCTCCTGACCGGCTGTATAGTAGCGCGAGATAATGCCCTTGGCGTACTCTCCTCCGGCCTCATGCGGACGCGGTGACTTGACATGATAGGCATCGCCACAAACGCCACAGCGACCGCTATTTTGCTCCCACTGGACAGCATAGCCGCCACAGAAAAGCTCATTGTCATTATAGTTGACAGGATTGGGATATCCAAAACGCCACATGGCATTACGTGCTGGAGGATCCATCAGACGACCATGTCCCAAGACTAAGGGCAACTGTATGGGTTGAAAAGTTTTAGGTCTATGAAGGAAGAAGGCGGGTCTCTACTTACCAAACTGACTAGAATTAGTGTGTGCATCATCATCATCATCATCATCCTACTCGAGGCTGTCAAATGTCGCCACATCTGTTGAAGGAAGATACATTAAAATTTATGCATTAACCACAAACGGGTTTCATTCTGAGTATTACAGTGGGTCTAGGGGCATGTAAAATTAAATTAAGGTAAATAGAGATGAGTTTCTAAAGAACGGTTTGCTTAAGAAGTCACTTTGAAAAACTTATGGTAAATCGGAATTGGTAAATTTACCATCCGCTTAAGAACCCACTGTGTGATACTTTCATTTTTCTCCATTCAATCGGATTCTCTAGTCCTTTATTCAATTTCAATCCCATTACCAATTCCAATTAATGGAATTCGGAAAGATTAAGAACAGGCCTACATAGCCTAGATCAGCGGTGGGCACAAAATTAGGTTTTGGGCGCTGTCCAACAACAACAACAGAAAAAAACACGAAGCGCGGCAATTGCGCTTGTCATACTGTCTGGTAGAAGCGAGGCAATGTCGTTAAAATAACTCTCGGGAGCAATGAGAGCAAGGGCTTGCCCACCGCTGATCTAGATTCGCTAAGAGGAGCTAAATTAGTTAAAGTATCAACCAAAGATGCAATTTCTGCACTGGTCTGAAAGCATTTTTAAACCTTCATAGGTAGTTCGTCTGTAGAAACCTCTGTAAAAAGTTTGTAAGGGCTAGAAAAGTCTTCTTTTCAGCATTAACTTCTTCTTTTAAGTTCATTTTACAGAAAAATTCGCTTTCTGCTATATAAACCACTATTTTTTATGTATTGTGTTCATACCGTAGAGTAAGTAGATTTATGTTTTATTTTCTACTTCTCGCTCGGTCGAAAGTGCGCGAGCTGGGCTGCTATATTGCACATATTAAGCTTGGGCTAGCAAAAAAACCTTATTTAGGAGCTGATCAAGGAATTTTTAAGAATATAACTTTTGTTGTTTGTTCAGCTAGGAACTCTCTATGAAACTTTACTAAGAATTCTTTAATGGTTTGCTCTTTAGCGTCAGCTCTTAGCAGGGATCATATTGAATTAGTAAAACGAGGAGATTCGATAACCGTAAAACTATTCATATTCTCATCGAGTTCCATGCCTGAATCCAAATTTCCAACCAAAATTTGTTCAATTTTGATCTTGAGTTTTAAATTCAATCCCGTGACATCTCTGATGTATAACACAGTAAGACATAATCAAACCTTTGGAAGAAATCCGTGATGAGACCCTTAAATTCAGATAGAAGGATTGATTTTGTCTTACTGAGTAATAATTTCGACTATTGGTGCTAGTTGTGAAGTAAGTATCCTTTTGGATTCGGCGTTAAACTGTAGTTTTCGCTGGTGAACACGACCAATGTTTTAATTTTCCTTCTAGATGCAGCTATTTTGCATACTATTTCTTAAAGGGCCAAGTCAATTTTTCGCTTATTCAAGCTTGTTGCACCCTTTGTCTTGGTATTTTTATTTTGTACTATATTCACTAGACAAGTTTTGGCACACGAATAATAACTCGTCTAAACATCTGGTATATAGCCAATTTACACTACGGCAAAAAGTTGGCCCTGAAAATTACTACAGTGAATCTCAAGGGGTCGCTCAGTAGCTCCTGTGTGGTAAATTTACGCTTAACCATTTTACGAGAGCTAGTGAATACCCGATATAATTATGTGAGCTGTTAATAGATGCTTCACATAATTAACATACGGGCAAATGTAATTCTCTAAACTTGTTGGAGTCGTTATAAGTTTACTTTAAAAATTTATTAAATTTTGCGACCTTTTGGTTGAAATTGGTACCATAAATAATAGTAAATAAAAATAAGCACCCATATCCCTTGAAATACCTCTAATGGTAAGAAAAATAATTTGTACAATTTGCTAAAGCATTGAACCCACTGTGCCCCACGCATGTCTTCAAGTTTAGCAAGGACGTCCACCTGATTTACTTTTTTTGTGATTATATTGTGGCTAGTGCCCTTTTTCATATACCTACATACATACAAATATGTATGTTTTGCAAGTATCTGTCGTATTGGTTTTGTGAGTGTTTTTTTTTTTACAACATTTTCATTTTATGGTATCATCTAGTTTACGCACGCACTGCACTGGCGGTCGAAGAAAACGGGTTTGTCTCTTATTTTGAAGAGCACTTGGCGTAAAATGCTGGGCGTGAGTGAGAGCCAGTTGTATTTAGTATGTGCGTGAGCTAAAAATATCCAAGCTGGAGAGTTTATTTATTTATGAAAAACCTCTTGCCATGACAAAATCATTTAATTTGCAAACAAATTGATTGACAATCAAAAAAAAAAAAAGAAGAAAATAATATTCAGAAATATTTTTTTTGGCCATTGACTTGGTAAAATGTTGTTTAGCATTTACATTTTTTTTTTTGGGATGTCGGAATTCTAGGGCAAGAGCATGTGGAGGGCTATTGTTGTGCTAGAATTAGAAGCTGTTACTAACAGTAAGGGAAAGGTGGGGTTTGGTGCTAAGCTATGTGTTGAAGGTTTTTGAACTAAATAAGAAACTAAGAAAAAGATTAGGAATCACAAATTAACTCGTTGACTGATGATCGATGCAAGATATGGAGAAATCTATTTTGAAATAAAGTTAGTTAAAGTTTAGGTTCAGTTTTGATATCCGGCTCGAAGGACAAAAATATGGAGTAATTAATTATGGAATAGAAGGTTGGGTTTTAGGCAGGAACCAAACCAAACCGAGCCGAACCGCTTATTCCAATCGGTCAACCGAGCCGCAAACCGAACCGGCTTCCTTTTTTGAACTTGAATCGTTTCCCTAAGATAATAATAAGACATTCTTTTCGACCCTTTTCCAGGGAGCCCACTGATAGACCAAATTGATTTGTCACTCATTTTACAACATGTAATCCTGTAAGTCTTCTGCAATTGCTCGCCGATCTCTTAATACCATACCTGTCATCAATTTTCATTCTTTTCTTGATTCGTCGTCCTCTTGTGGACAATATTCTCAATTTTTGTTAATTTTTGTTAAAAAAAAAAAATACAACAAATGCGGTGTGTAAGATGCATGGTTCGTATTATTTTCTAGCCGACGTTCTTTGTTTTCGAAGTGCATTTTTCAAGGAACTAATAGACGATTCCTGCAAGTCCAACTTCACAAATTTTTGACATTCTTCTAAGGATCTTAAAGATAGTCAAATGGTTTACAGGAATTCAATCTGCAAAGTGTGCGAAAGTTTCATTACGACAGTTAGCTCCAAAAACCAGGTAATGAACCAAACCGGCGGTTCAGAAGCTGTGTGAACCACTGAACCGAACTAGCACTTATTTTCGAGTGGTATGCATCCCTGGTCTTAGGTTCGTTATCCTGCTCGAAGGCCGAAAATGCAGCGTGCGTTAGAGCAGAGGTACGCGACTAAATTCTGCGTAAAAATCGATAAATCTGCGACAGAGACGTTTGATATGATCAAGCAGGCTTAGCCAAATGTTGCTTTAGAAAGAAGTGGTGTGTTTCGGTGGCACCAGGCCTTTTTGGAGGGCCCGGGAAGAGGTCGCCGATGAAGACTTTGCTGGAAGACCTTCGACAAACACCGACAAAGTTTTGAACTCAGACCGTCTACTAAGTATTCGTTTAATTGCCCAGATGTTAAATTTACCAAAATCTGTGGTTCATGACATTGTGACGGAGCATTTGAACGTACGCAAGGTGTGCGCGAAGATGGTCCCAAAAGTGCTCACTGACGACCAGAAATTGCGGCTCACACCGCCTTTCTTGTGAACTGCTACCTGACCAAGGCCGGCATCACAACGCTTTCGCTGCCGCTCTACAGCCTAGATGTGGCCCCTGGACTTTTTTTTGTTTCCTCGCCTGAAAAGGCCAATGAAAGGCAACCATTTTCAGACGACAGAGGGGATAGCCTTCCGTGACGTCTTCAATGCTTGGAAATCGCGCTGGCAGCGCTGCATCGACGCAGTAGGAGCCTTTTTTGAAAGTTTTTAAGCTATTGTAAGGATTGGCTAAATAAATTTTTTTAAATCGACTCAGTCCTATTACTTTCCGGAAAACCCCTGTAGATCTTCAGTTCGATTAACAGAATCTGTTGAACAAATCCGATCTGACTTAATGTTCAATCCCATATTAATTGTAACACCCGAAATAAGACCAATACACGTGAGTTTTCTTTTTTTTTTGAAAAGGGTTTTTGTATTTTATTGAAATATTGTTTCCGTGTAAGATTATAATTCACTTCTAAGGGCACAATCACTTCCAAGGGTTCAACTTAACAGGATTTGTGCGTCTCTTCTTTCTTAATTACCCAGCAAAGCAAATGACAGACCTCCCCCCTTACTTTGTAATCGAAGAAGTAAGCAGATATAGAATCTTAATTCGATTACGAAAAAGTAACACTGATGATCGGAGGAGATAGAAATCTAGTTCGTCTCAATACTTCACATGATTAGAAAGACTTCTATATAGTTTTGAAGTCTGATTGCCTTTGTACAAGAGTCTTAACTAAATGAAGTACTGTGAGGGACGAAATTTTCTTCTCAACTTAAGACGATAAACCACAGACGGAATAAGCTTAACTGAAATAAAGGTTTGAACAATCAAATGATACAATAATTAGAGGTGGGGCAACTGAAAAGCTTTTCGAATAGAACCCCGGGGCTGAAACAAAACACTAAAAGTCATCGAACCAAGAGAAGAAGTTGGCGCTCCATCTAATTATGGTAACGGGAAACAAACCTAAGCGTTTCCACTGAATTCAAAGTTGAAAATTTTCCTCTAGCTCTTTAGTTTCCGCTGGGTATAACTTTTTCTACGCACTAGTGGGGTTATTCATAATTTTGTAAGTGGTAAGAATCGTGACATACTTTTATACTTTTAGTTGTTGTTTTCGAAGAAGTGGGATTATGCATATTCTCTGTGTACTATATATTCTGTATATGTTTATATATTTAGGTACACTGGCTTTACACAGCCGTGGTTCGTCCCATACTACTCTATGGAGCACTAGTATGGTGGCCAGCGCTTGAGAAACAATCAGCCCTCAACAATCTGCATAAGGTACAGAGAAGTGCGGAAATTTGTATTAGCGGCGCTTTCTGCACAACACCTACGGAAGCGCTAAATACTATTTTCCACCTCTTACCACTAGACCTTATATCAAAGCAACTGGCTACAATAACAACCCTTAGACTAAGAGAATCCGATGCCTGGAACAGAGGCAAGTCGGGACACTCAACCATACTCAATGACCAAACGAGTATACTGTTAAATACGGATTACTGTATACCACAAACGACGTTCGTCAAATCCTACGACGTCTGTATTCCAAGCCGTCACGAGTGGGACAACATTCCCCATAGCAGAGCCAATGCCATCAACATCTACACTGATGGCTCTAAGCTTGACGAAAAAGTAAGAAGAGGAGTCTCTCCTCCAACCTCAATTTGAACTTATCGTTCCGCCTTCCCGATCACTGCAGCGTGTACCAAGCGGAGGTGGTGGCCATCCAGGAGGCAGCCACCTACCTTAGCACACTACCGATCAGGGAAGGAAACTTCTTCATATACTCAGACAGTCAGGCCGCCCTTAAAGCCCTTGACTCATATACCAACAAGAAAGAAAGTCGGTCAAGCCCGACTATAACATACTCTGTACCTGTGAAGTGCTTCCCATCACCGCTGCGACCTGTGCTGCCCATAACTGTTTGTTTTCCTTATAACTCGACAACCGTTCATCCGATCTTTAACATTCCTTTGACGGATTCCTGATTGCTAAATATGTCCAGAAGGAACGAACCTTCTATCTATAAAACTATGGGAGATATGACGTTTTTACCGATTTGCGAGGGCGGGAGGGGGCGTGGCAAAAATTGAAAATAAACTTGATCTGCCTGCAAGTATAAGAAGCATATGTCCCATATATGTCAAACCTCTATCTCTTACCATCTCTGAGATCTGTGCGTTTATACGGACAGACAGACGGACATGGGCTATCGACTCGGCTGTTGATGCCGATCAAGAATATATATACTTTATGGGGTCGGAGATGCTACCTTCTGGCTGTTGCATACTTTTGCACAAACTTATTATACTCTATGTACCTTTGGTACAGAGTTTAACAATACTAAAACGCTTACTGAATGCAGCCTATCTCTAAATAAGATAGCACGAGACTTCAGTATACACCTTATATGGATGCCGGGACATCGCAACTTAGAGGAAACGAGTCTGCGGACAAACTGGCCAGAATAGGTACCAACGTCGAGCTCCTTTCAGAGAAGAGCACGATAGGGATGCCTATGGCAACATTTTAGCACACAAAAGCTAAAACACGTCGTCTCGCTGCTGATAGGTGGAAAAACCTTTCCTCTTCTACGGTAGCGGGGCTTACGTGGCCAACACTAAACCTAAAGCGTACCACCACGCTTTTACGCCACAGAAGGGAACACAAATGGCTCCTGGTGGGAACCTTAACGGGTCACTGTCTTATCGGCAGACGCTGCACGCCTAGGCGTCACTCACCATGATTTCTGCAGAAGCTGCAGGTACGAAGAAGAGGAGGAAACAGTACAACACCTCCTCTGCCATTGAGTAGAAGGAGGCTTAGGACAACCTCTCCTACTCAACCTATCGGAGACATCCGAACTAGAGATCCCAGCTTTACTAAACTTCATGCTGTCCACACAATGGCTCAGTTCCCCCTCATTACCAAAAAAGGGTTAACAGGGAACACATATGGCATCGCAATGGGCCCAAAGAGGCCTAAGTGGGAGAGCGACTTGTCGCTCTCAGCCATCTCAACCTAACCTAACCTAGGATTAGGTTGTATTTTTCTGGTATTGCTGCGTGCAAACAATTTTAAAATTGTTCAGATTCCTGGTATATAACTACAAGCTATGTTAAATGTAAAGGTTTTCCAATCAATGCTCGAGTCGATAATCGTTATAAGCGTTATTCTTCTCTAAAAATCTGCAATCAATCCATGCAAATCAAATAAAAAAATAATACAAAATGTATACAAAAATGGGTTATCAGAAATCAATTTAGTTACGGCTTGGGTTCAGGTATGTTATCCGGCTCGGAGGACCGGGTTTCAGGTTTGTTATCCGGCTCAAAGTTTCAATACATTCAGAAATCAATTATCGAATAAAGTTAGTTACGGCTTGGGTTCAGGTTGGTTTTTCGGCTCGAAGGACCAAAGCATGGAGAAATCATTTATAGAATACTTAGTTTTCTATTGGGTTTGGTATCAGTTTTGTTATCAATCAAAACTGTAACGTTTCTTATAAAAATAAGTTCTTTCACATCTTGCCCCTTAAGTACCCAACATCTATTTATCACATTGAACCCAGCAACAAAACCCAAAGAAATGAAAGTTTAACTTGCATAAGGCTATAAATTTACATTTGTGCTTTTTCCTTTTATTTTTATTTTTGGGTTAACATGTAAATCGGGACCTGTCAATTGCGCAATGTTAACGGAAGAGAGGGGCGGCATGTTAAAAAAAAAATATAAAAAAAAGACTCAATTACAGACTGCGTATCGCACGCTGTGCAAGCGACGCCACGTAGGTGGCGCTTCTTTGGGCAATTTGCTTAATTTACAACTTAATTTCGGTCGATGGTTTTCAATTTATTGTTACCCGGTCGGAAATTTCGTACATTTTAATTTATTGTTGGTCTGGCAATTACGTTAAACGTTGTGGCGGGGCCACAAGGACGTCGTTGTTCCACCAACATCCTTTGCACTTAATCGCTTACTACAACCGCCTTCGGCTGCCATGTCTTACGCTCATTTAACACACAAACAGCTTATTGATTTCTGTGCCCAGCCACAGCCCCAATTAAAAATCAAGTACTCATGCCTAATTACATGGCCCCGAAAGTTTTTGGTCGCAAGTGGTGCACAGAGTGTGCCGGGTGGGGATACACACACCCGGGTGTCAGTAACCCGACAAAGTTCTAATTTGCCTGCAAGCGATAGCACTTGGTGCTCAATCAAATGCAAATGCATTTCCACACTTTTATGCGATTCAATAATTTTTGTTTTACAAAGTTCATTAAGATTTGGTAATTGATTCACTTAAGCCGAGACTTTGATGTAGAAGCCATCTACTACCCTCGCAGAATAAGCCCTTGACATCTCTTGACACTTACATCACTGTTAGTTAATTTATTGCAAATTTATGCCACTTAATAGATTTTGTAAGCAAAAAAAAAAAACTCGTGAACTCAGAAATGCAAATTAAATGAAATAATTTTAAATGAGTTGTGCTTTTGTTTATGCCGAATTCTACAAGTCTTTCTCTTTTTTTTTTATTTTTATACCATTTCTTTTTGAATCCACAAAAAGCATCCAGAAATTCCAATTAGTGTGACAGCCTCAATTAAGTTCGAGATAGAATTTGATTTACATACCTTTTTTTTTTTGTTTGCTTTTCGGCTACTCCAATTTGCAAATGTGACCTCCAAGTTGTTGAAGATATTTTAGGGAAAATAATTTGTCATGTTGCTAACAAAAATCGTGACTTGTTCAAAGAGAAAAAACATTTTTTTACTATTATTATGCGTATCAATAGCATTATTGTTATTTATGTCTGTCGCACATTTTATTGTTATATTTTTGGTACGTTCGCAAAGGGGAGGTCTATGACTTATGACCATCAAATATACAGTGCATTTATATTAACATATCCAACCAAATCAGTTTGTGGTAATGCCCTGAAAATAGGCTTCTTTCAGATTCTAAACTAAAACTTTTATTATAAGCAAGCTGAACCAACGGCAACTTCGAACATGTAAAATCAAAATTGTACATAAGTAGATAGTTTTCTTAGAAAAGAATAACATTTTTTACTATTATAAAAACTATTGTTTTTGTTAAATGGTAATCAAGCTTGATTACTCAGGGAAAAATGCTTTAATATTTACACTTTGATTTTACGATTTTCAACATTGATTTAGAGTTAACTATGGGATCACTGCTAAATCGGGCACGGGTTCAAAAAAACCAATAAGGAGTAGTAGAAATGCCATAAACGAAGCTCCCACCCAATTTAGTATAAGCTTGGAACATACACATAATGTCTCAACAATAAATACTAATATACTAGCATTTAATGTAGCCGGCCTATCAAGCAAGAGCGAATTTTTTACACTAGCAAATCAGATCGATGTATTTTTCCTATGTGGAACGTTTGTCGAGCAGAGCATGGAACATTATGAACCGTATTTTGCCAACTATGAACTGTCTTGGGTACTGGCAAGGCGTACAGCACGCAGTGGAAGAGCAAGTGGAGGATTGCAATTCGGCATAAGAAAGAAGCTAATCCAATGCTCGAGTGGATGTGGAGAATAACGTTTTGTACTTCTACACATATGCGCCAGGACCTCATTTAACTATCCAGAAATCGTCAAAGTATACAAAAGCAAATGGAAAGCAACTCCTGGAAATCTGTGATGATCACAATTTTACAATACTCAATAGACGAATGCCAAGCGACATTGAGGGAAACTTCACATTCATAAGGGGTCAAGCAGCGTCGACGTTGGACTACTGTTTAATTGGAGAAGATTGGCACCAGCACGTAAACGACCTCGTAGTATTGTCCGAAATGTATTCGGATCACATGCGTCAGTAGACAAGGACTTCACAAACGGGACAAAAATAAATTGCTACCAAAATTAAGGTGGAACGAAAGATATGCAGAGAGATATCGAACTAAACTGAGTAGGCAATTAGAAGACGGAGACCCCGCACCGATTGAGATCGCGGAACTGACACAAATGATCTCCAATGCTGCAGCCTGCATGCAACAACCGGAAAACAACCATGGTTTGATACTGAGTGTTTTGAGCAGCGGAAATTAGTCATGGCTAAACTCAGATCGGCGTGGCCGGGTGGCTCAGCGGTTAGTGTGCGCTACCTCTGTGCAAGAGGACGTGGGTTCGATCCCGCCTCGGAACATCTAATGAAAAGTTTTTTTTTTTGAATAAACTTTACAGCCGGTCACCCCTATCTGCTGTTGGCGCCAGTTTTGTAGTAATTAGCCATGAAAAGCTTCTCAAACTGCCGTTCGGATTCGGCGCTAAACTGTAAATCCCTTTCTCTTGTGCGAAAATTAGAAGCGCACAATCCAAGAGATTGAGAGAGGCTCGGCCTTGGCCCTTTGGGGCTGTGTCAAGCCATTTTTACAAACTCAGATCGTTTAGAAAGGATGATGCAGAAGGTATCAGCCAGCAAAAGCATTGTATAAATTACTATGCAAAGAAATATAGAGGAACTATTTCAGTCAATTGGAGCACGACATTAACAATATTAAAGATTCAAAAGCATTCTGGACATTTGTAAGACAAATAAAAGGTAAATCTGGGAGTGCTTTGGTCAAAGCCGTCTGGCAGAGCATTTCAAACGTCTCTTATAAATATATACGAAGCCCGGAAGTGAGCCGCAGTTTTGCTTTTCTTCTGATACATAACGCGGACATGGATCACACAATAACAGTCAAACAAGTGAAAATAGCAATCAAACGCAGTAAAATTGGGAAAGCGGCAGGCATAGACAGAGTCCCGGCCGAGTTCTTAAAAAATGCCAGTGATCAGCTTATTGAAATCCTCACAGCAGCTTACAATGTAATAGCTAACGATGCTTCAGAAAATGCTTCAGAAAAAACATAATATTCACGATCTTCAAAAAAGGCGATCCCTTAAGCGCGTCCAACTACAGAGGCATTTCCTTTTTAAATGCGACTATGAAGGTGTTAAGTTCTGTACTACACGTGTAGAAACGACTATCCTAAACGAAAAGCAGTTCACCTTGCAAAATCTCACACGAAAATGTAGAAAACAGAAAGCTACACGAACGTGTAGAAACAAAAAAAAGTTAAATGCGGCGTGGACAAATGCAAAGGCTACATGACAAGAGAAAATCATCGTTTTTTTTAAGTATTTCAACATTTTTCATTAAGCTTTCTGAATTCCACACGGAAATGAAGGTTTTCTGCATTAACGTTTAGATATTAAAAACCTACACGCGCGTGTAAAACTTCTAAACGAAAATGTGGCGCAAAATCAGTACAGAAAAGTTCAATTTTTCGTCTAGAAAACTGATTTCCACACTGTATCTCAACCCTCTTTGTGCCCCTTCCTCCCATCCCTCCCCGCACTACCCTCCTCCACACATTCCCTTGTGTAAATAGTTGAAAGTGGGATTTTTTTATATTTTTATATGTGCTAAACGTGACGTGTAGAAAAGCTACATGCCGCATTTAGAAATGAAAATCCTAAACTTTTATGTAGAAAAGCTACACGCCGCATTTAGAAATGGGAAAGCTAAACGTGGCCTTTAGAAAAGCTACACGCGGCATGTAGAAATGAGAAAGCTAAACGTGGCATGCAAAAATGCTACACAAACGTAGTGGGTTGAAAATCCCTGTGAAACATTTACATATTTTTTTTCTACGGACATAGCTAGATCGACTCGGCTGTTGATGCTGATCAAGAAAATATATACTTTATAGGGTCGGAGATGCTTCCTTCTGCCTGTTACATACTTTTGCACAAACTTAATATACTCTGTGTACCTCTGGTACAGAGTATAATTAATAAGGTCATCAAACCCAAGAACAACTTATATTTTTATTGTAAACAAGCTGAACCTGAGGTGACTTCGAACATTTTTAGAAAAGAATACAGTTTTTATACCCTATTCTCATTAAAAATGGGAAAAGGGGATCATGAAGTTGTGCAAGTGTATGTAATAGGGAGAAGGAAACATTTCCGACCCCATAAAATATATATTTACTTGATCAGCGTCAAAAGCCGAGTCGATATAGCCATGTCCGTCTGACCGTCTGTCTGTATGAACGCATCGATCTCAGAGACAATAAGAGATAGAGCCACAAATTTTTGCATTCTGTATACCATACCAATATCAAGTTTGTTTTCGATTTGAAAAATTTACCCTATAACCGCAAAAAACTGTCTGTCTATCTACTTGAACGCGTCGATCTCAGAGGTACACCGAAAAAAAAAATGCCGAGGAAATTTTAAGCCTAAAAAGAATGTCTTGATCCCGGCAACGGGATTAAAATTTTAAGTACGAGGAGGCTTGATATCGATTTGAATCGGGATTGTCTCCCGTCAATTTATAACGGCAATTTGACGATGCTGAAAGCATCGCTGGTGTAGTAGAGTTGGCTTATGGGTTTTAGCCACTTTTTCTGATTTTATTCAAAGTGATGTACAAATGGACTGCAGGTTGCTCAGACAGACTGTTTCGAAGGCCTCCCGGCAACATCTCAGCAGTGAGCTTAAGCGCTGACGCACTATCAAGCCGTTTGCAAATGTCTTTTGGCTTGAGAACTGTTCTATTGTTAGCTTCGATTCAAGCCCAGCCAACAATGTATGCAATTGTGATTGAAGGTTTACCAAATGTAACTTTAAGTCTTTGTTGATTGGCGACTGTTCAATTTTCTGAAAATCCTACAGATTAATCACATAACAGTGCCAAGATTTCTGGGATTCATTTTAAAGGGTTTGCTCCCTATAGAGGAACCGTTAAAGTTTTTATAACAAACATTACAGCGAGACTAATCGTCTTTAATCGTTTCTTGGAAATTGTAACCTTCACTTATTCAGATCGATCGAATTCGGTACAGAGAACAGATCTGATTAAATTCCACCACAGTCTTCAAACTATGGTTTAGAACAAAGTTGATTATTATTATTTGTTTTCATATTAAAACTGGAACCGTTACCCGAAACAAACCGTTTCAAATTACATTACAAATGCTCAAAATACTGTAATGTATCCATTTATTGATTGATTTTTATAATTAGACAGCAGTAAATTAATAATTATGACAACACAATAATGAAAGAAATCAACTCTAAATCTTAAATTCAATAGCTTCCGAAACCATTTACTGAATCTACAACATTTTCTTCGACTTTTTAAAATAAATTCTAATATTTCTTTTATTGTGTTTCGTTCTTAAAAAATTTTTATTATAATGAGGATCTCTAATAAGGTTTTATTGGATTCTTTGATCGAGCTATTTTATGGTAGTTTTATGGTCTAGTTTTCCATATTTTGAGAAACCTCTACAATCCTTATCCAGACATACAGCCTTCTTGTTAGTTTTTTGGTGACAAATTAAATTAAATAAAATTTTCTTATTTTGTTTAAGGTGAGTCGTTGTGTCTTTTAAGCCGAAAGTCCATATTCCACATGCCTGTCACGTACCGCTAGTCCCTCTCAATTGCACTTGGGGCGCTACATGGAACACTCATCAAACATGCGTAAATTTTATAATGAAATCGAACGAAAGGTTGTTTGTCGTTCGATCGTTCGATCGATCGATGGATCAAGTAAACTTAGCCACGATTTGTTTTCAAGACGCAAAAATGTGTCAATGTGTCAATTGGATTTTCTTGTTGGTCAAAAAAAAAACCGCAAAATAAATAAAACGGTATGCAAAACAATTGCCAAATTAGCCCAAATGGATGACTAGTTTTAGAACCGCATGCATGATGCAGAATCCAGTTTAAAATTTCTTCTTTGTTCTCCGCCTTGTATAAATTTACGAGCGACAGGCGTGAGAACAAGCGTGCCAATGGATCTCTGGATGAAGTGCAACAAGTTTTCTGGGTTTTTGTTGACCACAATTGATGAGTGCCACTGACAAGGGTACCAGGCCTCCTGCTTGCCACTTTTGATATTTAAAAAGTGTTAATTTGTGAGTTGCCAGCTTGAAAATTAAATGAAATGCAGATTAAGTGGAGATTGTGGAGCAATTGAAGGTCAGTGGAATGAAAGAAAAAATAAAAATAAATAAATAAAACATAAGCCAGAGATTTAGGGTCTGATAAAATGTGCATTTTGGTATATGTTTTGTATTGACAATGTTGAGGGTAAGCTCTAAGTAGGTGGTGTTTCACGCTGGGGTTTGAGCTTTCTTAACTTAATCTAATCATACTTATATATCATGTGAAGCACAAAAATAGGGGAAAGTTAAATTCGTCTCAGCCGAAGTTTTGTATACCCTTGCAGTCTGTTTTTCTAAATAAGACTACTTTTCTGACCTTACTTATCTTTGGGAGCTATACTAAATAGATGTTCGATTTCGACCAAACTTGGTGCAAGCATGGAAAAGCATAACAAACTGTTAATTACGAAGTTTGGAGGCAATTCCATTTAAAAGAAAACAGTTTTTCTTACTAGAACTTCTTTTTCGACCGATCATTCATACTTCAGCTATATGCTATAGTCATCCGATTTTGACAAAACGTTGTAGAATTGTGTAAGAGTATAAAAAAAAATATATGCCAAAGTAAGGGACATTTTCATTACAAACAAAAAACTTTTTCTCACAAGAACTAGTTTTTCGACCGATCGTTCCTATGGCAGCTATGTTATAGATTTTGACCAAACTTTGTAGAATCGTGTGGGAGCAGAAAAAACAAAACATGCCAATTTTGAGGACATTTCTATTGAAAACAAAAAGTTTTTCCAACTAAGACTACTTTTCAGACTTATTTTCTATACAGCTATACTATAAGTGTCTGTTTCGACCAATTTGGTGGAATAGGAATAGCATAGTAAACTAAGGAATACGAAGTTTTCATTGAAAACAAAAAAGTTTTTCTCACTAAAACTATTTTTTCGACCGATCGTTCCTATGACAGCTATTTGCTATAGTCATCCGATCCGGCCGGTTCCGACAAATGTGCAGCGTAAAGACTTCGTGCAAGGCTTAGTGAGGATAGCTTTAAAACTGACGGAGGAAATAGCATAGAAACAGATGGACAGACGGACGGACAGACGGTCGGACAGACGGGCTAAATGAACTCAGCTCGTCATGCTGATCAAGAATATACATAGTTTATGTATTCGGGGTTGCTTCCTTCTATGCGTTACAAACATCTGGACAATTTTATAATACCCTCTGCAAGGGTATAAAAAGATTTTTATAAATGGTGTTTCAGGTATATTTAAAGAAGAAAAGATTTAGAAAACGGGTATTTCGGGTGCTTTTAGCTAAGAATATGCTTAGTTTTAGAGTTTTATGTGCATTTTAAGCAAAAAGCTTAATGTAGGTTTTCGGTCTTTTTTTAGCTTCATATAATCTTAGGTATTTTTGGCTACTGAAAGGCTGCCTTAAAAATTTTTAAGGGCATTTAAAGCGAAGATGTGATGGTAAAGAGTGTTTTGGTAATTTTTATACTCTGTTCCAAAGGTACATAGAGTATAATATTATAAGTTTGTGCTAGCCATGTCCGTCTGTCCGTCTGCCTGTCCGTATGAACGCACAGATCTCAGAGATGGTAAGAGATAGAGGTTTGACATGTATGGGACTTATGCTTCTTATACTTGCAGGCAGATCAAGTTTATTTTTAATTTTTGCCACGCCCCCTCCCGCCCCCGCAAATTGGAAAAAACGTCATATCTCCCACAGTTTTATAGATAGAAGGTTCGTTCCTTCTGGACACATTTAGTAATTAGGATTAATAATCAAATTTCTAACCCTTAACCATTGTTAAGTTTTGGTTCGAGCCCGCAAACCGGAATTCCGAAAAATTTGTTGGGTTTGCAGCTCTGGTTTAAACAAAGAACTTAAGTGGTCTAGAATGTTCCGGTCATTTTATCTAAAATTAGGCTTTGGTATAGGCAGAGAGTTTTTAGAAGAGTCAGATGAAAAGGTAATTGATGTTGATTCTGATGTTGAACTTATTTTGCCAAGGCAACTTAAATGCACTTCACACAAGTTGAACTTAGTCGTCACCAAAGATGTTGAGCAGGCTCTACTAAACATATCATACGAGCGGCTGTACAACTCTTCCTTAGCGAAAGCCACGGCAATTTGCTGTAAAACCAACAAAAATTTTGAAGAGTTCTAAAAATTAGCTTGTAGTAGAAATAACGGAAAACTAGGAAACTGTTGTCAATGGGAGTTCAAATTCAACGGATTCTAAACACATTTTCGATTCCAATAATGTATCATTGGACGAAACTGAGAATTGTTTTGCGAATTCTAATATTGAATTGGAAGTCTTAACTTATGGCCGATAATAGCAAGTCTTTAGAGTCTATACTTAATTATAAAAATATTTGAAACGTTTTTTATAAGTTTAATACCATTTTGCCTTGCTCTGTCCCAGTTGAAAGAATTTTTTGCTGTGGAGGTCAAGTACTTACTCTAAGTCAACAACACTCTTGGTGACGAAATCTACGAAACTCTTGTAATGTAAAAAAGCGTAAAAGTATATAAGGAACAATTTAATATTCGGCGGTGTCCTGGAAATCTCTAGGGATTTTGGCTTCGGTTGGTTTGCAAATCGCTAGAGAGATTTCGTTTTCTTCGAAAGTCTAGTTCGAAAGTCGAGTTAGAAAGGTTTGTGTGTATAAGATTATGGTCTTAATACAAAAACAGTGATGTATTGCGTGGGTTCGTGAATTCGCTATTGGTTGGTTAATGTATTGGCTGGTTTGTGTATTGGTTGGTTTGCCAAAATCTCCCAACAAAATACGAGAGGTTTGAAACCAACCGAAAGAGATTTCTTGGACACCGAGAATTGGTTTTGGGTTGAAATTTGGTTGGAAGAGATTTCTGGGACACCGCCGAATATAACGTCAAATGAATCAAAATGTTCCATTTTCAAATCTTCTTTTTGGATTTAAGTTCTTACAGTTCAATGAACGACTCTATCGATATTTGCAATGAACTAAGGTTGTTTTGTTTTGATTTTAATAACAAAATGGATGAACCATGCTTTTAAATTTAAAAGTACCTTTTTCGTACCTGTACCTTTACCTAGGTACTGAAAATTCTGGATACTTTTTACCTTACCTAGGTATATTTTTAAACATTTACCTTGTACCTTTCCTAGGTACCTAGGTAGGGTGTTTCAGGTATTTGAAGATAAGAAATTACGGCCTTACAGAGTTAAACTCAGTAATTCTATTTACATTTTAACTGAAGTGGTATAGCTTGTTTCGATCTTTTTAAGCTATTGGCTTGGGTATGGGGTGTTTCTGGTATTTTAAGCTAAGAATATAAAAAGTTTTAAGGACGTATGAGGCAAAGAAAGTGGTATGGTGTTGGGGTGGTATCAAGCTAAATATGTGTTTTGTGTAGGTTGTTTTGGCTGCTTTTAGGCAAGAAAAAGCTTAAATAGATACAAAATCTCTTTCAGCAATAAAATGCTGTCCTCGATGTTGTTTCGATTACTTTAAGCTAAATATTGGCTTCGATAAAGTTAGTTTCAGTTAAAATATGGCTTAGGCCTAATGTTTTAGCGTACCTTAGGTGCGGAAAAGGTTTATGTATACGAAGAATCTTAAATGAAACACATTTTTGCCTCAGATAAAATCTGAAATGACAACTTTCTTTCATAGGTTAAATAATTATCTTTGACTCCAAACCTCGAACCAATTTTTGACCTTGCTTAACTTTTTTGTAACATTTTGAAATGTAAGCCAAGCCAATCCCTGCAAATGGGGAATTTTGCAAGTGCGTCTTCTTCTTGAATTGTATATCTAAAAAATTGTTTTGTTATACCTTTTAGTTCAAAGACACGCTGCGCTTAGCATACTAAAGAGTACCGAGGCCTTTGTGAAATGGTCAGAGTACTGAGTTCTTAATGCAATGTGCAGTTAAGACTAGAACCCGCTATACACAAGCCTTTCAATGTTTCTTTTTTGAGGTGTTGTTTTTTTATTTGTTTATAGCCGGGGCTTTGACTGTTTTTAATGTGCCTTGCACACAACATTTGTGCATTTCAATGAGCTCTTAATTGTAATTAAACAAAACACAAACTTTTTTTTGTCTTGCGGTGACTCAAAAGAGTTTAAAACTACATTCATACGATATATAATCGTTAAATGTTCATCACGTCTGCACCTCCGCCCCCCATTTTTGGAAAAGGCCTGAGCATTTTTGTTAAGAAAGCAAAAGTTAAATATTTTGAATGCCATTTTTGGGGAAGGCGATTGCGCAAGAAAATGTTGCATGAAAATTTCGGTTTTACTTTCTATTCAAATGTAGTGGAAATTTGATTTTTATAGCATTTTTTAACCGTAAATAGCTTTGAAACACGTATTAGAGGAAATTTATATGGAATGGCCTACTTTTACGGCCCGAAATGCATTAAAAAAATGTTTTTATGAAAGATCTGAGCTTAAGTTAGCTGAACAGCTCGGTAACTTAGCCACTAAGCTTTTTTGGGACTTTTAGATGCCTAAATCACCCGATTCAAATGCTATATCTGAAGACAAAATTTCTTTAACTAAATACTAAGTTGCTGTTTTTTCTAGCCAAGACATTTTCTTATTATTAAAGAATTGTAGACCCTATGAATGCGTTTTAAGTTAAAAATCAGGTATAACCAACTCTGTTTCTATCTAAAGATATTTTAAAAATTCAATTCGAACTTCATTTCTGTCAGCTCAGAAACCTTCTTACCAGATCTGTTCTTAGTGAAAAATGCCTGAAACACACTTTCCATTCTCTAATAAACCATATCTGAAGCTACCTTAGTCCCTTCTTAGCAAAATAAACTTAAAATCCATACACCTTTGCATTTTCCTTGCTAAGAATCCCCGAGACACTTTATTTTATAAATTTGGAGCAAAAAGAAAATTTCGATTCAACAGAATTGACTCAAATAACTGACTCAGAAATATCCAAGTGGTATGCAAAACGACTAGAAAGTAACTTTTCTACCATTTGCAGTTTTGTCCATATTAAACTTCGATTCCGGTAATCTTTTCAATAAACCGTCTAAAAAATGGTAATGTGGTTAAAACAAAAAATAAGTGGTTATTGTTCCACTGAAAAGGTTTAATTCAAACCCATTCTAAAAATTTCTTTCATTGCCTCGATTATCGTCGATCGTCTATCAAGAATAAAAGATGTTCAACAAAGGGTCTGTGGCTCGGTATATCCAAGGGCCTGTTGGAAACTTTGTTTTGTCCATTGGAGCGGGTTTCTCTGCCTGTAAAACCATTAAACATTCTTTGCAAGCTTTGACTGCTTTCTCTGCTTCACGATCCTTGAGTGGCCATTACACCTTTTTTCTCAATCTCCCTTTATTTGCAAATCCGCCCGCATGACCTTATGGCCAGTACGAGTTCCAGGTTCAAGAAACTTAGTTTAAAAAACTTGGCTTAAAAAATTTTTAATAAAAATTGTGGTTCAAAAACTTGTTTCATAGAACTTGGCTTAAAAAACCTGGCTCAAAAACATGGTTCAAAAAGCGTGGTTCAAAAAGCGGTGTTTAAAAAACTTAGCTTAAGAAACTTGCTTCAAAAAATGGTTTCAAAATACCTGGTTGCTTAGACTTTGTTGAAGAAACTTGGTTCAAAAAGCTTAATTCATAAAACTTGGTTCAAAAAGCTTGCTTTAAATAGCTTGGTTCAAAAAATTTGGTTTAAAAACTTGGTTTAAAAAACTTGGCTTAAAAAACTTGGTTCAAAAACTTGGTTCAAAAAACTTGGTTCAAAAACTTGGTTCAAAAACTTGGTTCTAAAAACTTGTTTTAAAAATCATGGTTAAAAAAAATTTGTTTCATAGAACATGGCTTAAAAAAATCTGGCTCAAAAAACCAGATTTCGAAAAACTTGTTCTAAAAAATCTGGTTCAAAAAACTTGGTTCATAAAACTAGGTTCATTAAACTAGGTTCAAAAAAACTTGGTTCAAAAACTGGATTTAAAAAACTTGGTTCAAAAACTTGGTTCATTAAACTTTGTTCAAAAAACTTGGCTTTAAAAAATTGATTTAAAAAACTTGGTTGAAAAAAATTGGTTTAAAAATCATGACTCAAAAACCTGGCTCAAAAAACCTGGTTTTGAAAAACTTGTTCTTAAAACTTCTTTCAAAAAACCTGGCTAAAAAATCTTCAAAAAACTTTGTTCAAAAAGCTTAATTCATAAAACTTGGTTCAAAAAACTTGGATCAAAAGCTTGGTTTAAAAAACGTGGTTCAAAAACTTAATTCAAAAAGTGGGTTTCAAAAGCTTTGGTTTAAAAATCATGGCTTAGAAAAGTTGTTTCATAGAACTTGGCTTAAAAAACCCTGGCTCAAAAAACCTGGTTTTGAAAAACTTGTTCTTAAAACTTCTTTAGAAAAACCTGGTTCAAAAAACTTGGCTCAAAAAACTTGGTTCAAAAAACTTGGCTCATAAAACTTAGTTCAAAAAACTTCGATCAAAAAACTTGGTTCATAACACTTAGTTCAAAAAACTTGGTTCAACAAACTTGATTTTAAAAAACTTGGTTCAAAAAACTTATTTTAAAAAAAACTTGGTCTGAAAATCAGGGTTCAAAATACTTATTTCATATAACTTGGCTTCAAAAACCTGGACTGTTTCAAAAACCTGCTTTAAAAAAACCTAATTCAAAAAAAATTGGTTCTAAAAACTATATTCAAAAACTGGGTTCCAAAAACTTCGTTCTTAAACTTGTTTAATAAAACTTTCTTCAGAAAACATGGCTGAAAAACTTTGTTTCCAAAAACTTGGTTCAAAAAACTTACATTAAGCCCGGCTCAATGAATCTGGTTTAGAAAAATTCTATGAAAAAGCGTGGTTCAAAAAACTTAATTTGAAACACACGCTTCAAACAATTTTTCAATAAACTTGTTTTAATAATCCGGTACTGCAGAAAACTTGGTTCAAAAATTTCAGTTCAGTTTTTCTGTTTTTTTTTTTTTTTGCATTTGAGACCTTGAAAATTAAATACTCTTTCAGTTAGAATTTGTTGTTGAAAGTGTCCGAATCTTAAGCTTTAGCTGTAAAAAGTGGTATTTGTATTAAACAAAACATTTACATCAATTTAAAAATGATTTCAAAATCGATTATAACTTATTTATAAACACAATTTTATAGCGGTTCAAAAAAACCGTTTAAGCACATACTTTTCAGCTGTGTAGCGGGAAATGGATTATAAACTCAAGCGGGGTAAACAAAAACTTTACGATTAAAACAACAAATCCGTTTAAAATTCCGTTTAATATCGCTTTAAATTTAAATCAACCGAAAGTATAAATATTTTTATACCCAGTTCCAAACTTTTCTTATTACTTTTTATTGGGCAAGGTCATTGCTAATTACCACAACACAAATTGTTCACATTTCTCTGTGCACAACTTAAATTAAAATTACCTGAATTTTTGTAGCCAATTTTTGAAATTTTTATGTCCACTTTAATTGCTGTTTCACACACACACACAAGCACAGACACACTGAAAAAAAATATACGTAAATTCCTTGAGAGTTCGCGGCAGGCACTTGTTCAATTTTTTGATTGTTTTTTTATTTTTTTTATTTTTAGGATTCGATTTGTAGGGAATTTTTGTGTGTGGCGCGTGCTTTGCGTTTGCGCAGCCGCAACGTTCTGAGTTCGTTTGCCGCTTGGCGCATGAATTTCAACAAACTTTGAGTGCGGGCCACGAAAGAGCCCAGCGACAACCAACGACACGACAACAAGTTAAGGTAAAGAAAGAAATACGCTTCCGAGTCCCCCGTCTTATTTTTAATATTGATACGACGTAGCGACGCTTTGTTGCTGCTGCTGCCTCTGCTGCTGCTCTGTTAACGTCGACCGCAGCAGGGTTTTTGGTATGCAAAAGGAAGAAGAGGCGTTGGCGTGTTGTGTCTTCTCTTTCTGTTGCTTGAGTCTAGGACTGGTCAAGCCAGGCTTAGCTCTGGTTTGTGAGTGTGCGGAGACTACCTCTGCCTGCATTCAGCTGATTAATCATCAGACTTTCAGTTAAGGGCTACACACAAAAAATGGATCTCCGTTTTAACTTTTGAGCTATTTCCGCAAGCCAGCTTTAAGCTTGACTTTGAGCTGAAAGACAGAGGCGTCGTTTGAAGGGGGTAAGAGTCAAGTTCTTGTTACATTCCTTAACAATTTCAAAGATAATAAATTCTTGATTAAACATCGAATGTTGTATGGGAACCTGGTGAACCTATTGCTTGCTTACATAGTTTCCTCGTCAGCGAAGATCATTTATGGGCCAAACTTTGAAATTTGAAAAATTTGATCATATGGTGCTGCTCAGCCATGTTACTTTTTCTAAGACTACTTTTCTGACGCTACTTTTCTATGACATCTATACTATATAGATGTTCGATTTCTATCAAAATTCGTGAAATCATGGAATAGCATAGTAAACTAAGAAATACAAAGTTTGGAGGCGTTTCCATTGAAAACAAAAAAGTGTTTCTCACTAAAACTAGTTTTTCGACCGATCGTTAAAATACTATATCCCCATCAATTCCAACGTCTCCCAAAAAAACCAAGGGGGAAAAAAAAAAAAAAAAAAAAAAAAGAAAAAGAAAAAAAAAAAAAAAGAAAAAAAAAGAACCACCCCCCCCAACAAACCCCCCCCCCCCACGGTAATAAAAAAAAATATTTTTTTTTTGGGTGGTATTCCTTTTTCACAAACGTTACAAAAAAACAAACAAATTTTTAATAACCCCCCAAAGAAAAAAAAAAATCGGGGGAGTAAAAAACAGTTTCAAAAACCCTTAAGTATACAACGAAATTAAATATTTCCTTAAATCCGCCAATTTTGGCTGGACACAATAATAGGTGTACAAAGATAAATGTTTAAATTAAATCAATTTTTCACTGTGTTTGGTCTTGTTTTATATTTAACTAAGTATCTGGCAGCTAATTACTGGTTTATGCGCCATTATTTTGCAAGGCTTTCTCCATTCGTCTTGGCATAGAGGATATTAACTTGCGACAAGTTCCAATTGGATTGTTGTACCATGCTCTGTGAACAATATCCCAAAGTTGACTTTTAATTTGACCAAAAGTCTTTCCGACCTCACTTTTGAGTTCACCCCAGAGATTCTCGATGGGATTGAAGTCCGGGAATTGACTTGGCCACTCAAGAACATCCACATTTTGCATTCGGAACCAATCCTACTCGAGAGGCGTGCTTCGGGCCGTTATCCTGCTGGATTTTCCATAAAAGTGGCATATTATCCTCGGCATATGGTAGCATCACCGTTTCCAATAGATCTTTGTATACGAATCTGTCTTTTATTCCGTCAATACGATGAATCGGACCAACACCATACCATGAAAAGCAGCCCCATACCATTAGGCGTACTTGGGATCAAATTCTTTGCTTTTCGGACGACGAACATTCCCTTTGATATCATTTCCAAATAAAAATATTTTGGTTTCATCACTCTAGAGGATATTTCGCCATTTTTTCTGACCCTCTGGTCCGCACCAGGTTTGTACGATCTAATGCAAATTTGTTCCTCATCTGTAAATTCGCCGACCGAAGCAAAAGGAACCCTGCGAGCAATCATACCTGGTAGGTTTTCTTTTGCCAATCGTCGCCGAACGGTCCGTGATGACACAATATTCCCAATTTCATTGGCATTCGTCCTGGAAGACTTTAACGGGTCGCGTTTAACCAACTGAACCATGCGATCGTCGGTCTTAGATGATGATTTTCTAGGTGCTCCCCGAGTTTCACCTATTTTTTCCGGTTTTAAGGCATTGGTTACGAAGTTTTGAGAATGTTTCATTAACATGGCAATGGACTTATACGATTTTTCTTTATCTCGGAGTCGGCGAATGGGCCTTCTCTCCTCCGCACTGCAGTGACGCCCACGGTCCATCATACAATTTTAATGGTTATTAAGTCCCCATTTTGTTATATTTTCCTAACACCCTTACTTTCTGCAACAAAATAATTGTATTAATAAACTACAGGTTAATGTTTTGCTTCATATACCATTTTATTGACCAGCCTAGTTTGCAGTCTAACCAATAAAACAATTCACAATTTTTCCCAGAAAGTTAATTAATTCCGGGAATTCGACCGATTCGTACCCAAACTGTGTGACCATATTAAAAAAGTAAAGCTTATTAAATGTTATGTTAATATCGATTTAAATCGATACTTAAAAAAAAAATTTCACACCTATTATATTGTCCATGAGTGTATATCAAGTAAGGCCCAATATCTTTCTATTCTGAAAAGATCAATAAGATCGGACAAAAAACACCGAAGTTATATACAATTCATTTTTGCTTGTTGGAAAGAGGTGAGGGGGAGGGTCTTGCATTGTCAGTTACCGTGTTCGTGTGTGCGTTTTTTGTTTTTGGTATGCGAACCATGGTTGGGTGGGATCTTCTAAAGATACACCATGCACCGTTGCATGGGGCATGCCCGATTCGTTCTATGGAACGCCTACGGACTAAAACCCATCCAACCGCCTTCTGACCTGTTATTCTCCCGCCGGGACTGCCAATTGAGGTGTTACTACGGCGGGCAGGTAGTGACATTTCGTCATTTCACCTAGTTTTGCTGTCTTGCAGCCTGTTCGTCAATCCTGACTTTTTTCATTTTAGTTGAAATGTGCGATGCAGCGTCTATCCACACATACTGCGATTTTTTCATACTTTTGACCAGACCTCTCGGTGTAAAGGGCTCTACCGCTAGTCTTCTTAGGACGCGCCTCTCCTCTCCAAACCTCTGACACTCGAACACCACATGTTTTGCAGACTCTACTCGGTCATTGCAATAAAGGCACCAGGGTGTATCGACGTTTGTGAGCCACTGGGTCAGGCGATGGTTTGCCTTCTCCGTGGCTTCGATTGAACCATTATAGGGAATTATTGGTGGGTCCATCTCCTGTATCACGTCCCATCTATTGCCATGCTGCGGAAACTCCGTTGCCCTCTTGCCCAATATAACCGGTCGGGGGGTTGCTAAACGCCGCTGCAGGGAGGATACCGTTCTGAAAGCCGAATCGACATCCGCGGGTGCCTTCTGGCTTCGTACACGTCGAAACCCGTTGCCCATAGGAAGCGTTCTGCATTATCGGGGGCTAGTTTGCCAGTTTGGCTGTGTTCTCGCCAGCGTATTGAAGGTGATCTTGGATACCCAGGTTATCAGCTGAACGGTTCCTTACGTCGCCTATAGCTAACTCGATGCTTTCCCCTATATGTCTGCTACTTATGAGGGTTGTAAAATGGCTTGACACAGCCCCAAGGGGCCAAAGCCAAGCTTCTCTCAATCTCTTAGCTAGTGCGCCTCTAATTTTCGCGCAACCTACAGTTTAACGCCGCATCCGAACGGCAGTTTTGAGAAGAAGTCGCACGATAAGGTATCACCCTGCCTAAAACCTCTTTTGGTATCGAAAGGCTCGGAGCGGTCTTTACCTATTTTGACGGAGCTTTGTGTGCTTCTCAACGTCATCATGCAAAGTCGAACGTACTTTGCTGGAATACCAAAGGTAGACAGGGCTTCAAAGAACTCGATATTTCTCTCTCGGGTCTTCTCCAGGATTTGTCGCAATGTGAATATCTGGTCCGTGGTGGATTTGCCAGGTCTAAAGCCACACTGATAAGGTTCAATCAGTTCACTTATTCTCGGCTTTAGACGTTCACATAGGATGCATGATAGAACCTTATATGCGATGGGGAGCGAGACTGATCCCGCGGTAATTGGCGCAAACCGCAGGGTCTCCTTTTTTAAATATTGGACAGAGTACACTTAGGTTCCAATCTTCGGGCATGCTTTCTTCGGACCATACTCTGCATAGGAGTTGGTGCATGCAACCTTACCAGCTCCTCACCGCCAGCCTTGTACAATTCAGCAGGCCGCTCATCAGCGCCAGCAGATTTGTTATTTTTTTAGCCTTTTATGGCTGACAAGACTTCATTATGGTTCCGGCGGATCTATATCTATGTTATCGATTCGCTACTTCGCCCAGAGGCGTCATCACTTCCCAGAGTTAGAGAAATAGTTTCTCCATTTGTCTAGTGCCACTTCCCGGATTTCATTTCCGTTGCTCGTCCCTCAATAGTGTAACTCTGGGCTTAAATCTTCGGATAGTTGCCTAATCTTTTGGTTGAATTTTCGAGTCTCACTCCTTCCGAACAGCACTTCGACTTCCTCCCTCATGCGCTTTCTCCTGCTCATTTTTTCCTTCTTGAAAGGCACTTCCTCCTCTCTCATCTTCTCCCGTATCGGCTCCATAACAGCCCGCGTTGCTCCCGACAGATTTCTGAGAGTTCTCCTGTAGGCGCGTCTTTCTATGCAGATAGCGCGGCGGCACTCATCTTCGTACCATGACTGTTTTCGGGAGTTTTCGGCGAATCAGAGAATCTCCTTGGCTGCTTTACTCATAGAGTGTTGAAATATGCTTCCCACTGTTCGTCAAACCAGGAGGGGCCAGTTGGGTTTTCAACACAAAATATCCCCAAACAAAAAAAATGAATAGGTTAACTATTTCCCTGAGCAGCTGGGTGAGTTTTTGCTGAGTAGGTCGTATTATATTTGGTTTTGGGTCGACCCCGGGAGCTGACAAATTCAATATTATTCATTTAGCTTTATTATCATTGGGTCGTTAGTTTGATCCCAGTAGTTCAAAAATTCTCTATTATCTATTAACTGCATTATGTTTTGGTCGTTGTTAGTATTATATTTTGTTCTTTGGTCCGACCCCGGGAGCTGACAAAGTGTTAATTATTTTAATTTATTTTGCTCTTGAGAATAAAGAGCCTCATCTTTAACTGCAAGACACAAAAAAGGAAATATACCTTCATGTTCTCAATGATTTCTTGGTAAACATTCAGATTTTAATCAAACTTTTCAGAATTCTGCGAAAGTACTTAAAATAAATAAATTTCAAGTTTGAAGAGTTCAAAATGTAAAAGTTTTTCTCATCAAAACTATATTTCAGTTTATTTTTTCTATGATAGCTATATTATATAGTCGACCGATTTTGATGAAATTTGGTGGAATTATGAAAGAGGAAAAAAAGTTATAAGTATAAAGTTAAGAGACTTTTCAATTGAAACAAGAAAGTTATTTTTACTAACACTAGTTTTTCGACCGATAGTTCCTATGACCGCTATAAGCTGTAGTCATTCGATATTAATCAAACTTGTCCAAATTGTGTGAAAGCATTTAAAATTAATATAAATCAAGTTTGGTGACGATGGCCATGAAAACCAAAAAGTTTTTCTTACTAAAACAAGACTTAATAAAAAGTGACATAGATAGATGCTACCTTCTATGCGTTGAATACATCACTACAAAAAATGGTAGGAAATTTTTAAATTCAAATAATGGAATCTAAAGCAAAATTTGTAAGAGTTTCTCTGCATCACTCTTTAACCCCTCCCCTCCCTTTGTTACCGGTTCCGTGTGTATCTTGTCTTATTTATGTCACCATTTGTCTAAGCAGATTTTGATTTATGTCGTCCACTCTGAGTGCTGAATATGAAATCAATAGATCGATTTAGGCTCTGACTGTTTGGCAAATTGAAATCGTGACTTGAGGCTTGAGATAAGCAAAGAGCCGCGAGCCATTTGTAATTGGCTTCCCCAGACTCACCCGCCCCTCTCCAGTTCCCCATGCTTAATCAGTTCAATGAACTTGAGCTCTGTGTTTGGACTATTTTCTTATTTCATTTATGGTTTTTTAAACACCGCGCCAAATTGTTATCGAATTATAACAGTTTGAACTTGAGCTCCAGCTGGAAAGGAGAATTTCCCTTTGGCTGCACTCAGTGCGCATGTGAAAGGATATGCGAGAGAGAATTTCCTAGGTGCATGTTTTTATGTGGCTATGACTAACACTTGGCCCGACAGTCTGATTCCGGCTATGGTTCCGACTCGATTATGCCTTCCATGTGAGTGTGTGTGTTACACTTTAATGAATGATTAGGTAAACAGCGTGCTTTTGGGCTCGGGGGAGAATTTTTTGTTAATTTTTAATTGCCTAACCAATGCTAGCAGGAGAAGGATGCCCACATTCACGTACATACTCGTATGTTAGTCATTTGCATTAGCATACTTAAAAAGCCAAGCACATTACACATACGCCCGGCTGGTCCACAAAAAAGTGTCACCTAGGCTTAGAATTAGATAAAGACGAGGGAGCGTGGAGGGGGGTAGTAGTGTGGGGGAGTAGATGTGACATTCACTGGCAATTTACATGCTTTATTCCAGTAATTTAATTGCAAACGTCCCATTAGAGGATGAAAGAGAGGGAAATGGTGACGAAGGCGGTAAAGAATCCAACGCTTAGCTGCCTAATGTTAATGTTTCTACACCAAGTACAGTCAAGCATTTTATGAATGATTATTTTTGTTGTTGTTTTCAGAAGTTTCTTAAAAACATCGCATTCTAAAAGGAAACTTATTGATGTAATGAGTTTAGCTCCATCTGCAAATTAGTAGAAAACTTTATCGTAAGTTTCCTGAAATATTTTCTTCAAGCTAGTAGGAAACTCGACCAAATCGGTCAAATAAAGGCAAAGTAGCGCTGTTGCACTGAATTTTGTCTTACTTGTGAATCTAATAGACTTTGATTTATGACTTATGAATGGGTAAAAGGGTAACATACACCCAGAGAAAAAATCCGTTCTAAATGTACCGAAAACGTGTCTTTTCGTTCTCAATGGTAGAGGGTAATACCGTATTTTCTTGTTCTGAGAACGATGGTCTTAATAAAAGAACGCTTTTTTGAGACCGGTTTTTTAATTTTTAGAACTCTCCGTTCTTGCTTTAAGAACGGATGGGGACCGTTCTCGTAGGTTTAGTAAGAAATCAAATCTTAAACACTCACTTTTTATACTTTGGTCCAGAGGTACACAGTATAATAAGTTTGTGCAAAAGTATGTAACAGCCAGAAGGAAGCATCTGTGACCATATAAACTATATACGTTCTTGATCAGCATCATCAGCCGAGTCGATACAGTTTTGTCCGTCCGTAAGAACAAACAGATCTAAGAGATGGTTAGAGATAGAGGTTTGACATATATGGGACATACGCTTCTTATACCTGCAGGCATAAATAATTTTTGCCACGCCCCCTCCCTCCCCTGCAATTTAGAAAAATCGACATGTCTTCGGTAGTTTTAAAAACAAAAGAAACTTGCTCCTGCAGCGCTGTAGCAGCGCTGCTTTAAGCTGATTTTGCTGCATCTAAATTCACACTGAGCAGCTTCTTTGGTACAGAGTATTTTTCAGTCGGGCTTGAACGATTTTATTTCTTGTTATTGAGTTTGACCGCATAACAATTGGAACATTCTTTTTCTTTGATGAGCACAGGAATGCGTGACGAAAGAGCGAAGCAGATGTTAATGCACTATGTACTTGTTAAAGTTGCCGGTCCGTTCTTCTGTGTGTGTTAACAACTATCCGGCGAGCTAAAGTTTGTACCAATTTCAGTTGTTGATTTTGAAAAGCTCGTACCTCTTGTGATTGAGAAGAACGCAATTGCAACTTGGTTACATGCGCATTTTCACTTCCCTAATGGATTTATTCGTCTGCTCTTTCTGCTTTAATATACTTTGCCTGTTTTTTTGCTGCGTTCGTTCGTCGGACGTAATAGCCCTCCTTACGTCTTGCTGTCATTGTTCACTGTAACACACACACACAATCACAGATAGACCAATATGTATGCTAGACACCACTGGAAAAATTATTGAACGAACTATTCAGAAACGACTGGAAGATGCAGTGGAAACTTGGATGTCCCCTATGCAATACGGATTCCGGAGAAGAAGATCGACTAGACACGCCATCAGCAAGCTTCACGATATAGCGAGCCAGGCCATCGAAGGGGAGCGTTGGAGATTTGGAAGCAAGGAGTACTGCCTTGTTGTCACGCTCGACATAAAAAACGCATTTAATTCAGCTGGAAGGCAGCATATACGGCAAGCTATTAGTTCTATAGGCGTCCCACCATACCTAGCAGACATTAGTGAAGACTGCCTCAGCAACAGGGTACTCATGTACTAGACTGACCTGGGCACAAAACAGTACAGCATCACCAGAGGTGTTCTTCAAGGGTCGGTACTTGGCCCTATGCTCTGGAACATTATGTATGACGGTAAACTGCGCCTACAACTGCCGACAGGAGCTACGTCAATTGCATTCGCCGACGACATCGCCATAGTAAGAGTAGCAAAACATATCGAAGAAGCAGAACGAACCCTCTAGTACGGCTGGGGTCAGTCACAGTATTTTCGTCAACCCTGCGTTGCTCTTTGTACGGTGATGCGTCGTGACGTCAACGATTGATGCTTATGTCATTCCTTTACATGGCATTTCGTCTATCGAGCGTCGCTCATGTCGGTTCCTGCATGGCATTGCGTCGACCTACCGTGCCTGGAGAGCCGTTAACGTATTGAGCGGACATCGCCTTACAAAATACGTCAGTCGAACACATTGTGAGGGGTATAAGGGTGGGTCGACGACAGTCACAAAGTCGTCGACGAAACGTTGATGCAGCGTTGGTCGGCCGTACTAGAGGGAACCTGTAACTGGGTGATTTCTATTGTGAAACTGTGGCTTGAGAGTATGGAAAGTAGTGAAGACGGCCACGATAAGGTTAGGAGATGCCATTATTACCTCTCGGCCCTTCATAAAGTACCTAGGCGTTATGATAGACCACTGGTTAAACTTTAGGGACCACCTGGCGTATGCTAGTCAGAAGGCAAGCGTAACGGCGACAGCCCTGGCCAGAGTCATGGCCTATATAGGGGGCCCTAAACAGTCGAGACGGAAACTCCTCGTAAGCGTAGTTGGCTCAACAATGCTATATGCGGTTGCTGTTTGGGCACATGCCACACGTTTTGACTCTTACGTACGAGCAGCAAACGTAGCGCACCGGCTTTGCGCACTAAGAGTCATATGCGCGTTCAAAACAGTGTCGAATGATGCAGCTTTGGTGGTGGCGGGACTTATCCCATTTGACCTGAAGGCACAAGAGTCGGCGGACATCTTTTAGGGAGCGTCAGATGGCATATCAATGGCAGTGTACAGAGCGGAATTGCGAATGGAGACCCTACGGAGATGAAAATCCAGATGGGAAGGTTCTACCAAAGGACGATCCCTTATATAGGGCCCTGGCTAGACAGAAGACACGGACAGGTTACATACTACTTGACGCAACTGCTCAATGGACACGGATGTTTGAAATCCTATTTGCATAGGTTCAAACATAAAGACGACACGTACTGCCCCGACTGTACAGGGCAGTCGGTCATCCAAGACGCAGAACACGTTATTTTTGATGGTCCGTCTTTCTAAAATGCATCCCATCAAAAAAAATATAAAACCAGATAGACAAATTGTTGAAATTACTGATGGAAAACCATATACCTATAATAGAGGTGTTCATTAAGTGTTGTATCATTGTATATGGGCAACTTTGCAGCAGAGCTATCGTGAACACCCAATTGCACGATTTGAGTGTTGTAAGTCTTGTAAGATAACGCAATCAGCTGTTCGCTATCGTTATCGCTGAGTTTGTTATTGTGAGTGTAGTTTGAGTTGCTGCTAAAAATATAAATTTAAAAATGCCATTTAAAAGCTTGAAAGCATCTCTTCTGGAATGGAGAGCATCCCAAGCAATTCACGAAATTGATGCAATTGAAGGTATATAGGTTGGAATGCATTATGTGGTAATTTAAGTACATTAGGTAGTATTTATTGCAGGTGTAGCTGACCATGTGGCCGCTTCTGAATTTGACGAAATTATGGATGATTTTGTTGATGATGCAATTTGCATTTATGCGAGCCGCAGAGGCGACATTGCAAATGTGCCAAAGTCCGTTAGTTGGCGGGATGTTTTGATTTAGCACATAAAGCACTAAATTACACCAAAAAAATACCAGAAAATTTTGCAACACTAGTCACGCTTTTATTGTTGTCTAACACTAATATTGATTTGCACTAGCAACGATTTTTGTAGTCATGGGTTGGGGTCTAGCATAAAGTGACTCAGTACAAATTGTTGTTGGAGCGGCTTGCACAATGTGCAATGTGCAATGATACAACACTAAATGAACACCTCAAATGTTTTCTGTTGTTATAGTAGTATTGTACAAACCTTCCACATTCCAAAAAAAAAACACAGAGGGACAGAGCCTGCTGCGACGTTTTTACTTTCGCTCTCTTTGAGTCAAACTCGCTCTCGGAGCTAGTTGACAATGTTCGTCTTCCGCTAACCACCGTGTTTTCCTATGTCAGCATTACCTTAAGTAATTCAAATGAATTCAAATTTCATGCAAATCCAGCCGTTACGAAGTAGTTTTTAACTTTTTAACTATAGTTATTGAATATTTCCATGAAGCACGATTTATGTTTAGCGAATGAAAACAAATTTCGTATACGATAGTTATGAAAATGTTTCTTAGCCAGTTGAAAGCTCGCTTTTTGTTCGCAAAAGCTTCGATTTAGTGTATTTTGGCGAACGTTGTTGGAATATTTTAGTGAAGTTCGTTTTATTTTGATTGCTAGGGCTTAATTTTGAGCTTGAAGGCGAATATTTAAGCGAGTTTTTGTCCGCTAAATAGTTTTGCGAACATTTAGCGAACATTTGTCAAATGTTCGTCAAATAAAGAAAAAAATTCTAGTATTTCTGATTATGATTCTAAAAACTACTCCAAAAAAAAAAATTGCTTCACTGTAATTCGTTTCCAGTTTTCAACAGAATTGTTACTGTAGCTTTAAGCGTGCTGTTTGCCGGGTTGAAGATCTCTATACACATGCAAAGATGTATAACTCTATGCGAGTGTGTGTCTGTGGGTGTTGTGTGGTTTTTTGTAAGTGTCATTAACATAGCCAAGCAACCGCAAAAAAGCGCAAAAACGCATCTCTAAGCCTACCAACCACCCATACATCTGCATTCCCCTTCACATGTGCATGTGCGGCTGACAGGCGGCTAAACTAGCAAAAACAACAACAGCAACAGCAACCACAAGAGCTAAAAATAAATAAAGATGTCACATAAAAAGGAATGGGGAGACAGGACATTTAGTTATGTACCGATTACTACGGATTTGGAGCAGGCAGCATCAAGAATTTCGAGGTTCAAGCACCTCTAGTTCGCCTACGCCCATAAAAAGCAACGCAGGGTGCCACCGTTTCACTTGAAAACAAAAACAACAACTCAACCAAATCAAATTAAATGCAAATTAATGTGTGTCTCCATTATTTCGTTTACATTTTATGCGCCAATTTATTTATGACACAAACCATAAAAACAAATTCTCTTTGATTTTTTAGCATGTTGATCTATCGAATGCTGATCGCAACTTGGCGTTGATTGGAGGGAAAATAGTGGATCGTTTAAGTAAGAGCGTTGAGTTTGGTGCCCGTTTGATATCGTAAAAACAAAAAGCACAAAACTGTCATAATTTGGTAGATATTTGAAAGACGAGAAAGACAAGATTAGGGAAACATAAAAAATAAACTGTGAATTTAAAAACACAAATTGTGGGAGATATGGGTAAACTGGTGACAGACTGTGACGATACCCTGGAGGGGTGGGTCAAGAACAGTTGACACCATTCCCCAGGTGGATGTGTAAAAGTAATTTACCAGCTGGGAATCAAGGCGCAAACTAAACCTAAGTAGACCTAAACCGAAACCGAAACCAATATTTTGAGTTTTTAGAAACGATGGAACTGAATCCAAGTACAGCTACAGTTTCGGTTCCGAGTTAAGTTCTTGATTTCAAAAGATGTTGGAATTAGATCAAGGTACCAATCTAGAACCTTAATCTAGAACCTTAACCGAAAGTATTCGGTACTTTTAAGAACCAGATCCGAAATACAGTTCCATTTCTGTTAGTTTTCCTGATTACCAAAGGATTTTTTGATGGCTTACAAGTTTTTCATTCGCTTTCAAAACACGCTTTTCCCCTTGCAAATTCGATTGGTTAGTACTTTTCAACTTGACTTTAACATAACATAAGACAAAGTCGATATATCGCTCGTGATCATCGTGATAAGTGTGGCCAGAGCTGCCGCAGTACTCCCTCTCCAGTGACCATGTAGTGGGAGCGAATGGATGAGATGCGTAGAAACTGCAGAGTCCGTAGTACTGAGCAAGTGTACCGAGTACGGATTTGCGTCGATGGCCGTTGGTTGCTTCAAATGGGAGTCGATAAGCAAGAACGCTTGAACTGAGATGATTCTGTCATAAGTAAGTTCGTTCAAGCCGGAATGATGTTGCCTCTCGTCGAGGGCTTCGTGTTACCTCGGTTGTGGACTTTGTCGCTGCCTCGGTTGAGAACTTTGTCGCTGCCTCGCTTTGAATGCTTTGTGTTGCCCCGGTTGATACATTGTCGCTGCCTCGGTTGAGAACTTTGTCGCTGCCTCGCTTTAAATGCTTTGTGTTGCCCCGGTTGATACATTGTCGCTGCCTCGGTTTTTTTTTTTTTTATATTGTTTATTTGGAATAATTAATAACAAATGACTTATATACTAAAATAAACAAAAGTGTATATAGTTTATGATATGGACGCTGTCACTAGTCGAGCTCTCTAGTCCTTAGCTTTCATTTTACTTTAGGTTTTCATTTTATGAAATATATGACGTTAGTTGACTTACTGGCTATGACTATAAGTATTTTAGGAATGTGCTTGCAGAGAAAAAATTTGGAAAAAACAATGCATATATAATTAATTATAAATAAAATAACCTAAATCTAATAGTGGGGTTAGGGGAAGGGGTGGGAAAAGGGGATCTTACAGTTCAGTCTGGTAGCCACCAACATTTCTTGGCCGTATCTAGCGACATTGCTTTGTCTTTGTCGGATATTTTGCAGTCGAATCGCTTGTTTGTGCTTGTTAGGATTTTACAATCTATGATTTTATTGTTTGCCCTTCTGTTTATGTGGTACAAAATTGGGGTACCCTCGTTATTTAGGACATAATTTGTCTAAAAATATGAATACTTCTGGTGGTGTGTATCCGTTCAGTAATGCTTGTTGAAAATAGCCTTCGCTCTCTAAAAATGGTGCTCTTATGAGAACGTTGTCCATGTTTTCGGTACATCTTCTTATATGGTTCCTAGTCAAGTTAACTATTTGAATGTCTACTCTGCAGATTTTTGCTGACTTGTACAAATTTTCATTAGAGTGGTATTTTGTAAAGTTGCTACTTGGCGTTCTATACAAAGATGTGCATGATCTTAACAACCTACGCTCCAATTTTCTTAGACATTCCATATATGATGGCGAAATGTTGTACCATATTGGACAGGCGTATGTCAAAATTGGCCTTACCAGTGCTTGGTACATAATAACCTTAACTCTGTTGCACAAAAGTTTGGAAGAGAACATTCTTTTGTATAGGTGGAAAGCTTTGTTTGCTTTGGCTATTTGTTCGTTAAGGGGGTCTTCTCATTCAAAAACCGTTTTTTGGACCCTTTTTAAAAAAATTCTTATTTGAAAACGCAAAGAATAATTGAAAACTTTTTTTATTTATTGTATTACAAAAGGTTCAAAGTAAATAAAAATTTTTTTTTGCCTCGATACGAGGGCTGTTCAAAAAGTAATGAGACTTCAAAGTTGGTGGTGAAAAAAAAAGGTGTCGACACGGCGGCCACGATTCCGGGTCTCCGGAGCGTCCGAAATGAAAAAAACGGGGTTTATAATCAGTATAGATGTAATTCTCGGGTGAACCTCAAACTTAATTTTGTGATTTTTTTTTGACAAAATGGCGGCCATTCAAAAAAAAAATTTCAATTTCGGGCTTTTTTTTTGTAGTTTAGTGTAAAAAAAAATAGTAAAAAATTTTTTAAAATTATGGTCGAGGTTCACCCGAGAATGGTGACAATTCTGCGTCGATTCCACTTTTGTTTCATGAAAATCGGTTCAGTTGAACTGGAGATATCATGGCCGCCAGTTCGAAAAACGTGGTTTCGAGATAAACGCGCTTTAAGTTTGCAGTTGCTTGGGAATTTAGGTCACATTGGGTCACTAAAAGGACTATATCTCCTAAACTAATTCGAGTTTTCGAAAATCCTTTTGGGGGGATATTTTTTGAATATCCAAGCTATAAATAAATGCAAACAAAAAAAGACGAAAAAAAAAGTTGCTCAATGAGAAGACCCCCTTAACATGTTTGTTGAAATAGAGGAACAGGTCTAGAGTAACTCCTAGATATTTGACTGTACTTTCAGACAGGATCGGGACATCGTTTACTGGTTATGGCTGAAATTTTCAAAAACTTCCTAACGTTGTAGTTGCATTTTCTTATAGGGGGCCTGAATAATATACTTTCGCATTTATCAAAGTTAATTGTTAGAAAATTTAAAAAAAGGTTTTTTATTCTTTTTTTTACCGTAGGTTTTCGTTTATTTTTCTGGATTGTACTGTCTACGTGGTATATGACAATGTCGTCTGCAAAAGCAATAATATTGTCCATTTTCTCTACTAGGTCTAAAATATACAGATTAAATAGTATAGGTGCATAGACGGTGCCTTGTTGTAACCCGTTTATTACGGAGAAGTCTTTTTCGCTGGAGGACTGGTTGATGTGGACTCTAAACTTTTTATTTGCCTCGCGTTTAGGGCTTTGAGTTGCCACGGTTGAGGGCTTTGCTGCCTCGCATTGAGAGCTTTGTTGCCTCGCGTTGAGGTCTTTGTTGTACAGGTTCTCAGACGTGCGCGCCTCGCATTGAGGGCTTTGTTGCCTCGCGTTTAGGTCTTTGTAGTACAGGCTCACAGAAGTGCGCGTAGTATGTAGACACGACTGAACCAGAATCTATGGTGTCTCGGTTGAGCGCTTTATGATTGTGTTTGAGAACTTGTAGGTGTGCTCAGGCTGGCAGCAAGTGCCAAACAAAGAGCATCCCGAGGATTAGCTGGTAGTTCGATCGATCGAGTGGCCGATTAAGTGCAGTTCAGGTATGCAAGCGATGAAGGCAGTTGTCCAGCAAGTGGGTATTGTTAGTTAGGCATGCAAGTGCATGTATGTTGCTCGAAGATGAACTCTTTTGAGTCGATGATGAGGAACGAAAGATGTTCCTGTCGTTGAAGTCGATCTTCTTGCCGTCGATGGTTGGAATGGGCTAACTTCCAGTTTTTCCGAAAACATGAGATCACAGCTCACATTTGTAAAATGTAAAAGGGCTTGACACAGCCCCAAAGGGCCAAAGCCGAGCCTCTCTCAATCTCTAGGCTTGTGCGCTTCTAATTTGCGCACAAAAGAAAGGGACCGAACGGCAGTTTGAGAAGCTTTTGCATGGCTAATTACTACAAAGCGGGCGCCAACAGCCGAGAGGGGTGACCGGGTGTTAAGTTTATTCAAAGAAAAAACGTTTTATTAGATGTTCCGAGGCGGGATCGAAACCACGATCTCTTGCACAGCGGTCGCGCACTCCAGCCGCTGAGCCACCCGGCTCACATTTACTGCAGCCAAAATTCGTTTAAATCTGAGAGTAAATGCAAAGTTTAGTTACCACACGACAACGAATAAGCAAATCAAAAATATTAACCAGTTGTCGGTGATGTGAGCAGAGATGTTGCCACTGGCAGCTGAGAAATTTAATACTTAATAAACAGAAAAAGCGCAGAGAGCTTACAAAAGCGTCTCTTTTATCTCGGCCGCTGACGAGGCAGCAAGAAGAGCGAAAGTGTATTGGTGAGCGAAGTGAAATCGTCACAAACTAGCTCTGACATGCCCCCTTCGGCTCCCTTAGGCCAAGCCTCTGCAAGCGCTCAGCTCGAGTCTGTTGCGAAATGTGCTCGGCCCCATGAAAATATCTAAATTAGAGGCAGAGCATGGAGAACTCTCACATTTCATACTTCATCTATCTCTGTCTTAAGTTGTCATACGAAATGTTGAGTACACAAAGTAGTGAGAGTTTTGACTGTTATGGTGCGAAACACTTTCAGGTTGCCACATTTGCTTTAAGGCAGACTGAAGCTCAACTTACACGACCTGATCGCTCAGCTGAGTTTTTCTGACCTGAGTGTCAAAAAACTCTGCTGAGCAACTTCATCATTTACACAAGTCTGAGAAGCTTAGTTGACGCAGTTGCAAAACCAATGAATCATTGAGCGTTCTGCTGTGCAGTCAGTTTAATTTGAGCCGGTTCTATTACACCTGAGCGCTCAGCTGAGTAGGCTCAAACTTCTGTTTACACGGGCTGACAAATACTCAGATACAAAACTCACCTGAGAGATCAGGTCCTGTGAATTGGGCTTGAGTAAAATATATGATAATTATGACAGATTTCTCTGAACATTTATGGCAACAGTCACCTGGCACTGCCCCTGACTTGTGTTCACACATGTATGGCAGCAACTGACAACTGAAAATATAACACCCTGCCAGTGTGTGCAAGCCCTTACACTGATATTTAGTACCCTATCAAACATTAATGTGCCGTAGAAGAAGAATGAATGCAATGTTTTTATTAGATATTCCCCATTTCTTATCTTCCTTATTAATGTTTCCAGGAGTTATGAAAGCATATCTGCTTGAGGATTGAAAAAATTCTCCTCAGGTAGAAAAGAAAGCTTTTCATTCTAGGGCAGGCCTGGCCAAATAGAGAGCACCGAAAACTATGTCTGACCCTCTCTGACACTCTGTGATGATTGACTTCGGCAAGCATTCGGAGTGAATCTGCGAGTGACTTCGGCTGGCCTGGCCTGTTCTAGGGATAATAAAATGAAAGAGCAAAATTCTCTCTAAGAAATATGTAAATCGTTCCATTTTTGTGATAAGAAAAAAAGTAATACTGGAGAATAGAAACAAAAAATGTTTCTTAGAAAGTATTTTAACAGTTCCACTAAGCGTTTCTGAGTACCTGTTAACTTTGGGATTCTAGGTATCGAGAACCTACTAGGAAAACCCAGAGCCAGGGTAGAGGAAAAACCGTTTTAGCGCCTTCTCATTAAAAATTACAGTACAGCTCCTATGATTTCAGTCTTAATTTAATAGGTTGGTTAGGAAGCAGCTGATAATATCCAGATCCAGTTTTAATGTCTTCTTCAAATCTTAACTAAATGGAAATACTTAAGAATTTTATGAAATGTTATTCGCCAAGCAACCCCATATACCCCACATTCCCCAACAAAGCAGTTAAAACTGAGCCCAGTTTTAATACCTACAAGTATTTAAATTATTTTGCCGCAAAAAACTTCATTTGGAAAGTAGTCAACCGCATCATCATCTTCATCTTCTTCTTCATCATCATCATCATCACCATCATTAACATTATCATTTACCTATGCATAATTATCATCTCATTGGCTGAATTGTTTACAAAATTTGAATTTGATTGCTGGTTAACTTGCCCGACATCGATACCACTAATTAAGATTGGAGTAGCCAACACCTTCTCCACCTCCATCTCCACCTTCCACCTTCAACCTGGTCAAAATTCCATATTCGTAAGCGATAATTGCCCATATGTCAAATTTCAACTAATCGATTAATCGTCCATGTTTTTGTGTGCAAATTTGTATTGACATGAGCAGTCAGTGCCAATCCGAGTCCGAGTCAGAGGTGGAGTCAAAGGCATCGCTGGCTACCGCTCTGCGCTTTCATTGTTCAAATGAAACAAATACCATTGTCAGTGATATTTTGGTTTTTTTCTTGCTTTTGAGATTGGATTGCTTTTTGTTTTTGTTTTGTATTGAAATATTTGTTTTTGATTAGCTTGTCACCTGCGGTGGGCAGCGGAGGGGAAGGTAAAAATGAGGTGCATTCAACTTGCCGCTTGAAATTGATTTTTTTTTTTTGTGGATTTTGATTGAGTGATATACAATAGCCAAACAGGATCTGGTCAACGACGCATTCCAGAAACTATGGGTAAAATATTTTAATTCTGTCAAGTCCATAATAAATACCAAAACTTACTTATAAAATAAATCTGCAGTTTTAAGCTGGCTCGAGGTCATTTTATGCTTTCGCATAACTTTAAACAGAGACATACAACACCTCAAAAAGGAGGCTGGTAGATTGTACAGCTGTTTCATGAGGAACCACCCCAATCATCAGCGATCATTTGCCTTACTTCTGACCATCAAAAAGCCGTCTCTCCATGCCTGCGATGCTATAAATGTTTGGGAATAAACTCGACGGATCCCCCTATTTCGGGTTCCAGGAATCGAACTGCATCATTACTTTTTGAGTTACCACGAACCCTTCATACGATTTTTTTTAAAGTTTTTTATCAAGTTTTCCAGTTTCAGGCATAGTGCTTAATCTTTGTAAGAATTGAGTGGGCTAGGCCTTACACGATTATCCTATACGTTGCGTATAACTAAAATATATTTAGTCTAAATCCAGACCCCTAAGAGAAAGCATCCAAGTTGTTACAATCTTAAAAAAATTCATACACGTCCAATCGGGTTTAAATTATTTTGCTACGTAAGTGAAAAATTTACGAGCAAACGGATTAGGCGTAAAATTTCATGTGGAACAGCATGTATTTACGAGGAATACTTTAATTTTCCCGTTAGGAAAATCAAGGGAACAGGGTATTTCGTAGTCGGGGCACTCGACTACAGCTCCCTTACTTGTTTTTTTTCCAAAAAACTATCACAGTGTAATTGACGAGTTTAGGAACGCTAGTCCCACTCGACAACAAAAAAATTTTCTCTTACTGAGACCCATTTTCCGACCAAGTGGCGGGGCCGCTTCGAAGATATACGAGGGCCGTCCCAAAAATGTCCGACCTAGCACAGTAGTGTTGGAAAATGCTCACAAAAAATATTAAAAAGGGGAAGTACCGACTATTAAAAGCTTAAGTTTGAAGTTTGGTGCCTTTACCTTGCACAGTTTTTTTGGTCGATTTTAATAGAGAACGCTTGTTATTGATTTGCAAACATGGACAATATTGGTCATCGTTATGTGATACAATACTTTCATATAAAAGGTTTTAGTCCAACCAATATTAAAAAGGAGCTGGATTCTACCTTACGTAGTTCTGCTCCCTCGTTTACAACAATAAAATATTGGGTGGCTGAGTTTAAGCGAGGTCGTTTGAGCTGCGAAGATGAACATCGTAATGGGCGTCCAAATGTGGTGACCACTTCAGAAATGGTGGCCAAATTAAAAAAATGTGTATTGAGTGACCGGCGATTGAAAGTTCGTGAGTTAGCTGAATGTGTAGGCATTTCAAAAAGTGCTGTACATCGCATATTGACCGAAAAAATTGGACATGAAAAAGTTATGCGCAAGATGGGTGCCGCGTTTGCCGTTTCATCATGACAATGCGCCGGTTCACACCTCTGCCGTTGCAATGGCTAAAATTAATGAATTAAAATTTGAATTGCTACCTCACACCCCCTTATTCGCCAGACTTCCTCGGATTATTTCTTATTTCCAAACTTGAAAAAATGGCTCGGAGGAAAAAGATTTGGCCATAATGAAGAGGTGGAGTCCGAGGTTAATGCCTATTTTGAAGAGCTTCACAGTTCTTATTATAAAAAAGGTATCGAAGCTATTGAACATCGCTGGGAAAAAGTGTATTGACCTAAAAGGATCCTATGTTGAAAAATAAAAAAAAAAAATAAGTTTTTGTGTTTTAGTAGTTAGATCGGCTATTTCTGGGTGGTAGCTTGCGAGAAACAGACATACGACGGACAATACTCAATTGACTGATAGTCTATAGTCTATAGTATAATATCTATGGTTGCAAGCTCTTGAGCAAAATTATTGTTAAGGTAAAAGTCTGAGTGTAATGTGACTAATTAAACGAATCAAGTGTATAAGTCAATAGTATAAGTGATAGATAGTTCATACTTTACAACTTTCACTGTCTATCAGTCATATCGTTTATCGTCTACCGCTTATCTCCTATTGACTATAGCCTAAAGCATAGCGCCTATCCTCTATCGCCTATCCCTTATCGCCTATCACCTAACGCCTATCGACTATCGTCTATCGCCTATTGTCTATCGCCTATCGCCCATCGTCTAGCGCCTATCCCTTATCGTCTATCGCCCATCGTCTATCGCCTATCGCCTAACGCCCATCGCCTATCCCTTATCGCCTATCCCCTATCGTCTATCGTTATCGGTCATGGCCCATTGCCATCGCCATGGCCCATCGCCATCGTTCATCGCCATCGCCCATCGCCTATCGCCTGGACCTGGATTAAGTGACTTACAAATTTTGGAGAATCTACATGTACAAATTCGGGCGAAGTCGCGGGTATAAGCTAGTATCATATAAGTTTCATATTATTCAGTTTGTATTTAAAAAATGTAAGTGACAAAAATAAGCCTAACTTCTAGTCTTAGAAACTGGAACTGCTTTATTCAGGACATCACCTATCATTTCGTGTTCAGCTTGTCTTGTATGAACTTTATTTTCATATCCATATGCTTTGTTCTAGGAGAGTATGTGTAAAGTAGCGACCCAATAGCCTCCATGTATGATACATTCCCCTTCTCTTGCTTACTGAGGTGGCCCCAATTCAAAAGTGAGCCTTTGCAGGGAGTACATTGGTGTAGAGATAGGGTTGCAGTCAACCGTACTAAACCGCTCCAGTACACCTGTAATATATTTAGATTGATCTATTTTAAAATCGCACGTAACCGTATTTCTCAGCACAAAAATGGACGAGGCTTCGCCTATATTCTTCAAGTAGAAATGGCCAGACAACTCGAGTTTTAGTTCGTTGATCATCATGTCATCTACATAGATCGCCATGTACATCATATTCTGTCCGTTGACGTTGTAGTATACGCCTGTGACAACCTCGTTTAATACCCTATTCCAAACCCGACTGTCTTGCTTTAGCCCATAAATGGATTTTCATAGTCGGCATACCCTTCCAGTATGGTAGTCGAACTCCTCAGGATGGACTATATAAATTTCTTTTACCAGTTCTCTGTCCAAGTGGACAGTCACAGCATCGATTTGCTGTACTAACAACTTGTACTGTGCAGCAAGTGCAGAAGAAGCCAAATTGACGAATATCTTAAGACAGGAGCAAGGTTCTTGTAGTCATTCTTCCGCGAAAACCCTCGGGGACGAGAAGCTCCAGCACCTTGGGTTTAAACACATTGGGACCTGATGCCAGTTTTTCCCGATGTAGCCGAGTCTGCGTGGGGGGTGGCTCAGCGGCTAGTGTGCGCGACCGCTGTGCAAGAGGTCGTGGGGTCGATCCCGCCTCGGAACATTAAGAAAAGTTTTCCTTTGAATAAACTTAACACCGGTCACCCCGCGTTGGCGCGTCCTGTAGGTCCCTTGCGCAAAGCAAGAGATGAGAGAAGCACGGCTTGGCCCTTTGGGGCTGTGTCGTGATCATGACAAGCCATTTTACTTACTTACGAGTCAGCTCCCAAGTCTGATTGCATCTGAGTGAGTCCATTTCCACCTTCATTGCTGATTTCCAGATCACAGCAATACTGAAACAAATTGCTTCAGACACACTCGTTGTATCGCCAAGCCAGGGAGTTGGGGATTTTAGCAGCAATGCGCTTGGACCGCAGCAGTTTCAGTTCTGCCAGCCAGTTATGCAGTCATGTCTGCCAACTTAGTTGCCGTTGTGATAGCCTCTTCGCTCGAGATCTTTCCTGCCGATCTACTATCTGTCTCGTCACAGCTGGCGTATTCGGATTTTTCGGATTTAGTGAGACTTGGTTCTGCGACAGTTGATGATTCTGCGCTGTGAAAGCGCGCTGGGCCCATAACCTGCTTAAGTAAATACGTCAGCAAGATCAAAAAGGCCACTTTTTTTAAACAAACACGCAAACATATTTGCGCAGAGATAGATTTTCGCACTTGTTTCAAATAATTGGTGCACGAACAGGGGCAATGACTATTTGGCAAATGTTTCCGCCCAAACTAATTGGCAAACATAATGGGCAAATTTTAAGAAACATTTGCACAATGAATTTGCTTGTGAGACCTTACCTTTACGCGAGTTTGACGCCAGGTAAAAACCGCTTTATGCTTAGTGGTACCACTTTTTCATCCAAGAAGTGACCGTTCAGTAAAAAATGGTGCCCAAGAAGTTCCAACTTTTCAATTAAAGTACCTGGTCACACTTCATGTAGCGCAGGCTAAAAATATAAAAGACGCCCCTCGTATCATGATGCTTACTCTAACTCGCTGCTGTTCTTCCTTCCAGATTTATTTGTTTATCACATTATTATAATTGATTGCTAATAAAAATCATTAAATATCAATGAATGCATTAATTAAATAATTACCAAATCAAAGGATTTTTTGGGCATTAAAACTGAGTGAATGAACCTGCACGTTGATTTGTGTATGTGTTTTTATTTTCTACCTTGTCATCGAATCGAATAAACGTGTCATTTTTACTTTATTATAAACAATAATTACTGTTCCTTCACATTTGTTGATTGTTATTCGTATGCATTTGTCTGTTTTCAGTGCGAGGGGAATTATGCTCACGGCTAGGCTTGTTCACACTGTGGCTAACAACAACAACAACAATTCAAAATGCCTGAGAGCATAGCACATTTAAATATTGGCTGTCATTATAAACTTATTTCAATTGTAATTTCAATTCAAAAGGCTCTGAACTGAGTTTCCTTGACTACCTTTTTAAATATAAATCAAGCAAAGATTACAAAAGAAACTTTAAGTGGAACCGAATACACAGAATAGCTGGTCATGCTATTAAACTGTGATTTTCAGCCTAAAAAAGTTTGATACTTTTTAGCACAGAAAGTCTCCTTGTCATCCTCATCCTCGTTGTAAATGACGTCCAAGTCTAACCTCTAGATGTTTCCTCTACTTTGGCCTAAAAGACTACTGGTACATTTTATGTTGAACTTGGGACACTTGACACTTGATAAAGCGCAAAGCGGAAGGTTATTCCATCG
>JAEIFV010000648.1:0-183028 GCA_018904265.1 Lordiphosa collinella | reverse complement strand
AAAAAATACTGAATCCAAAAAGAATTCGTTCTCGCCTATTCGTTCATCATTTCTCTGGGTGTTCTTTTGCACAAATTTAATATACTCTGTGTACCTTTGGTACAAAGTATATTAATTGTTTAGACCAGAAGAGAAAATTTAGCACGACCTACGGACCGGTTTTATTAACGGCAATGAGATTTGGTTAAGCAAAGGTGATGCCAAGTAAGGTTACCTGATTGGACAAAACGGGTGAACTCCTTCCGACTTTATCTCGATATTATTTTTAAAAATGATTAAATTCTCCATAAATATTTCAAATATATCTCTGGCAATAAGGAAAAACAGCTCAAGTGTGTTTTTTTTTTTTTCAGGAGAGCAATTCTTAACTTTTATTGAATTTATGGAAAATGTGATTGGTGGTAAAGTGGAAAAGTTTTACAGATTGGAAGCAGTTTAGCTTGAAGTGTATAGGTTTTTTTAAAGTATCAAGCTGGCAGTTTATTATTTGGACTTACAGACCGTTACATATTTGGACTTCTCAAAACTTATGTTGATTTGTTTTTCCGTCATATCTTTGTAACCCGTCATCCGATTGGTGTGAAAATTTGACACAATATAGAATTCAACCCGAGGAATACATTGGTATTAATATCTCGAGTTATGTCATTATGCCTTATTGCCAGAGATATCTTTTCTTTACAAATACTTAGCCTTTCGATTACATATTTTAATTAATCTCTGATCATAATTGCACTCTTTTTAGAATCCAGAACTTTTTCTGAGTGTACACGGTTCTCATTCTGCTGCCTGCCAAACGCGAAGAAAGGCTAAAATGCTAATAAGCAGCGCAAGACGAGGACGTTTCCCTGCTCCCCATGCTCCATTTTCCATTCTCCTGCTGCTGTTTCGTTTCTATGTAAGCACATAAGACGCCTTTTATGTAATACATGCTGCCATTTTGTATATAGAGAGCTACCCAGAATGAAGCCTTTTTTTCGGCTGTTGAAAGGGGCACAAAGCAGCGTTGGAGGCGTCTGTGGGTGGCTTGCCTTCTCTTTCTTGTTGTTGTTTGAGCTCGCTGGAGATTAAATGGAAAAAACACTGTGACATTTTCTGGCTGCGCGACGCGAGTTTCTTTTTTTATTCTTTTTATTCAAATTTGGTGGAGGGGTTGTTGGCGGTGTGAGGGTGGGGGGTGTTGGCGACAGCATTAGTGGGGCGTCTCGTGGCAAATGTAAAATAATGCGAAAGGGCTTCGTTTGCATAAATTAAAAATTTATATAATGTGGCCCGTTGTCGCCCTCAGACACTCCGACTCTTTTTGATGGGGTGGGGAGGTGGGGCAGCTAATTTTCCCTTCATTGATTAAAAACTTTGAAAGTTGCTGTTTTTTTTTAACACAATATTGTAATATATATTTCTGTTGGTATTTGGTTTGCGTGCACACACACAAAATTTCATTCGTAAAACACATTTAAATTAAAGAATTATTTTAGATTAATATTTATGTATAATAGAATTTCTTTAAATGCCTGAAAATACAACAACAATAAACTAGAAAATCAATAGGATCAAGCTGATTATTAGCAATAATTGCAGATTAATGAATTTGTCTAGATAATTGTTTGGTATTATTTGGTATATTGCACAACTTGAGCCGCATATCTTAGAGTTAAGGAGTGTGTTTATCTGCTATGTACAAGTAAATTGACGTTATGTTTTCGTTTAAATACAAATTACTTTCAACTATGAACTAACATATACATATACATATATGGGTATATAAGAGCTAGTAGTACATGCGATGCGTTTATGTATACGAGATAGCGTTTTAAGAGTATTACTTTTAAAATTTTACATAATTCATATGAAACATGTGTGAGGTTTTTGGCGTGCAAGGCGCCAGATTCAAAATTGAATTGGCGCTCACTATTTGGTTTGTTTTTGTTTTTTTTTTTTAACTTGAGGAACTTGTATACCATACACTTTTGAATGAACAAAGAAAATTACACAATATATATTTTGTTGTATTTTTTTCATGATTTTTTTTCAAAACGTAATTCGAACCAAAAGATTGCACTAAAATTTAATATGTAGTGTAAGTTGTTATGTAACTATGTATATATGGGGGGTTGAGTACTTATATACAGTTTGGAGCTGGGCGAGCAGTGAGAATGGCTCATATATAGTTACGACTAAGGGTCCTTATAGCCCAGCTCTTCCAAAAATATTTACACTTACTCTTAGACTAAGCTTTCTACATCTATAAAGTTTACATGTATACTTATGAAATATATTGGAAAATCGTTCGTTAATACCTTAGTCCCTACAAAATATGCATAAAATTTTGCCATATATTGTTTTGGTTTCGGGCCCTACTTGTTTGTTTGTAAGTTATGTATGTATATAAATTCAGTTAAATTGTACGATTGCCCAAATTGTTGTCTTGTTGTTGTTGCCGTTGTTTTTTTGTATACATATACTGATTAGCTCACAACAATTTTTTATACAAAAAGGTATTGGAGGTATTCGGTTATAGTAGTTCTTCCTGTTTACTTGGTTCACTTTGGTTTGCTTTAAGTTTTTTTACACTCTGTTTTTTTTTTTTTTGCTATTTTATATTTTACATTTGTTTCATAAAGAAAATGAAACTGATAAATGAAACGTAGAAGAAAAAACAATGTTTTTAAACTTGAAAATATAAGCTCTAAACTGCGAATCGTTCTCTATAATTTCCCCATAAGAGGTAAGAAGTGAGTGCTTTGGGAGTTTTCTGTATTTGGTCTGGGGTTAATCATTCTTGATTTTAACATATTTTCACGGAAAAAACTCAAAAAATGCTTGAATGTTAAGATATTTGTTTCAATTTTAATCGAGTTTGGTTAATCGAGATAATAGCTAAGGATATAATCTTGTTTTTATATCTGACACGATTTCTTCTCGATGTCTATGGTATATAGTAGATGTTGAGTACTAAAGATAGGATATTTAAATTTCTGACAAGGTCTTGTGATCTCAAACTACTCAGACGGCTTTTAACCAACAATTGTGAATGAAATTTTTTTCTGATAAATGTTTCTAGTTTGAGTGAAATTGTCAATCTGAGAAACACAAAAATATATGAAAAGCATTGAAAAGCTGCATGAGAAGTAGGCTATATTTATAAATATAAATTTCTCAATTGAGGGGTTTTTCACCCATTTCATATGAGATCTCGACAAGTAAAAATACAGCTTTAGTTTTGTCTTTTTATCAACTCTCGTCTATCAAAAAAGGATATTAAAAAATATCAATTGGATGATTTCGGTATCCATTTGGAATGGATAGGTTTTTAATATCCATAGTATGTTAAATGGATCTTAGATTTTCATCCACTCAGCTTAAAATCATCCAAGGGATATCATTTTTCATATCCTTTGGATGATTTTAATATCCAAAAAGGATATTAAAAACATATCCAGTCCAAATGGATCTTTTTGGATTCTTTTTTTCTTCTGTGTCATAAGAAAAGTTGTTAAAGTTATATAAGTCGTGTGACCTCTATATTTGAGTTATATTTAAATTGTTTGAAATTTGTAGAATAGAATATGTGATCAGCATTTTTCATTGTATACACTCAAAAAAAAGTGATTCCTCGAATTTCAGGAAACTGGTTTTTATGACCTAAGACTTATGCAATAATTGCCTTTGAAATGGTAAATATAGCCTAAAACTTAAAATTGTAGGTAAAAATGTTTGAGAAATCTGTGTGCCAAAGTGGTAGTTAACCGTCTCAAGGTAGAGGATTGATTATAATTCAATAATCAACAGAAATCAACAAATTTGAAACATATGGACACAACAGATTAAGGTAACTCAGACTGACTGTATCGACCGCATCCCTGAGGTCTCGTCAGTGAATCTTTAACGCTTCCACACCAACAGCCATTGGCAATTACCTATATAAGCTTAGCAGAGCGGAAAATATAAGTTTATGAATTACTACAGCTGTATTCTCACTTGTCCAATATCTCATAAAAGTTTCCAATTTGGGATATCAAGTGTCTTGGTCCGAAAATGTAGGTAAAGGTCATAGATTGTAATAGTAAGAGAAACAAAAAGGGCAGATTTCTCAAATGAGTTTTTTGACAGCCAACTCACAGTAAACTAAGGTATTTTTCACCCATTTTATATGAGATCTCGACAAGTGAAAATACAGCTTTATGCTGGGCTTATACTGCGTCACAGAGTGTCACATTTCAGTGTCACAGGTCCATATGAATTTGACACTGTGACAATGAACTCAACAGAAATCAAAAAGATCTGCCATTCGTCTATCTTAGCTACATTTCTAGCCCAATCGAATGGTATGCAATGCTGATGGGGATTGTGTCCTATGTCTTTAATGTTTTGATGGCAATTATTAAATTTCTGAGCGTCGCTGCAGGCCAAGATTTCTTGTATACATTTTTAAAGTGTTAGTTCCAAAGGTATTTAATTGTTTAACAGAGAAACGTTAGAATAATATAATGTTTTTGATAATTTCAAACTTAGTTATTTACAAACTTAGTTCACATGCGTCTATTTTTAGCTATTGTTCTAGCCCAGCTGATAGGTATGCAATAGTGTTGGGGTTCTGTCCAATGTCATATGTCTTTGTTGTTTCTCAGCAAGCAAAATTTGGAGGGCTCCGAATTATGTGTCTGAAATGAGCCGAGCTTAAGAGCGTTTTTGGGGTAAACTAAAAAATTTGAGGATTTTTGAAGAATATTCTGTGCTCTCTAAGCACGGGCTCATAAAAAGCACTTATGTCCTAGCATTTTCGAGGTTGAAATAGGCAGGTAGTCGACAATTTAGATTTGGTTGAATGTTTTGCCTGAAGTGCCTAGAAAAGTAACTTCTATGTGTCTTTTATGAGGTTTTATATGGGAGATTTATATCAGAAAAGAGTCAGATTAGACTCAGAAATCTTTCTCATTAAGTTTAACCGTTTTCATAGAAAAAACACGCTCATTACGGACTCCTTTTTTGCACATTATTGCACATTATGAAGGTGAATGCTCATTAAGAAGTGTCAGAAAACTATTAAACTTCTGAGCGTCGCTGCAGATAGAGATAACAGGCCAAGATTTCTTGTATAAATTTATAAAGGGTTTGTTCCCTTTGATATAGAAACCGTTAAGGTTTTTATAACAAACATCACATCGAGACCAATGTTTTTGATAATGTGTATGGGGTTTAGCGACCTGTTTTTGATTTTAGTCAAAGTGGTTGATAGCCGTCTCCAGATCGAGGATTGGTTATAGTCCAATAATCAACAGAAATCGATCAAAAATAAAAGAATTAAAATATTTTGTATGACAAAACGGCAAAATTTCATATTCAGGCCAGTTGTCAATTCCACTTCCACTGCAACATTTCGGAAACGGAATTGATTCAGTATCTCGCAACACAGAAAAGCGCTTTAAGGCGTATACTCGATGAGATAAAATTTATTTTTCACAATACTTCATTTAGTAAGCTGCTGCTCCAAAGCATTTTAGATCCAAAATGTTCAAATGTTGTTCTATTCATGTGAAGTATTGTGCCGAACTAAATTTTTATCTTATCTAAGTATAGGCCTTTACGTTTTAAAAAGTAATGCCCGCTGCTCGATGGAATGAGAAGTAATTGGCAAATTACGCACTCGTACAGTTACCAAAAGTATAATAACTTAATTTTCCTTAATACTGTGATCAATGGAGAGTTTGTTAATATTGTTTGATTTGCATTTAAGTCTATAACTAAATTAAAACAAATTTTTTTTTGTTACAGTGTATCGAGAAATCGGTAGACGCCTGCCAAACCGAAAAGTAAAACGTAAAAGTCAGCCTCTCTTGTTTCCGCATGTTCCATTTTCCATCGTTTCGCTTGATCTTCCCGTGCCGATTTCGTGGTTTGCCAAAAGTAAAACGTAAGCGAAATCATTTGGAATTGAGAATAGCAAATCCAAACCGAAACGGTAATGCTTTCGGTTTTCTTTTCAAAACTTAGCGGAATTGAGAACATGCCTGGTTGTTTTTTCTGAGTTAAATCGGTAAAGCAAATGGCATGTTTATAGAAAAAGAGTGCGGGAAAAATATTAAACCTAAAAAGTATTACTTGATCACGACAGTAGGGCCAAATTTTAAGATTATCTTAAGTACTCATTGTATATTTTGACGTTATTGACGTAAAAAGGATTTATGGATGTTATAAACATTGACAATACTACAAACAACGATTCTTGAACCCACGACCTCAATGTTCTAGAGCAATAAGAGCACACCTCTACCCTACAGGCCTTCTAACACAATTCGTGTCCAAATACCATGCTGGTTTGGGCTACAATTTATAATATTAAAAACTAACGCTGGTTTGGTCAGACGCGTTGTGGCGGTGTTGGTTGAGATGTCGGTTTCAGTGAGCGTTGCAGTATAATATTCTAGATCATATTTTTTTCTGGGTGTAGGTACTTAAATTATGTCTCGTTCATTTCTAAATTTAACTAAATGTATGAACAAACAAAAACTTTTTTTTAAGAATTTTCAAAATTAATAAATAATTTGGACCGAAATTATCTTCTTTTTTTTGGTTTTACTCAGCATTTCGCATCTATCAAATGGACAGTGCTCTGTTAAACATTATGATCTACAGATCTACACAAAAATATGGTGATTTCAAACCGGTTTTTGGACTAGATTTGGTCTTTAAATCACAAAACTTTGGTGGAAGCAGAATTGAGAACAAGGCTGCTAGTCGCTCTTGTAAACCTAAAACAAATTTAAGCTAGTTCAAATTTTCATTGTTGTAATCAAAGTACAGTCGAACTTCTTTAAAGCGAATCTCACGGGGACAAAAATAAACATTGTTTAATAGAAATTTCGTAATACAGAATTTTCTGAATATTGACCAAAATTGTAGTGTTCTGGAAATTAGTTCGCTATAAGAAAACTCCGTGTAAGAAGTTCATAATAGAGAAGTTCGACTGTACTTGATTTTAGATTGATTAAGGATAAAGGAACAGGTAATAACTCATGCTCTGTTTTTCGGATTTTGGTACCGACTTTACTTGACTAAATTCTTAAGCCAATCCCAAAACAAGATCAATGCTGGTTGAGCTTAGAAACAAGTTTAAAAAAAAAATTGTAAAAGAACTCAAAAGATTCTTGTTTTGAGAAATGTTTTCTTCTATCTTTTGTACCTTTTGAGGTCAGTTTTTTGATTTTTAGATTGATTTCTAAAGAACTGTTGTCTGAGTTCAAAAAACCAAATACAAACTGAAAATAAAAATAAATTTCAAATCAAAACAAACTAAAACGTAATTTCAGGTAATTTTCTTTCACTTTTATTTTTTCCATTTTTCACTTTTTTGGCTTCTTCCATTTCCATTTAAAAAATATAATTTAAATAGCAAAACTAAAAATTAATAATAATAGTTCATAAAACGAGATTCATGCAATAATGTGCTTAAATAATAGTATGGCAAACAAAACATATATATTCGTATATATCTTTTTTTTCAATAACTTAAAGTTAATTTTGATTCTTGTGTGTGGTTTTGGCTTTTCTTTGAGAATTGGTAAAATAATTATTAAATTAGACTAAATTAGAGTTAAGAGTTTTTGTTTGATTTCGTTTTTGTGTTTTTGCATAAAGTGTAATAAGTTTTGGGTAGAGCTGTATAATATACAATTGGCGCAGCTATATACAATTGTTTTTTTTTTTTTTTGAGGAGGATTACGTTACGTTGTACTTAGCATTAAATTCCTGTTGCGAAAAATTCTTCAAAATTTTCAATTTTGTTCAGCCAAAGAGCTTCATCTGATGACAACTCTAAGCCGGAGAGGGAGAGTGTGTGGTGTGGTGTGGCTATGTACAATTTGTGCCCAATCTTCTAGATCTGGTGACGCATATACAAGGCGGCCGCATCATCCAGCTCATCCAAGTCGATGTCTTCGTTGGAGCGCGGCGAGTGCATGCTCAGGTCCTCGGGCTCGGTCTGTTCGGGCATATCGCTGCGCACATGCATAATCTGTGGCGGCGGCAGACGGAACACACGACGTATGTCCTGGGCCTTGCGACGGGCCACACTACTCGAGCAGTGACCGTCCACCGAGCTGGCACCATCTTCGCTCAAATCCAAGGGAGCCTCTTCATCCAGCGAGCTTTTGGCTAAATCCATGGACTCCTCGGAGCCACCATAGCTGGCGCACATGGCCGCAAATTTGCTGGTGGAGTTCTCCAGGGCCAGGGCAGTCGCTTGCGGATAGTCCCCACTCATGGCGGGCGACAGCGCCGGTGTGGGTGGCGACTGAATGCCACACTTGTGGTTCATCAGATGATGGCGCCGACGGAACTTCATGTGACAGCGTTCACACTCGAAGGGCTTCTCGCCATTGTGCACCAGCATGTGGGACTTCAGCTGGTTCGAGTCGCTGAACTTGCCATCGCAAATCTCGCAGGTGTAGGGACGCTCGCCGGTGTGCACCCGCAGGTGACGACGCAGATTGGCCACCTGCACAAACTGGCGATCGCAGTGCGAGCAGTGATACGGTTTCTCGCCCGTGTGCAGACGCATATGAGTCTTCAGATGGTGATCACGGGTGAAGCGTTTATGGCACTCGGGACACTCGAAGGGCTTCTCGCCCGTATGCGTGCGCTCGTGATTCTGCAGGACATGCTTGTAGCCAAAACTACGGGAGCAGATTTTGCAGGTGAAGCTCTTGTCCCGCGAGGGATCCTTGACACCAGCGACGCCAGCAGCAGCAGCAGGGCCAGTGGCACCTTCATGAGTGGAGTTGGGGGAACTGCCGCTGGAGGGAGGCGAAATGGGTCCACCGGGTGTGTGATACAAATCATTTACACTCATGCTGATTTCCGTTTGGAACTCTTTCTTCACCGACAGCTTGCGCGCCTTCTTCAGTGGCTCATGGTGCTGAGGTGTGCTGCTGCTGGGCGAGGTCAAGGGATGCTTGCCCGTCAGAATGGGAGAGTGCGGACTGGCGGGCGGCGAGTGCAGATGTGTGCCCTGTGTTTGCTGCTGTTGATGCTGATGCTGTGCAGCCCAGGCTCCAAACAAAGCAGCCGGATTGTGTGGAAACAGAGTGGTGGCCAAGGTGCTCATGGGCAGCTGGGCCATAAAAGCGGCCGCCTGACGATTGGCAGCCATCAGTTGTGTGGGCGACAACATGCCAAAAGCCGAGGCAGCGGCAGCCTGTTGCAGACCCATGGCCGGGTACATGGCAGCGGCACTGCTGGCCGAGGTATTGGCCGACATGGGTGGTGACAAGGACATGGAGCGGTCAACACCAACCTCCTCACGCTTGATGCCAGCCAAAGCAGCGGCCAGGCCTAAAATGAAAAGAAGTTAAACAAAAAGTTAGCCAAAGGTTTTTTTTTCCAGCTTAATGGGGGGTAAAGTGTCAGAAGCAGTCGGGCTAAGGACACGTGCCACAAACAAAAAAAAATAGGTGGAGAGGCCGCTGCTAAGAGCATTTTTAAGAGCAAACGGAACACATGTGGCATATGTGAGGAGAGACACAGAGAGTGAGAGAGTCGGCAAAGAGCGCGCTTTGTTTTGGTGGGCGTTGCATAAACGAGTTAAATATGCCGGTCGGTCGGACAAAAACTTGTAAACAAAACTTAATTGCTTTGAGTAAGCAAAATGGCGTTTACCCTTAAGCTAAAAACACATGCAGACGTCGTTATGGCCGTGTTGAGTGACAGAGACGGAAAAATGGGCTTTAAGAAAGCCTTTAAATGGGGTAAAAAATTTTTTCTTTGGTGTTTTTGTGAGGGAAATTAAATTTAAGTTTTGAGGTCTGTATGCAGTTGTGAATTAATCAGAAGTAAAGTAAGTTTTTAGACAAACTTTGAAGAAAATTTTTATTTCTGGTGTCATTTTTATATGAAAACTTTACTTTACTTCTTCATTAATACACATCTGGACACAGACCTTTAAGTTTTAAGTCGATAAAATATTGGAATATTGTAAGTATTATGTAAGATCAAACCCAGATGGAAAATTATAGTTCCTTACATCAGAATTTTTTTAAAATACAGAAATAAAAGATTTAGATTTGAGAAATGGTAATAAGTTTAGCTGGCTCGAGGTCAAAAAACTGTTAGCAACTGATGCATTGATACACCAAAAAGAGCTGGTTGCCTATACAGTACTGATTCATGAATGTAGGCTAAACTCATTACTAAATAAACATAAGAAAGGTAGCCAAATAAATTACAAAAGATTTAAGAAATATTTGGCTTTCAATTTTAAAATTTATTTTATTAAGGAAAATTTTTGAGACCAAACAAATCAACAAGATGAGGTTTTAGTTCGAAATAAAATTTTAAGAAAATAACCTCTGATTGCATGGAAAGACTTTTAACAGTCAGGAGTCTTTAGCAAACGCCTACTGAAGATTGGATTTGGCTATCCATCACCAAGATTAGGTTTTAGTTTAGAATAAAATATAGAAAAATAAGCTGTGATTGCTTGCAAAAACACATTAATCAGTCGAATCGCCTACTGAAGATTCGATTAAGACATTCATGAAACAGTACTGTATAGGCATCCAGCTCTTTTTGGTGTTTCAATGCATAAGTTGTTTACAGTTGCAGCTTAACTGATTAGTAATGAAAAATAATGAATGCAAAGGAGTCAACTTAGTTTTCAGAAACAGTTTATAAGAATGATTTTTCTTATCAAAAATTGACTTTTTAGAGTCATGGAAAGTTGACTTTAGTCTAAACATTTTAAAATCTAAGGAAAATATTTTCCCGAATAGTTCTTAAGAGAACCATATAGTTCCTAGAAGCTTCACAAATAAGGAAAAATTCTAGTTCCAGTTTTAGAAAATCTTTGATAACGATTGGAAGATAGTTTTAAGATCTTAAAATAATTTCCAAATTTTTTGAAATATTTTTTTTTAAATCAAAAGTTATTTTCCTTAAGGCCTATACTCAGATGAGATAAAAATTTTGTTTTTCACAATACTTCATTTAAGTAAGATTGCTGCTCCAATAAATTTATGATTCCAAATCTGTTCAAATGTGGTTCTATTCATGTGAAGTATTGTGCCGAACTAAATTTTTATCTTATCTGAGTATAGAGCCTTTAGCTAGAAACATTTTGTGGTAAATACAAATAAAGTTTCTAGAAAATGTTCTATGTAAATTAGATTTTAAAATTTCTAAGGAAAGGCCTGTATCCAGATGTGAATTAATTCGATGTAATTTTTTTTTTTTCAAAATTTTATTTCTACTCTGTAATTTTTCTGTAATTTTTGTATGAAAATGATACTTTACATTGAATTAGTTCACATCTGGATACAGGCCTATTAAAATCAAAGTAAATAAAACATTTTCTAAAACATTTTCTGTGTATAATTTGCAAGTTGAAAACTTTTTTTAAACTAATTTCGAACTTAGTAGTATAAGTTAAGGTACATTCATTACATTTTCAAGCCGAATTTTTCTAAAATCTTTTTCTTTTAAAAATTTGTACATAGTTTTTGAAGCTAGAATTCTTCTTTTCTTTTAAATTTTAGGAAATTTTTTAACATTTTGTTACAAATTTTTAATGGAATCCAGAATTAACAACAGTATGGATTTGGTTTCTATAACAATTCCAATCTATTGACTCAAGCCCCAATTTCAAAAATATTTCCTTAACAAGTTACTACTAATTACTTCATATTCCTCTGAGTACTTACTTCGTGTTTGTGCGTCCTGCAGCATTGATATGGCCATTAGATTTGTGCGTTTTTGCGAATTTCTTCAAAAAAATTCTTGACTTTTTGCAGTTCAATTTAGTTTTCGTACACAAAAGTTGATCATTTGATAAGCGTTTTGTTTGTTCTTGTTTTTTTTTTTTTGGTTAAAACAATTTCACTGTTTTGTACTTTGAGGTAGAGTTTCTTTTTGTTTTATTTTTGCACAGTTCACCGTAGTTTTATACAAAAATGAGGTAGTAGATAATTATTAACTTTTTTTTTTTGGTTTTTGAGGCTTTGAGGTATTTGGTTATTTTTACGCGTTGTTTTTGTTGTTGACGTGACGAGTTGTCGCTGAGAAATGATATGGAGCGAATGACTGAACACGTTTTTATATACTAAAGAGAGAGTGAGCTGGAAGTATCCTTTGCTGTGTATCCTTTTTGGGTGAAGCAACAAATTTTTGGCGTATTGTTTTGTGGTGGTAGTAGATGAGTCGAAGTAATGCTGTGTGTTTTTGTGTTCCTCTCACTGTCAGAGCCAAATCACGACTGATACAAATTCGCTGCGTACGCTAACTATAAGTACGCTTCGCCTCGCTCACCCTTCGCCACGCACACAAACAAATACTGACACACTCAATCAAATGCTCGCTCACTCACTCACTCGCTCGCTCGCTCGCTTGTTCGTTCGCCTTGGTTGAAAGAGGAAGGCGACGGCGAATAACGAAGCCCGAGCAGGTAAAGTACTTCGTCAGAAGGTTATAAAAAACTCAGTTTGAGCTCTTTCCTTACTACCTAAAACGCGCGATTTTTATGCAAATTGGTGCGATAGAGATGGCAGTTGTGAACGCTGTTGCATGCTCTAGTTGCTTCCCTAAAAAATAGTTGACTTTTAAAGTTTATGTAGTGGGTGTAAAAAAACATTTATGGTTTTATGACTTGGGCGTTTTTTATGTTTTTTATTTGGTGTGTGGCCATAAATAAAAAAACAAAACTAGAGGGCACCTCCGTTTTTAGAGCCTTCATAAAAAACGATCCTTCGTTCGTGCCGTACCTCTTCCTGTCCCCACTCAAAGCCACTTAAACTCACTCAATTTCCCCTTTGTACATACGAATTTAGAGCTCACACTTGGCGAAGGGGATGAATTGGAGAAAGTCAGCGCTGAGAGCGTTGAGTTGATTGGTTGGATGGGGTGGAAAACTCAAGCGTGCGCCGTAAGAGTAAACAGGAAGTAAACAAAGCGTCGTCGTTGTTGGATCCCCAGCGAAAAGGGGGCGAGTACCGCCGAGAACAAAGTGAAAGTCACCGAAGGGGCTGTCGCATTTTGAGTGAGTTTTTAAGGAAGTGGAAGTTACTAATTGCCGGCACACGTCTAAAAAACAGGAACCACTAAAAAACCAGGTAAAAAACCCTTCCTAAAAAAATATAGTCTCACCCAGGGCAGACTGTGACTTTTGCGGATTGACTTTTAAATGGTTTTATGTAGATTTTTATGGCAAGGACATGCCGGCAACTTATGGCGAAGGCAACATTGGTCTAGGTAGTAGGCCAAGGACGCGACGGGCGGTTAATGTGAACTACCGTGGAATTTTTCGAAAGTGAAATTCTAAAACAATGGGCACCGCTTTCGCTGTGCCCTGCATAATGTTACGTAAAATGCGAATAGTTTTTGTGTTTACATTTTTCATGAAATTCCAAATTCGCAGAAGGCATTAAAACAATTTTCGACTTTCGACTCGTCGGCGACCCCTTCTCGAGTTGATTTCCAGGTTTTTGGGAATTACTCAGATAGTTGCTTCGCTGCGGTTGATAAGCCAACGAAAATACTCTTCTGTATACATGTACGAGTATGATTCTTAATGTTGTCTCTACGGCTCAAGCTGAGCTGCTTTAATTAAAATCCGGGCAAAAGAGATAAGCAGAAATGTCAGCCAGGCAACCCATTATCAGTACGAAATAGAAAGTGGCGAGATTGTTCTGCCATCACTGAAGGTGGAACTCACGCACGTGCTGGCCGGGTAAGTAGTTGAAGTGTACACACATACATAAATGGGGCAGGCAGTGAGGGAGCGAGTCGAAAAGTGCGTATAGTTTTATTGATAATGTCAAGTGTTTCGTAGAGGAAACTAACCTGGGACAACGCTTTGCCGAGTGCGTAGGGAAATTTATTTGATTGGTACTGAATTCGCGAGTAAGCTAATGATGTTTCAAATTAAGAGAAGGCACTTAAATCTTTTAAACGTAAAAGTTACTTCGTTGGTTCTGGAGTACTTATTTCCTTGTATATTTAGGAACGTGCTCTACACTTAAATATGACAGAAAAAAATAGGAATTCGGTTTAAATTACACTTGGCAAAATACTCAAGTTGTCCATTTAAACTAAAATGTTTCGTTTTTAGCCGTCGCCATTTCTCTTCTTGACATACGCAATCGTTCGGTTTCGGTGTTGAATTGTAGGTCCAATTATTCTGTGGTAAGATTTTAAAGCACGAGAGTATAAGCAAGAGAATAAGAGAAGCTCTTCTTTGCAGCTATAAGGTTTTAGCTAGGTAATCTTTAGTTTTTAGAGCGAAGCTTTTTAATGGACGTTCGGCTTAAACAGCTATTCAAGAATTTTTTAGCCTTTGCGATGCCTTAGAAAGCTTCTAGTCGAAGTTTCTTTGTTATGCTAGCAAAGAACGTATTTAGGGGTAAAAAAACAGAGAGACTTCCATATACCCGTTACTCAGGGGAATTAATGTAGTGTAGCCTTCCTTTATGTTAGTTAACAGAGCATTAACATTAATGTGAACATTTTAACATTATGTACGCAAGCAGCGCATGCGGCGCAAAAAAGTATGCAACATTTTTATAACTTTTATAACTCTGCCATTTATTATCCGATCTTTATGGAAATTTCAGAGATTGTACATATTGAGCACACACTGCACTGCAAAATTGATATCTTTAAAATTGTTGGAAAATGTGGTCGCTCTAGCCCTTTTAACTAGTCTCCGAGATCTAAATTATGGAGTCGGAGATGCTTCCATCTGCCTGTTACATGCATTTGCACGACTTTAGTGTATACTACTCCACGAGTAACGGGTCCGCCTACGAAAGTGTATGCTTAGTATGAATTTTGATGCTGCAGTAGGAGCAAAAAGCGGCACTGCTGCTGCGCAACAGCAGCGATAATTGTATTGCTCATAACTTGACCATCTTTCATCCAATCTTTACCAATTCTTTGGCAAATCGATATTTAATCTTTTTTTCTGACTGAGGGACTAGTTCGCCTAAGGACAGACAGACAAAGCTCAATCAACTCAGCTCGTCATGCTGGTCAAGAATATTAATACTTTATGTGATAGGAGATGACTCCTTCTATGCGCTCCAAACTTCATGGCAAAAATATAATTCACTTTTCTAATGTTATCCGAGAGCGTAAAGTAAGATCATTCTGCTCATAAAAGTATGCAACGTTTTTGGTAACTTTTTTAACTCTGCTTTTTAACCAATTTCTATGAAAATTTTAGATGCCAAATATGAGTGCGATTTCTTAAAATTTGTAGAAGTAATTCAACATTTCTTATTGCTTTGAATTGAAACATTATTTTAAGAGCTGTGTGTTCCTTGGGGCAGGACTCTCGAAAATGGTCCTCTTTATCAAATTTATGTTAAACATAATTGAATATAATTTATTCAAGCTTTTTATAATAATAAGGGGCAAAAATGAAATAAATTTTTGAGAAAATTTTTATCCTTAAGTATTGAAAATGTTGACATTTGGAGCTGGTTTCCGGAGACACTTCCAGAAAAAATCTCCCTGTAGTGTTCAGGATACTAATAAAAGATTGATCTTACCTCAAAAACCCAAGCAGTTTCTATTAATAGGATTGTAAAACTCGTGTTTGAACGATGGGTGCAATCGAAATTTCAAGTAAATGCTCTCCCTCTTAGGGTCGATTTCTCTTCTTTTATATAGAGCTATTTGTCACAAAATCTTTATCTGACATATACAATCAGAAAATAGAAGAACTAATAATTTAAGTACGAACGCTCTTCAAAAAAAAATTTATTCATTCTTCAATTTTTTTGAATTTCTCTCTTGAAATCGACCTAAATTCGATCTGTTTTTGTGGTTTTAGGTGAGGGGAGTGAGAAAAAGAAACTGAGAGAGGAGAGCAAGAATATTTGAGAGAAAAGCGACTATACCCTTGCAGATGGTATTATAAAATTGCCCGGATGTTTGAAACGCATAGAAGGAAGCATTAAAAATATATATTTTTGATCAGCATGACGAGCTGAGTTGATTTAGCCCAGTATGTCTGTCCGTCCGTCCGTCCGTCCGTCCGTCTGTCTGTTTCTATGCTATCTCCTCCGTCAGTTTGAAAGCTATCTTCACCAAACTTTGCACGAAGTCTACAAATACGCTGCACATTTGTCGAAACCGGCCGGATCGGATGACTATAGCATATAGCTGCCATAGGAACGATCGGTCGAATAACTAGCTCTGGTGAGAAAAACTTTTTTGTTTTCAATGGAAACGCCTTCAAACTTTGTATTTCTTAGCTTACTATGCTTTTCCATGATTGCACCAAATTTGGTTGAAATCGGACATCTATATAGTCATAGTCACAGTCATAGAAAATAGAGTCTGAAAAGTAGTCTTAGTTAGAAAAACTTTTTTGTTTTTAATGGAAATCTCCTCAAAATTAGCGTGTTATTGTTTTATATGCTTACACACAATTCTACAAAGTTTGGTCAAAATGGGATGACTATAGCATATAGCTTCCATAGGAACGATCGGTCGAAAAACTAGTTTTGTTGAGAAAATCTTTTTTGTTTTCAATGGAATCATCCCTTACGTTGGCATATATTTATTTTATAGACTTTTACACAATTCTAAAAAGTTTTGTCAAAATCGTATGACTATAGCATATAGCTTCTATAGGAACGATCGGTCGAAAAACTCGTTCTAATGTGAAAAACTTTTTTGTTTTAAATGGAATCGCTATGCGTTTCCAAGACAACACTAAATTTGGTCGAACTTGGATATTTATATAGTATAGCTCCCATAGAAAAGTAGGATCCGAAAAGTAGTCTTATTTGGAAAAACAAACTGCAAGGGTAAACAAAACTTTGGTCAAGCCGAAGTTAACTTTCCCCTATTTTATTATTTGATATGCTATCACACAATTGTGCAAAGTTTTGTCAAAATCGGATAATTATAGCATTTAACTGCCATAGAAAGATCGGTCGAAAAACAAGTTCTATTTAGAAAAACTTTTTTGTTTTCAATGGAAACGTTCTTAACGTGAGCATCTATTTATTTTATATGTAAATGTAAAATGGCTTGACACAGCCCCAAAGGGCCAAAGCCGAGCCTCTCTTAATCTTGTGGCTTGTGCGCTTCTAATTTTAAAACTTGACGGGGAGATTGCATAAAAACAGACTGAAGGGCAGACGGACAGGGCTAAATAAACTCAGCTCGATTTGGCGCGAAAGATCATTAATTTAAATGGTCCGAGAACCGACTTACAAAAACCTTAATAACTTATTAAAAACTATAAGTTTTTTGCCAAACCAGCATATTTGACAAATGCTCACTCCTCCATCATTTCACTAACCCTAACAGCTGCTCTAATTTCTGTAACATCATCATCAAGCTACAAATGTGTCCACGTTTCATGTTACATAACCCTACCCAGCGTCAACAAACACAAACTCAACAATTTCACCCAAAAAACGAGGACAAATTCTTTACAAATTTATCGAGAAAGCGAAATAGGGCTGTCAGCAGAGACAATAACCGGGCAGGCCGCCAAGTGGTTGGCAAAAATAAAAAACTAAACACAATATAATCAAAAGTGAAGTGAAAGTGAAGGCTTAAACTGGCGCACACGTTGAGCATGCGCACAGGAAGGGGTGGCTTTGGAGGGTTTGTGTGCACACACACTCAATTTTTTAACCATTTGTAACACTCGATCGAGTTTTTTTATTTGCTGCTTTTTAGGGTGTGCGGTGGTGTCTATGAATTATATAGTCAATCGAGCAATGTTGATGAGATAATGATGAGTTGGTAGGGACATATTTCTTGACCATCAGCCAGCAAGTTCTTAATGAAAATCCTAATCCGCTAAGGGATTAAACTGGCGAACCGGACCCGGGCGCACGCTCTCTCAATGAGCCTAAGCCGCGGATGTCTATGCGCAACTTTATTCAAATCCGCTTTTTAATACGGCGCAAAAATCCCCGAAATACGAGTATACAGATACCCTTTTCCTAATGAGCGCGGCTTAGTCCAAGCACCAGGACTAAAACTACAAAACTTTCTGAAGCATGTGTGCCCAAAGAGTTGGAGGAAATTACAGAAGAGATTAGGTTAGTTGAGCTGGGCAGAGAATACCAGGAACTGCAAGAAACTACAACAACAAAAAGTGAAATTAAATCTCCTGTTCCCCTCTGCGAGGCGTTTATACGCGTATGTGTAAACAAGACTCTCCCCTAGGGGCAGGGGCTGAGGCAGCATCCCTAAAAAACATTTCACTTTTGAGTTCTTTTTTATAGAGCACACACGCGCGACTCGTACAGGGATCCGGGAACCGCCTGTTTGATATCAAATTGATGAGGAGGAACCCAGCGTATGCCTGGCATGCGCCTCATCTTTAGCGGACGAGTTGTTGAAATCCTGTTGAATGAATCTGCCCAGCCAACGCGTGTGCGGCTCAAGCTAATCCCACCGATTTTGATCAGGAAGCTAAGGAAAGGAGAATGGCTTGAGCTGGAGGATTAGTTAAGCTGTTCCTATTGGGATTACTGAGATTAGGCAACCGCTAAGCAGGCAGCCGCGATTTAGTCCAGGCTTTTCCAGTTTCCCAGAACGCTTTTTCGTCGCTACTTTTTATGATGTTTTCCTTCAACTTTCTTCCCGCGAAAAACTTGCCCTACAAACCCATTAAAATTTGCTCAATATTTTCACCCATAATTGTTAACAAACAGAGGGAAGACGGACAAAAACCTAATGCATGTAAATAGAACACACCTACAGAAATGCATACGCCGGGGCGAGGATTAAGCCAGCTAATCCGGGACCTAAATGACCAAGCAGAGAAACCCATAGAATTTTGGTGGGTTGGTCCTGGGCTAATTTTAATTACAAACATACGCAAAGTGCGAGGGAATTCGCTGGAAAAGAGATCGTGAGCGGCCGCAGCAGCTGCTGCTGCGCGGCTCCATTCAGGCTCAGTTCAGTCACCTCTAAAAAACAGGTAAGTTCGCCTAAAAAACGGAAGTGTCTCGACTCTTCCTTCGGTAAAAAAGTCAAACCACTTTACGTGCATTAAAAAAAAGTCAAGGACTTTTCATTCCTCGCTCTCTGTCTCTCCGAGAGCCTTGATCTCAGCCCACAACTCGCGGCGAATTCGTTTACGATCATGCAAATGTCGAACACACACTCACCCACGCAGACACAAAAAGGTACCGTTTATGATGCAACCAGAACCCTACGCACGGACCCGGTCATTCTTAAGCCGGATTTAGTTCAGCTTTGCACATTTTTTGCTTTGTATTTTTTTGGCTCTTTGTCTTTTTGCGAAAATTGACTTCTTAATTGCCCCGAGTCCTGGCCGAGTCGTCAAGGCTGATCTACCTGCCGCTCCTGCCCAATGGGCAAAGAGGTAACCCACGCTTACAGGTAGCGCCCGTCTCTCTCTCGGAGTCGCTGCCTCCGCTTGTTTAGGAATTCCATAATTATGATCCTCGAAGAGCCTGCGTCTTCTAGCGAAAAAAGTCGCGAAAAAAATCGCGTCGCTCGCTAAGCCGGAGATTAAGCGAGGGATTTAAAGGAAAATCCATCAATATTACGCCCATCGCCCAGCGCGGATCAAGCTTAATCGCCTTGCTTAAGACTGACAATATTTTTGTGAAAAAATTTAATCCGCCTCCTGGAGGAGGTAGCCGAGGAGTGCGTTTTTTCATTGTTTTGCTTGTTTGCCTCTTAATCCGCGCTGCCAGCTGTCTTGAAAGAGGTAAATTGGTGCAGTTTTTGCATTTTATTAGTCGCAAAAAGTTTAATCCCCGGATTATGCCAGAGCAGTTGTACCCACTTACCTGCCCCGGTAAGTTCCAGGCCGGAAAATGTTGCTTAACGCACTGATCCAGCGATCAGGCTGGGATTATAGTTAACTTAAGGAGCCCGATTAGAGCTGCTTAAGCTGCGATTAGCGCCAGGATCTTGAGTGCGTGTGGCGCAATGGGCTAACCGCAGATCCGCGGATTTCGATTGATCTCGGGATTAAAGTTTAAATCCGCGCTTCCGCTGTGTGGGCGGAAAATGAGCTGTGAAGAGAAGTGTGGGAAAATGTTGCATGTAAAAAGGGATTTTGATGGAAAAATGACAGGAAGAGGATTTTGATTTTGATAACATTTGCGGGAATCATTTGAAATAAGGTAAAATGGTTAACTGCTGAAATTTAATTCACTTTAGTGCCCTTTTTTTGTGAAAGTTAGGGATTAAAGTGGAAAGAAAATACAGCAACGAGCATTTGCGCACGATAAGGATTGTGCTATATCAAAAGCATTTCAGTTATCGGTATGGAACCGGCAAACAAAAATCTTTTTCATTCAAAGGTAAGTCTTTACTAATTGTGACTGCGAATGTCTTATAAATCTTACAATGGAAAGTGCTCTTTCAATCCTAACTTTTGTACAAAAATTCATTTTTCGATAACTCTTATAATTCGGAGTATTTGTGGGAGATTTCCTTCGAACTGCCATCTGATCAAGTCAGAATATTTTATTGCTACATGGTAAACTTAACATAAACAAGAGAGAGAGAGAAGCATCTCCTACCCTATAAAGTATATATATTCTTTATCAGCATCAACAACCGAGTCGACTTAGCCATATCCGTCTGTCCGCCCGTCTGTCCGTATGAACATACAGATCTCGGAGATGGTAAGAGATAGAGGTTTGAAATGTATGGGACAAAAACGTCTAATACTTTCAGGCAGATCAAGTTTATTTTCAATTTTTGCCACTCCCCCTCCCGGCCCCACATATTGGAAAAAACATCATATCCCCCACAGTTTTATGGATAGAAGGTTCGTACATTCAGGACATATTTGGTAATTGGGATTCTTTACCGATCCGCCAAAGGAATGATAAAGATTGGATGAACGATAATCGAGTTATAGGGAAAACAAACAATTATGGGCAGCACCGTTCGCAACGGTGATGGGCAGCACTTCACGGGTATTATAGTTGGGCTTGACCAACTTTCTGACTTGTTTGTTATAAAATACTCCTAAGACCCACCAATATGTAAACTAGGATTTTTGGGATAGGTCATTAAATAACGGAGAAAGGAACAATGAAAGAATTAAAAAATAGGGGAAAGTTAACTTCGGCTCGGCCGAAGTTTTGTATACCCTTGCAGCTTCCATTGAAAACAAAAAATTTTTTTACTAAAAGTTCTTTTTCGACCGATCATTTATACTGCAGCTATATGCTATAGTCATCCGATTTTGATAAAGCTTTGTAGAAATGTGCTTAAGTATATAAAATAAGAATATTCCAATAGAAAGGACTTTTCATTACAAAAAAAAAAGTTTTCCTCACTCGAACTAGTTTTTCGACCGATCTTTCCTATGGGAGCTATATGCTATAGTCATCCGATTTCGACCAAACTTAGTGAAATCATGGGAAAGGATAGTAAACTAAGAAATACGTACTTTGGAGGCGTTTCCATTAAAAAACAAAAAAGTTTTTCTCACTAAGACTAGTTTTTCGACCGATCGTTCCTATGACAGCTATATGCAATAGTCATCCGATCCGGCCGGTTCCGACAAATGTGCAGCGTATATGTACCAAAAGACTTCGTGCAAAGTTTGGTGAGGATAGCTTTACAACTGACAGAGGAGATAGCATAGAAACTGACAGACGGACAGACGGACAGGGCTAAATCAACTCAGCTCGTCATCCTGATCAAGAATATATATACTTTATGTGGTCGGAGATGCTTCCTTCAATGCGTTACAAGCATCCGCACAATTTTATAATACCCTTTGCAAGGGTATAATTAGGGGAAGTTAACTTCGGCTCGGTCGAAGTTTTGTATTCTCTTGCAGTTTGTTTTTCTAAATAAGACTACTTTTCCTAACTTTTCTATGGGAGCTGTAATATATAGATGTCTGATTTCGAACAAAGCATAACAAACTGTTAATTACGAAATTTGTAGGAGATCCAATTTAAAACAAAAAAAATTTTCTCACTAGAGCTTCTTTTTCGACCGATCATTCATACTGCAGCTAAATACTATAGTCATCCGATTCTGACAAAACCTTGTAGAATTGTGTAAAAGTATATAAAATAAATATATGCCAACGTAAGGGACGTTTCCATTGAAAACAAAAAAGTTTTTCTCACAAGAACTTGTTTTTTGACCGATCGTTCCTATGGCAGCTATATGCTATAGTCATCCGATTTTGACCAAACTTTGTAGAATCGTGTGGGAGCATATAAAACAAAAAGATGCCAATTTTGAGGGCAATTCCATTGAAAACAAAAAAGTTTTTCTAACTAAGACTACTTTTCAGATAATACTTTTCTATGACAGCTATACTATATGGATTTCCGATTTCTTCCAAATTTGTGAGAAAAACTGTTTGGTTTTTAATGGAAACGTCCCTTACGTTGGCAAATACTTATTTTAAATACTTTACACAATTTTTACAAAATTTTGTCAAATTCGGTTGACTATTGCATATAGCTACAGTATGAATGATCGTTCAAAAGGAAGTTCTAGTGATAAAAACATTCTTGTTTTTATTGTGATCGCCTCCAAATTTCGTAATTAGCAGCTCCCATAGAAAAGTAAGGTCCGAAAAGTAGTCGTATTAAAAAAAACAAACTACAAGGCCGAGCCGAAGTTAACTTTCCGTTATTTTTTCTTCCTAAGATCTAGAAAATGTTTTTCAACAATAAAGCAAATTTTTTCTAGCTAATAGTAAATATTTCCTTAATTTTAGAAAATCACAGTCTTATTGTAAGATATTATTATTCTAAAATTTGAGGTGAATCGCAATTGACTCTATTTTAAGGCAAATTTTTAAGTCTTAAATCGATTTCAGCTGTTTTTTTTTTTGAGTGTATAAGAAATATATGTCCCATACATGTCAATGACGCAGAAGCGGTTCGTTTTGGGCTTTAGGGTCCATCAGTCCGGACCATGAAACGAATCTTCTAAGTTTAGGACCTCTTCAGTTTGAAAAAAGGTTCGGTTCGGAAAACTATTAAGATTTATTATAAGTAAATTACTTCATTTTATGGAAGGAAAATGTATTCTTTAGTACTTAAGTTTTGTTTAGTTTTATTTAGATTTTATCCCAGTGCATCAAGAATATTGCTTTTAAATTATTGCACTAGTCAAGACAGTTTGTTTCAATCCTTTCAGTTGTTTAACTTATACTAACTTAAGACTAACAATGTTTCGACTAACAAATAATTATCGTCTCCGTAAACATAAATCACACAAGAAATAAGGTTATAATTATACACTTTAAATTGAAAATCAAGAAATTAATTATAAAAATAAAAAAAATAATGATTAAAGATAAGAAACTAGTAAAAAGAAGTTATTATTAATTATTTTGTATCTGTAGATGTTCCTTAAGTTTAATTTTAAATTGCGTAGCGCTTTTTATGGATTTAACAGAATTTGGCAGTGAATTCCTCAGAATTTCACAGAAATCGATAGTCTTATTTTTGGACATTTTAAGTTATTTGTTCTCGAGGACATAGCAAAGTTGAGCTTCTCATATAGGTAAATTGGTTCTCTGCGAATGATTATGTTGTGTAATAAGATTAGGGCCCTAAACTTCATCCATTCGATAAGACGAAGGTCAAATATTTTATTAGCAAAAAAGTTATATGCTCATTCCCACTTTTTTGGAATATATAACGAGCTATAGAATTAAAAGCGACTTTCAATTTATGCATACTAGCTGCATCACAATGCCCAAAAATCTCAACGCCATAAAATAGAGTAGGAATTAGACACATTCTAGCCACTGTCATTCGAATTTGAATTGGAAGAAACTTTTGGGATAAAGACAGCTGCTTAAGTAATCCAAACAACCTTCCAGTTGCTTTATTGATGTGGTCATTCCATGGTGTATTATTTAATGAAGAACCGTTTTGAGTTTGTTTCAATCCTTTCAGTTGTTTAACTTATACTAACCTGTCTAAATTAGGAATATTACGACTAAGGGAAGGCACTACAAACTTCTAATATCTATGTAAGAGTACGTGATGAAAGGACCAGGAACTTTTGGAAGGCGACATATGATTGTTAGCATCAATAATTGTGGACCATTTGACTTTGGCCAATAGCTGTCGATAGATCTATAAATTAAATGCGTCCTCGTCAACCAAAATAAGGCCGAGCAGGTCACAATTCAAAGAATTCAGATGTTGAGAACCAAGGCTTGAACCAAAACCTCAGGTTCGATAACTTAAGGATCCGGACCTTAAACTGACCTTCACGACAGGTTCGAATCACAGAGCGAATCTTCTTCAGAATATTAGAGCACTCTTGGTTTTATTGCTATCTGCATCTGATTAAACCCAAAATATTATTGAAATATTATTTATATTGAAATAGGGGAAGAAATCGAATGACCAACCAGAGTTTTCAGGTACCTACTATTTAATTTGATCTTTTTAAAACTATTTTTTTCGGTCATTGTTAAACACTTTTCCATTCCCTTGATATATGGATAGTTTACATTTTATGTTTTACCCTTATCATAAGGCCACATTCAACGCAGCTCATTTCTGACCATAAATGCATTCAGCCAAGTGCAGTTTTTGCTTTCAATTCGTATCACTTCCGTTCTGCTCTATTCATCTGCTTCCTTAACTGTTTTTTTCCTCTTTTGCAGACAAAAGGCGCTCATACTCCCCTGCTCTTTGCTTCTTTTGGCCAGTTGTTGTTTTGGGATTTATGCAATTTGTCCAAGATTCCAACTTCCTGTGCTTATATAACGAGGCTTAGGCTGCCATCCATTCTATTATCCAAGATCGTTTGTTTGTGGCGTTTTTTTTGTGAAGATGTTACGTTTCTGATCCCGTACCTTCTTCAGTCAAGTCTCCAATTGTTGGTTGAAATTAGGTAATTTTGCGTGGCACTTGGTGGCATCATTCCACCGAGCGCAGCTGTTGCTTAAGCCGCTTTGCCAAATCACGTGCCCAGGACCAAGACACACCCCCTCCCCCATGAGTTTATCGGTCTGCAGATGCAAATGACTCCCAATTGTGTAATTAACCAGAGCGCCTGCTGCTGGTTTTTTACATTTTGTTCTTTCCTTCGGCTTCTTATCACCGCCCGATGGCGGCACTCAGACGCAACTTTTCGTTGTTTCTCCTTATCAGCTTTTTGTTGCTGCCTTTCCGTGCATCTTCACGGCATTTTGATGCGTTGCGAGCTTCGCAATAGACGCGAAATTTCAACGAATTTTTTATACAATTTAAGCAACATAAATTTGCCAGTTGAAACGCAGCTCAAGATCAAGGATTTTGGCTGCTTATCAGCGGGTCGTGCAATGCACCCGGGCCGCATTTGTTAGTCAACGAGTTTGTTATCAGCATTTCCAAGTATTTCATGCTAAACATGGCCAGAGTCTCCTTTCGGTGTCAAAGAGTGGGATTGGGGAGACAAAAATAAATGACACTTGGAAACAAATCAAAATCGCAGCGGAGCGTAAAGGCACGTAGGCAAACGAGGCGATCAATTAACCCATATAAAATGGGGATGTAAGTGGCTATTGAAATTGTGGAATTATAGAGATATGCGTAATTGGATAGCACTCGCTCTTATTAAGCAAAAGGATTAAGGCTTAGTGGCCATTTCAAATTCCAATCCTAACAAGGGCGCAGTAGTCGAGTGCCCCGACTCTAAGACTCTAAGACGGATATGGCTAAAATGACTCGGCAGTTGATGCTGATCACGAATCTATATATGTACTTTATAGGTTCGGAAATGTTTCCTTCTTCCTGTTACATATATTTGTGTAAGAATTGTATAAGAAGTAACAAATTTTCCTTATCTATTGTTTCTAATACTTCTGCAAGTGCCTATTCACATGACAACAATAAATCCTTAATAATTTTCAGCCCCACAATTAACAAATTAAACTAAAGTCCTGCAAGCGGATGGGTAGTACCAAGAGGAGAAACTCTGATCTTTCAGTTAGGATACATATGGGATAATAACTTTAAGTAACTTCCTTATTCTTCGACGGATGACGATCAGGAAACAAATAAATTTTAGTCAATTTTATTCATGGTGAAAACTGCACTTGAAATCCTGCCTTTTTTAAAAAAAGGATAAATTTAAAGAAAAGTTGCCGATCAACACCTTAAGTGGAGACATACACCTAGAAGGCCAAAAAAAGGTCATTTTGGATTTTTTTTGAAGAAAAACAAAAACTAAATAAAAATATACACATTTAAAAATATGTTAAATTTTTGTTTATTGAAAACTATTGAAAATATTTCGAGATATCGCATTTTCCTTGAAGCGCCGACAAAAAATCTTCATACACGGTACCCACTGGCGTTTCTTGAAAAATCATCAGAAAGTAAACAGCTAGAAAGATTATTAAAATAGATACTAAATCTTAGTGGTTCTTTAGTTGTCATTTTGAAAATATCGACTTATGACAAAATGGGGAACGTTTGAACATAAGTAATGATTTTTGGGCCAAAAATTAATAACTATTATGTTTATAAAAAATAAAACTAAGGAAGAAAAAACAATCCTGTGATATCTACTAGATGTCAGATGTAAAACACAAACAGTTTCAACTTGAAACTTTCAAGGCAATCAGCTCATTGGTTTTGGAGAAATTTTGGGTACCGAGTTGAAAATCGTGGTTTCGAGAAAAACGCGTTTGAAAATTGAGGAATGACTGTCGGGTCAGCGCAGACCCGCTTAACATTTATCAAGATATTACCTTGCCGTTTTCACCTGGTGTTCTCAAGACATTAAACTTAAAGAAAATTTAAAAAAAATCGAGTTTTCAAACGTCTAGGTGTATATCTCCCCTTAATAACGGCGGAGCTTACCAATGGATTAAAATGAGATGTATAAATAACTTATAGAGCATTCAGGTTTCTGTCAAGTGTATTCGACCATTTTAAAATCCACAATCCAAAACTAAAACAAGAGCGTAAGCTAAAGTCTGTCCTGCCCGACTCTCAGTATGTTAAGGCACAGAGCATTAAAATTAATGTGACCATTTCAACATTATGTGAGAAAAAGACGCATGTAGCGCCAAAAAATATGCAACGTTTCGTATAACCTTTATAACTCTGCCATTTATTATCCGATCTTTATGAAACTTTCAGAGATTGTAGATATCGGTCACAAACACTACACTGCAAAATATGAGCTTGACATCTTCAAAATTGTTGGAGCTATTTAACAATTTTTTATGTGGGGCTGGAGGTGGCGTTGCCTTTTACATAAACTTACTGTGCAAATACAAAATTGGCTCTAGCTCTTTTTGTCTCCGAGATCAAGGTGTTCATACAGACAGACTATATCTTCTCGGCTGTTGATGCTGATCATGAACATATATACTTTATGGGGTCGGAGATGCTTCCTTCTGCCTGTTACATACATTTGCACGACTTCAGTATACCTTTTTACTTTACGAGTAACGGGTATAAATATACATTTTTAGAGGTACTATTTTACAAAGAAAAAAACTAGCTTATTATCTGATTTCTCGAAAACGTCCCCATAAAAAAACCGAGAGCGTAAGTTAAAGTCGGTCCTGCCCGACAACGATATACCCGTTACTCGGGGAAATTAATGATGTACTGCCTTCACTTATGTTAGTTAACAGAGCATTAACATTAATAAGAACATTTCAACTTTATGTAAGAAAACAGAGCATGTGGCGCCAAAAAGTATGCAACATTTTTTATAACTTCAATAACTTTGCCATTTATTATACGATCTTTAAGAAACTTTCAGAGACTGTAGATATTGGGCACACGCACTGCACCACAAAATATGAGCTTGATATCTTCAAAATTATAGGAAAGTTGAATTACAACAATTTGAAATAAACGTGATCTGTGTAGGGACAATATAAGTCTACATACACATAATTTGGTGGCCCTAGCTCTTATAGCCTCCGAGATCTAGGTGTTCATACAGACAGACAGACATGACTATATCGACTCGGCTGTTGATGCTGATCAAGAACATATATACTTAATGGGGTCGGAGATGCTTCCTTCTGCCTATTACATACACTTAAACGAATTTAGTTTACCCTTTTTACTCTACGAGTAACGGGTATAAAAACTTATTTGTTTTTAATGTAAACGTCTCCAAATTTCAATGCTTTTTCATAATTCTACTAAGTTTGATGAAAATCAGATAAACATAAAGTATGCGAGCTAATACAAAAGATGGGTAAGAAAATAGTCTTGGTATGGGAAACTTTTTTGTTTTTAATGCTATCGTCTTAGAATTTGGCATATATGATTTTACTATAAAGTTTTGTCCAAAATCTGCATATAACTTTCATGACCCATAGGTCAAAAAATGTCGAAGAAAAACAAGAAAGAAAGTCGGTCAAGCCCGGCTATAACATACTCTGTTCCTGTGAAGTGCAGCCCATCACCGTTGCAACGGGTGCTGCCCATAATTGTTTGTTTTCCTAATAACTCGACAACCGTTCATCCGATCTTTACCATTCCCTTAGCGGATCGGTAAACGCGTTAAATATCCGAGAAACGAACCTTCTATCTATAAAACTGTGGGAGATAGGACGTTTTTTCCAATTTGCGGGGGCGGGAGGGGGCGTGTCAAAAATTGAAAATAAACTTGATCTGCCTGCAAGTATAAGAAGCATATGTCCCATACATGTCAAACCTCTATCTATTACCATCTCTGAGATCTGTTTGTTCATACGGACAGACGGACTGACAGACAGACAGATGGACGGACAGACGGACATGGCTAGATCGACTCGGCTTTTGATGCTGATCCAGAATATATATACTTTATAGGGTCGGAGATGCTTCCTGTTACATACTTTTGCACAAACTTAATATACTCGAGTATAAAAATGTTTTTCAATGTTACAGTTTTTATACCATTGCAGAGAGTATTATTAAACTGTCCGGATGTTTGTAACGCATTGAAGGAAGCATCTCCAACCACATAAATAATATATTCTTGATCAGCATGACGAGCTGAGTTCATTTAGCCCTGTCCGTCTGTCCGTTCGTCTGTCCGTCTGTTTCTATGCTATCTCCTCCGTCAGTTTTAAAGCTATCCTCAGCAAAATTTGCACGAAGTCTTTTGGTATAATACGCTGCACATTTGTCGGAACCGGCCGGATCGGATGACTATAGCATATAGCTGTCATAGGAACGGTCGGTCGAAAAACTAGCCTTAGTGAGAAAAACTTTTTGGTTTTTAGTGGAAACGCCTCCAAAGTACGTATTTCTTAGTTTACTATCCTTTCCCATGATTTCACTAAGTTTGGTCGAAATCGGATGACTATAACATATAGCTCCCATAGGAACGATCGGTCGAAAAACTAGTTCGAGTGAAAAAAACCTTTTTGGTTTTTAATGAAAACGTCCTTATCATTGGCATACACTCATTTTATATACTTTTACACAATTCTACAAAGTTTGGTCGAAATCGGATGACTATAGCATATAGCTGCAGTATGAATGATCGGTCGAAAAAGAAGTTCTAGTGAGGAAAACTTTTTAGTTTTGAATGGGATCGCCTCCAAATTTCGTAATTAACAGTGTATTATGCTTTTCCATGATTTCACCAAGTTTGGTCAAAATCAGACATCTATATAGTATAGATCCTATAGAAAAGTAAGGTCCAAAAAGTGGTCTCAGTTAGAAAAACTTTTTTGTTTTCAATGGAAGCTGCAAGGGTATACAAAACTTCGCTTTTTTTTTTAATTTAAAATAAACATAGGTAATTTCAATTCAAAGACGGAAAATGTTGATCTTACAATTTTTTTTTCTGTGTAGGTAAAATTTTTTACACCTATCTGACTTGCTCGCATCATTCCCTGTACCCTTAAAAAATAGGTAGAGAGGATATTATGAAGCAGTCAGAAAGAAATAATTCCGACCCAATCTATGGGTATATTTGTCTGAAAGTCTGCACGGTCGCATCGATCTCATGTAGATAGGTGTAATCCATAAGCAGATCAAATTGCCCCAGCGTATTTATCAATCACTATCAGAGGGGAAGGAAAATGTATTCAGTCTTGAATGGGTTAATCAAACGCAAGCTGTTTATTTTTTGTGCACTGCAATCGCAATCTAATTGTGTATATTTTATACTTAGCATACTCGTTTAATTATGTTTGATGCTGGACTGAAGTAGTCTCTGATAAGGCCGTTGTTCTCGTCCAGTCATGGCCGTTCATCGAGGCGCCAAAACGCAAAAACCTTGCAAAGGTGCGAACTGTTGACATGATGTCACTCAAATGTGTCCGCAAGTCAATCCAATTAAACAAAGAAAAAGAAAGAAACCGCACAAAAGTTGACGCCTGACAGGATAATCAGGCGGCAATTGTTTGGCAATTAGACAAAGGAGAAGTCCTAGAAAAGTCAGCCAAAAAATACATTTAAAATACCCAAAAAGCAGAAGTATCGCATTGCATACGCATGAGCAGCTTTTTAAGTCCAACTTTGAAGGACATCAGGGATGGTCGGCTGTCAACAAGGCTGGCCCCGGCTCCTTGTCAAATTTGCTCGTGTAAATTTGGCAAAAATGAAGCTGTAAATTGCATTGATGGGCCGTTGACAGCTGGGCGACAATTGACAGGGCGGCCACACACGAGTCGGGGAAGCAGGCAGGCAGGATAACTTGTCAACAAGCGCGCCAAATTGCAATTTTTAACGGCCAATCCTTTTGGCCAACAGGAACAACGATTAATCAACTCGCCTGGACACCTACGCCGCACCGAAGAATAAGAATATCCTAGCTGGGTGTCCTTTAATCAAAGTGCATGATTTATGGATTGCGTAGGCAGCTCCTTGAAGATTGTCGTCGATTTTTTCTTCTCAATTTTTTGTTTGTTTTTTGTCAATGGCCTTTTGACTGCGTTGGGAACGGATGCCATTAAAAAATTCGGCCTGCCACTTGGTCTTTGGACAAGGACACTCCAGCCAGTTGGCCAACTTCCATTCTGGCGAATTCATTAATCATAATTCTGCTTTGGCCTCCACTTCAGCAGTCGGGTTTCTCTTTTGCTGCAGATTATTTGTTGTTTCTCAAAAAAAAACTGCAGTTGAACAATTTTCAATGCCTGGAAAGTTTTACCGCTTCTTTTTGTGGAGTTTCCTCTCTTGTTTGGGTGACACTTTGTCAAATATTCCAGTCATGCGACATCGTTCGAGTTATTCAACTTGGAGCCTAATGAAAGGGCCAGGCTGGGCGAAGTAGAATTTAATATTTTTTAGGCAACTCATTGCGCGGCTGCAGATGGCGAAGGATGGCCAAAAATCGTTGCTAACTACTTCCATTATGCGTAGGATAATGAGTGCGACTCGCAGGATACAAAATGGCGATCAAATAGTATCCTAACTAAGTATGTCAAGTGCTCACTAATTTCATTCCCAACTGTCACGCATCCTTAACTAAAAAGGATAACGCCAAAGGGAAGCCGCAGTGGAGACATTGCACAATGGGTGAGAGAAAAACATATCCCACAGCGATTTACCAACTGTGTAAACAAAAGTGCAACTAAGTAAAAACAAAACGCAGACAGCAGCAAGGACAATGCGACAAGTGGCGGCGCGTCCACAGGAAGAGACGACGCCACAGCTCGACATTTGCACCACTTTCGGGAAATGAAAACCCAAAATTGAAAGCGAGTGTAACTTAAGTATGTGTATTTGTTTTTCCAATGCGGAAGTGTCCTGCGTTGTTGTCCTGGCGTCTGGGCAACTGAGCCCAGCCAGGGGCCAAGATTTTTGCACCTTTAATTTTGGCACGTTATGAATATTTCTGGACTCGGGTTGCTAAGCATTTGTGCCCACTGTGCGGACACGTCCTGGCAACAAATTGAATTGTCACCTTGCGGCATTTACATGAAATATCGATTCGAGATGAATTCTTACGTGATATTATAACAAATTAACAGACATGCATCAGGGCATGATTATCCATCCCTTTAGCCCGCCGGCCTTTGATGGGACCGCATAATTTGAGTGACAAGTTGCCCGATTTGGGCATCAAAAGTACCCGGTTGCCCTTAGAAGTGTGCCGTAATCCTTTTGGAAGTCAACGATGCACGTAGTTTCGGAAGCGGCAGAAACGGTGGCAAAAAGTGTGTGAGGAATTAGTTGAGAGATGTCAAGTCGGGGATTTGGTAAAAAGAATTGATGTAAAAGAGTTGCAATTGCAAATGAACATCGCTTCTGATAGTTTGTGAGTGAGTTCGGTGCCGCCTAATAAATGCTTCCTTCTTTTTACACAATGAATGTTCATTTATTGTTTATGATTTGTATAAACCTAATTTAAAGACAATAGAACCGGAACAAACCGTACCGAATCTCCAATTCGTGTTAGTAAGCCGAACCGCCCACCAAACCTGGGTCCACCGAAAATGGTAAACTGAACCGAATACAGCAAGTGAATGCTGTTCGGTTCATTTACGTTTTATTTTTGAAATTAAAATCATTTTTTAAATTTAAAGTTCCTAAAGACAAAACCTACTCTCTTGTGGTTAATTGACGGTTATTGAAAAAACAACTTACTATGGTTGGAAGGTGTCTTAATATATAGTTGTAAGTTTTGGAATTTGAGTATAATTGATCCTTCTTTAAGAAAATTGAGCTGTTGCAGTTGACGAATGAATATCGTCTACTTTGTTAAGCCAGCTATTTTCAGCAGACACATTTTTTAAGAAAAAGTTCGAAGGACTACTGAGCCTCTGGAAACTTGCCTGGAAGATGCGCACTTTTATACCTTAAATTTTCACCTTGGATAGTACGTTGGGTACGTTTCGAAAGATCCAGCCAGAGAATAACACTAGGCAACAAGGTCCTGTATATTGAAGGTTCGGTTGTGATTCTAGATGATTTTTATGCGCTGATCACGTCTAGAATTTTGGTAATTTGAGCTAAAAGTTGATAAAGTATCATATTTTTACACTTTTGGTGAACGTTTTGTGGGGTTCCTTTTTGTTTTATTTAAAAAGGTACCTTTGTCATTGGTACCGAGAGCCCATAACCCTCAAGAACACGAGGAACTTTTTAGGTAGGAATAATGTATGCTTTTAATATTTACTTAATAACGAACGGCTTAGCACGGTTCAGGACTGATGCTGTTGAATTCTTTTTGATTGCTAAGTGTCAAAAGCATTGAATACGGATGTATTAATATCGAATCAGAACTCTGGTTCATTTCATAGACCTAATTAAATCTATACATATATAAAAGTGAATGTATGTATGTTTGTTTCCTATAGGCGTCCAAACCGCTGAACCGATCTTCACGAAATTCTCATCCCGATCAGGAAAAAGTCATAGGCTATGTTTCATGTCTGTGAACCGGTTCAAAAGTGGGTTTTAGCCATATCTCAGAAGTTATTTATGCTAAGAACAAAAAAATTGCTGTGTTGCCTGGTACTATGAAGTTAGACATTCTCCCAGCTTCGAACCATCCAATTGAACCACTACAAAAATGAGTCAGGTCCTCACCTTTTGTTTGGAAAAGTGGTCTGAAGGCTTATAATTTGAGGTGACGTTTACTGAATTTCGAAATTTACTTAAAATATAAACTGGAAATTTTGTGTGTTGGTTGAAAATATGAAGTCTGATATTTTTATTATTTAAAACTTGGTTCGAACAAGGTTGGACGAGTTCAAATGTTAATGTCGATTTGCAACCAGTTGAAACTTCAAACATATTCTCATAATGCAAAGGCCCCGGGCGACGCCGGGTATTGAGCTAGTATTTAATATAAAAAAAAAATTGGATGCTTATCTTAGCCATTGTTAAACAACTCATGGGTAGTGCTCAGTGCATACTGGGTCAGAATGAAAAACTGACCTGCTGAAATTTCAAAAATCGAGGTTGTAATTCTTGTGCATTAAGTGGTCAGTGGCCAACTAGCGCATGAGTTCCGAAATGTACAGTTTTGAAAGAACCCTAAGCGAGCATTGTTGCGATACCTGTACGGATTCTAGTTGTCCTATGTGAAGGCAATGTTTCTGCTTCCTGTTAATTTTAATTATTAATTAGTTGTTGCTGAGAAAAAATACTTTTTATCTTCTTTGAACCGGGAAAAAGCTCCGGCTACGTTTGGCTTAAGATTGTCCTTTCTTAATACTTTGGACCATTACGAAAGTCACTAGTCCAATTTGGTAGTCAGATAGTGTCAGATGTGGAACAAACTTTTTATTAAGATGTGCTCATAGGCTTTTTTTAAAAATTAATCGATCTTAACGAAACTCGGCAAGAATGTTAGGCTTCATACGCGTGTACCAAAAACTGTCCCCATTTGGAACTTTTTGGTTGGAAAGTACAAAGTACGAAATCTTCCTCCCATCTCCTTCTTGGATGGCTTATCGATCTCCTAATCAGAAAAATATTGCCAAAAATGAAATCGGAACACCCAAAAACTTGAAACGAAACCCCATTTGGTTTTTTGTTTAATTTTACATCCGGGGGAACGGGGAGCGCTCCATAAGCATAGCTCGTAAAAAGCAATTGGTCGTTTTCCCTTTGCGGTCTGCTCAATAACAATCCGAAAAGGCCCACTTCGTTTCTCTTTGTTTTTGTTTTCAGTTGACTGTTATCAGTTGAGGTGTTCTTGTTTTGCTCATACAATAACAATTTATAGTGAGCGGTCCGACTGAGCGCTCTCACATTAAGAGTCAGCAGATGAGCGAAAAAAAGAACTGCTCACCTCAACGGGCCTTTTTTTGAATTGGTTTTTTTGTGTGTGTGTGTGTGGCTTCTGCTAGTCACAAGCCCAAACCCTCTAGTATTGATAGTGGCGTTTGGCCATGTTCGCATGGGTACCTTTTTAAGTAGCCCTATGGTTAACGAACGCCGAACCACCGAAAAAATTAAAATATTTATGGCCTGTATATTCTGTAACCCACCGCGAACCAGAGTGCATGGGTACTTACCTGAGTAACCCTATCGTAAGCGAGCCCCGAACCACCCAAAAAACAAACTGTTTAAAAACGTGATTTTCTTTCATTTTTCGAATTACTGTCATTCGAAAAGTTCTTGATTCAACAACGTTAATTCTTATATTAATAATGCTAACGGTCGTTTTTAAGATTTTAGGCAGTTTCGTACTTAATTTAATTACTTCCAAGGACAAAACATACTTAAATTCTTAAGTACATTGAGAATAAAATAAATCTATAACCTTGACTGAAAATTTCTTTTTCATGAAGATTCCAATCTGAATATAACAAGATTGAGAAAACTTGAAGTGAAATTAAAAATCTTAAAATTAAGAGTTATTACTCTGTTCTCAGTTCTCTGTGAAGCTGTGAAGCTAAGTCGTCTCCGGAAAACTTGCGGCCTTATCGTTTTAAGACAACGGTTTTAGCATCTCCAACATCGGGCTGAGAGGTTTTACTCAGCTTAGCTGCGGTCTCCAGCATTTGGCTGATGGCCCAGCGAGCTAAGTCGCCATGCAAGTTCGTGTTTTGTACCTTAACTTTTTATACCCTGGGAAACATACATTTGATCAGCATCAACAGCCGAGTCGATATAGCCATGTGCGTCTGTCCGTCTGTCTGTATCAACGCGTCGATCTCAGAGACTGTAAGAGATAGAGCCATATTCGTGAAAAGCAAGAGAGTGGTCTCCATAGATTGAATCCAGCTTAGCTATTATACTAGTTAGAGCATGATTTTGATCGATAATTGGATAACGATTTTCGGACCGGTTTAGCATTTTTCCAAGCTGTCGACAATTGCAAATGACTTGTTACTGATAAGCATTCAACAAAAACTCTCCGAAGAATCAGTCAACTTTTTTATGGAAAGGAAAGTTATTGATCCACCCGTTAAAGTACATAAATTTTCGGAACCATTCAAGCTAGACGTACCGCCTAAGGAATATTCTAAATTCATAATGGTTTTGTCAGAAAGAACTACTTTAAGGTCGAATGGCCTAAGTTGAAGTGACTGGTTGTTTTTGCTCCCAGTAGCTGTTTTTGCAGCCTTTAATCCATCTTCCCTTTGGTGTGCTCCAGAAACCCTGCAAGTAGAACACAGAGAAAAATGAGTCAAAGAAAGTCATAGAAAAGTCTCTTAGCAAGACTCTTTGAAAATATGCAACCCTTCGGTGGGTGGTATTTCTAGCACTTTTCCGCTGTAGTCATCCGGAAGAATTTCAGTCCAGTTCTTGACTCCGCCAAGACATCACCTAAAACCAATTTGATTGGAGTCCCGGTACGATAAGGACTCACTTCAAGATTTTCAATTGAAATCGATTGCATTCAGTTCACCCTTTGCCATGAGCAATCAATTAATTTTGATAATGCAAAAATGCCCCCACCGACAATCGACAATCAACGCCTCCAGCTACTTCTTTCAATATTCATGCAAATAAATTTGTCAGGTCTTAAAGTGAAACCAGAAGATAACCGCATCGAGCGTCCGATTGTGGTCGGTGAAAGCAAATGCATTTCCGGCTGTGTTTACTCAATTGCAATTGCAAGTGCGTCTGTCTCACTGATAGGCTGAGGAAATTTCTTTTTCATAGGTTTTTTTTTGGGGTGGGGGTGGGTAGTTAATGCATTTTAGAATATTAAAATGTGGTTGAACTTGGCCCCGTAGCTGGCCTTATCATTTGGAAAGGTGACTTTGGTCATTTGGTTAGGTTAAATATTTAGAAATTTACTTTGTGGCGCCAGACGAGCGGGGGCTTTGAACTGCTTCGCATTTCAGTTGACGCACACTCTCTGGGAAGGGGATCCCAACTGAAGTGTCTGGGCTTAGCCCATTAGAGCCTAGGCAAATCCTTTAACAATGAAAATGCTTCCCTGACCTTAATAATCGAAATTCTGACCCTAATCAAGGATGAAGGATGTGCAATCTTGCGCAAAAGGATAACAAATAATACATAACCATATGGGAAAAGAGAAGATATCCTTCGGCTGCTGACCTGCTGACCAGGATGAGAAATGAGGAATTTGTTTGAGCATGCAAAATTCAAGTCCTGCCCTCAAAAATCGGTATAAAAACACATATGCCTCGCTGAATTTCAGTTTTTTCCTCCTTATTTTAAAGCAATTAAGGTTCTCGTCATCCCTTCAGGCGTAACCTGACACTTGGGTAACTAGGACATACACACACACACACAATAAATCAGCGAGGCGCTCTGCGATAAAAGTGAAACCATTTCCGGTATCAGCGTGTAGTCCAAGCGACTTTCGCTTTTTATATGGAGCAGTAGCAGGGCAGAGCAGCGCAGAGATTTTCTATAATTTCCACATCAAAATGTGAACAATGCGTGGCAAGGACACGCCTCTCGGCACATTCAAATTCCATTTCCGCGCGTAGGCAGGTTACGATTGAGCGATATCCGGAACCAGGTAAGATCGAAGCATCGATTGTGGTCGCCCCACATAATGATCGCTTATCAGATTGCAATAAAGGTGAAAGTAAGTTTTCGAAAATAGAATTGAAAAATGGGTGTGACCGAGGCCTGATTCTGTGGCTCTTGTGGTTTTCCATTTCATTGCAGCGAACGGGAAAGTGAGAGTAAGAGTAAGCTACCCGCATCGTTTCAATCACCTCATTTGGTGGCTTCAACTAACTGGCATATCCGGCGTGACATTTTCTTCTTGCCCCATTCAGACGTAACTAAATATTTCCGCATATTGTTAATCAATTTTTATACAAATTTTCCTCTGCCCTACCCCTGCCGTTGCCCCCTTAAGTGGCTTCTAATTTATGTTAGATGGCGGCGTAACAATTGCGCGTCCAAACAAATATTCGAATAAAATATTTTTGCCTTGTTTGGCTTCAATTTACATTGTTTAGGCAAAAATGAAATTTTCTATTGGTGTTTGTTTGCTAATTGTTTTTTTGGCCGCGGTATGGAAATCCATTTTTTTTTTGTGTCATGGTCATGAGAAGCGGGCTGGGTGTTAAACCGATAGCAAATGCGGGTGAGGGAGACACTTCAATGACCAATCGTATGAGCATAGTAAATGGTCCAAGTTATGACTGAAGAGACAGTCAAACCCCCACCACATGTGCAAATAAATTTGCCTTAGTTTAAACTTATCTTGATGCATTCTAAGGTCCGTAGAAAATGTTTGAGATTGGAAAAAAGGGAAAAACAAACTAAGGTCAGCCGGATTGTGATTAGGGTGCAAGGGCAACAAATCCGATCCAAAGCGCTTTAAAGTTCAAATACCATTCTCTGAAACTCGCAGAACTTTTATTATCTATAAAACATTTGTTAGTTCTTTACTAGATTTAGTATTCTATGCACTAAATTTTCCATATTTGATCTTAGTAGGTTAGGTTAAATAGTCTGCCCGGCAAAGGCCGAGTTCACCCAGAGGCCTTTTGGCCCATTGTGATGCCTAGAGGGGGGGGGGAGGGGGGGGGGTTTTGGGAGGGAAGGGATAGTGGGAAATGACGGTCTGATTCTGCGCAAACTCTCTATTTAAACCATTTTAAGGAGTCTACAAAAAGAGCCAGGCCTTCTAGGGGCACATTTGCCAGACTGCCCAGGTCTTCAAAGAATGGTTTGCCCAGATGCTGGGTGCGTTTCCTAAGAAGTGCAAAGCAGTCGCATAGAATGTGATGGATGCTTTCTATTTCCTCCTCGTTCCCACAGCTACGGCAGAAGTCATGGTGGGACACGCGCATCCTGGTGGCCATTTGACCGATGGTGCAGTGCCCCGTTATGACTCCTACCATAGTTCTCATCCTGTTCTTGCTAAAGTGCAGGAGTTGGGAAGTTCTTTTGGGTGAGTATCTTGGCCAGAGTGATCGGGAGATGTGACAACCGGTGCGAGGTCCCATTGTCGTTCTGCCCTATTTCTGGCCCTCCACTTCAATTCCGTCATGATGTCCTGCAGGGGTCTTTGAATGTCCGTAACCGCTTGCGTCGCTGGCAGCGCTAAGCCGTTCCTAGCGCACTCGTCTGCTCCCTCGTTGCCCGGTATGCCTGCGTGACCAGGTACCCAGACGAGGGTGATAGAGTGCTGTTGGATTTGGTTCAGTGCTGTCGCCGTGATGCGGACTAGGACGCTCTTTGTGGCGTTTGATGACAGAGGCTTAATAGCCGCCGATCGACCAAGATTGAAATGTTCCTTGGAGTTTCATTTAAGGTGTATATCAATTTAGCCGCCTGCCAAATAGCATAAATCTCTGCCTGGAAAACGCTACACCAGTTTGGTAGACGGAATGAGAGCTGTGTCGCAAGTTCTTCGGAGAAGATGCCTGCTCCTGTGCCTTCTTCCGTTTTTGAACCGTCTGTATAGATGGATAGCTCGTTCTCCCTGATGGTAGTGTCTTGCTTCCATTCCTCTCTCTCCGGGAACAAATTTGGAACAATATTTGATCTTACGATTCGGATAATTAGGAGGAGCAACCAACCAATATCTGGACAATATTATTTTACCCCCATAAGGGGGTTCGATTCGATTCTAGTTCCATTACAAGCTGAATGTAACCGGAAAAGGCTTAGCGGTACAATTACAAACACCAAGTATGCAAATGTACTTTGTACACCAACTTGTATGTAAATGCATATCTGTGGTTATTAAAAGAAACCTCATTCGACTAGCTACAGCCCTGCGCCCGAATTAACCGGGGAAAGACGTTTCTTCCATAATCGAGAAAGCAAAGCTAACTTCGTCTGTGCCGAAGTTTAAATACACTTGAAACCACTGACTTAATTTATAAGCCTTATGACTTGTGTCAACGGGATATTAAATAAAACTAAACAAAAAAAAAAAAATTTGTATGGCAGCTACAAGAAGATACCATCCGATTTTCGCGGTTCCGACATATGTGCAGTGTGCAGCTAAAAGAAGACTCTGTGCAAAATTTCAGCTCGATGGCTTCAAAACTGAGGGACTAGTTTGCGTAGAAACAAACAGACGGACGGACAAAGCTCAATCGACTCAGCTCGTCATGCTGATCAATAATATATATACTCGTACTTTATGTGGTCGGAGATGATTCCTTCTATGCGTTCCAAACTTCTGGGCAAAACTATCGGGCCTGTTCCGAATTCCGAAAACGAGTGGAATTGCCGCAAATCGAGTTGATTGCTGTTCCGAATTCCGCAAATCGACAAGAATTGTCGTTTTCAAAACGTGCGCTTCAGAGTCAGCGGAATTAAAAGTAATTGTAAATTAAAAGCATTAAACTACTTCCCCAATATGATAAACTAAAAATTCGAAATTAGTTGAACATTTTTAAGATCGTTTAACATCATTACTTAAACTGTTTTGAATTAAGTATAATTTTACAGAATTTTTTATAAACTTCTATAAAATATTGCATGAAAAAACAAAACCGAGCAGCCGACCAAACCGAGCTGTTCTGAATTCCACTTTTTCTTTTAGTCGATTGCGACCTTCAATCGGCGGCTGTAGTAATTCAATTTATTCAATCGGACTGCACTTATTTCAAATATAAATATTTTATAGCTAAATTACATTTTAAATACTGGTTTAAGTAAAATAACGAAAGAGCTTTAAAATTTAAATTAGGGAGATGATGACAACTCTGGCGGACGATAAACAAATACGCGCGCAGGCCAGCCAGCGAGCTGTTTTCGAAAACGAGTCGAAACTACCAACAAAAATTTGTCATTCTAAATTTACTGATTCTGAAAACGTCGGAATGACTATATAAATTTTCATAATAAAAGCTATATTACTTTTTGGCGTTCAGAACAACAAGTGATATTTTTAAAAGGCTGAACATCTAAATTACTGATCTGTATTACCCTTCGTTTAAAATCAGGTGACTTTATACGCGAAATGACAATAGTAAGGTTGGTTATTTGATCAAACACGTACTCAATTCTTTTTAACTCTCTTCATCTGATCTATGGAGGGAACCTTGTATCTTTGTGTCAATCCCATTTTAAATAAAGGAGTTTTAAATGGAAATGCTTAAAGCCCAAGTCCACTGAGCAACATCTGCCATGGCCGGGTATGGCTCAGCGGTCTAGTGTGTGCGTTCGCTGTGCAAAAGGTCGTGGGTTCGATCCCGCCTCGCGACATCTAATAAAAAGTTTTTTCTTGGAAAAACTAACACACCCGGTCACCTTCACTAGCTGTTGTTTGAAGTTACTTGCAATGAAAAAGCTTATCAAATTGCCTTTCGGATTCGGCGATAAACTGTAGGTCCCTTTCTCTTGTGCGAAAATTAGAAGGACAAAAGCCAAGAGACTTAGAGGAGCTCGGCCTTGGCCAATTGGTCTGAGTCTAGCCAAATATATATGGTCCTTGTTGAATATCCGGCCGGGTCCTTATAATTCTTTTGAGAGCGATAATATTCAAGTAGGTGCTGGCTGCAGATCGATATAAACATTTTGGACCGTTCGATCTTTTCCTCTATCTCGCCTCGGGACATCTAATGAAAAAGTTATTTCTTTAAAAACGTACACTCCCGGTCACCTTCACCAGTTGTTGGTGCCAGCTGATCACAAATATATAACAAAAGGTGTAGATGTAGAAGGTGCAGATAACGCCAAAAAGAATGTAACGAAATTTTGGAAGACCCAAATGTATGACAGACGGTGATTTTCTACTAGCTCCGCTATTTATTATCCGATTTTTTGAAAATTTAGGCTCTTATAGATATTGAAATTATAAAAAAGAGTTTTTCAACATTTTTTATAGCCACGGCGTGTCAAAAATTTGAAACAAACTGTGCAGCACTTGATAAAAATTTTGGTTGCTCTAGCTCTTCTAGTCTCCGGGATCTACATAATTGTTCAAGAAAGGGGGATTTGAGATGTTCGGTTCGTGTTTTCATGTGTCTCTCGAACCCAAACATGAACCTTTAACATTTAAAAATTATGTCTTAAAATTACTTAAGTCACTTTTTTAAGAACGTTTATAATTTTATTTGCGTTATTAAGTCAAGGTGCGGGATAAAGTCATTTCTAATTATGGTATTATTGGTTTGAAAAGGAAAATAATGCAATAATCAAGTTGTTAAATTTCAATACTTTCGGCACATAAACTGTACGAAGCAATGCAAGATGTCGTTGTGGAGGATAACACTAATGAACTTAGTCAAATGGATATTTATAATTTTAGGTATAAATCATCTTGGTAAACATTAAGCAAAAATATAGCCGAGCATTTTGGCCAATACGACTAAATTCACAGAAAATCGGAAACTTTTTTTAATAACCGGGTAGGTCCGACAAGCTTAGGTAACGGTTCGAAACGAACCTTCGTGATGGAATCAAACCACCGGTTTTTGGAGGTTTGTGGCCATTTTAAGAACCCTCCAAATAAATAATTGCTCGGAAGAAGGCTGAGACCCACAATCTCACCATTTTGAGGCTACGATCTTTTCATTTGTACTTCCGGTCGTTCCGCATGCTGCGTGCTTATTATTTGGCTTATTTCATTACTGTGATGTGTCCCACTGTCAAGCTCGATAGTCTCCTGAGTTAAGATGCATCCGAGTTTGTGCAAAGTCCAAGATAAGTGTTTGCTTAATAGACTTATGTCAACAAACAGCCACTATTTTAGTAGTACTCAAATGAAATTTTTTGGAAATCAAGTATTGGGATCTTTTTAAGTTCTATTTTGTGTTCGTTATAAAATGTTACTGAATACATCGATGGTGAGTATGTTTTGTTATCGTTAGAGGTTACCCTTACCCGCTGTGCCTGAAAATCCAAAGCCACCATATTAGTTCAATAAGAGCTAATCTAAACTTTGATTTGTCATCTTCTATAGAGAACTATCTGTCACATAAACTTCCAAAAAAGAGAAATAATTGTAAGTTCCTTAGGCATATAGCAGCTATTTAGGAGATGAATATCGAAGCTACTTCTAATTGTGTATCCGAATTCTAAATTTTTCCAGCAAATTATTGATATCCTTCTACATTTTCTACTCAAGGAGCAAATTACTTGAGCTACGTGAGAACCGCTTGGATAATGGATTACTAGGAATTTTTGTACATCAATTAAGACAATTTAGATGCAGATAATTTGACCAAGTGTAATACAAGATGCCAACTATTAAAAAAAACTGGAAAAGGCCACCAGCTATGGCTACTGTGTGCTTCCATTCACTTCGCTCCTAAAGAGAAAGAAGATCGGGATCATGATAAACAGTCAATCAAGACAAAAATCATTTGACATTTTAGCGCCCATTCAGACGTCCGATCAAGATCAATATTGATTTCGAGGACCTGTTCAATTTGGTGAATGATGGGGAAAAGTATCGGATGACCTACATATGTACATCTTTCAATTCCCACACACACACTCAGAGCGGAAGAGATGCAGATAAGCTGATGAAGCCGAGAGCAGTCAACCTGCCATCTTGTGGTTGCCTAGTCAGAGCGCAGGAGTCCATTCCTCCATTGTATGTTTCTTTAAGCGGATCGAGTTGACATTTTGGCAGAGGCAGCTCAATCAGCGGCAGCTGCTGCTACCAGGCGAGACAGTGGGATGAATTTGGCAAATGTGGCAAAACTTTAAAGGTAAAACTATCTAAACTTTCTATGTTTAGGCTTAGATTTTCGAGCATTTTGCTGGCTTGATAATAATTTATTGACTTAAATATGATTTCTTGCCTCCATTCCACTGTACTTCTATAATATTGCATCTTAGTGATTCAGCTGATTCACCACAAACAAGTAATACGAAGCCATTTTGTGCCGGACACTGGACTTTATCCTTGCCAAAAAAGAAAAGGAAAAAATGGAAAATAAAGAAAACCTTTTGTCTCCCGCTTCGGCTCGCCTTTGACGCTGGTCTCTCAGCCTCCTTCTATTGCTTTTGTCTGCTGGCCATATTGTCCAACGCAACCCAAAGATGAAAAAAAGGTTTAAGAGTGTGCTCTAAAATTTCGCAACATGTTTCACATTATTGATGATGATGATCCTCTCCCTTTTCCCTTTTTGTGTCTTTCATTCCATTGTCTTTGGGTTCATAATGAGCATCTCATGAGTATTCTATGGAACATGTCTGGTTAGTTCGCCACAGGATATCAGCTAGACGACTCCCACATGTTCCTTGCATAATCTACGCTTGACCAGCTCAGCATTATTTTTGTTTTTTTGGTTCCCTCGAAATTAGTTCAGTTGGTCAAGCATGAAGCGAAGATTAATTGGGGTGCCAAGTTTGCGTGGATCCGCCGTGAGATAAATATGCTTGCTCGAAATATGCAGCGCAATTTTTTGCAGCGTAATGTGAGGAAATCCACACAAATGTTTTCTAAAACATGTGTGAGATTCACTTTCCCATGACGTTCGGCAAGTGTCGCATCCTTTCACTTCTCTGTGTGTGTGTGTGTGTGTGGGAAACACGCACTTTCACTCGGTTACCATTTCTCACATTACACACATTACGCATCCTGTGGCAACCTGCAAAGGATTGATATGCAGCTGACAAGTGTCCCTTTTATTTTGTTTTCGTGTGTACCAAGCAAACAATGATTGAGTGAGAGAAATGTGGGATTGTATAAGGGAGGAGGAGGGGGGCCACCGAATAGAGACCTCAAATTATGCACAAACTGCAAATAGTTGCGGAAATAAAAGCCAACAAATAAAATCTAGCCCAGTGCTAAAAAGGATATTAGACCGTAAGTGTCATCGAATCGTAAAAATTGTCGCTCAGGCCAAAAGCCAAACTGACAAAGGTATTTGATTTTTGCACGAAGACTGGATACCCTTATCTTTATAATTCTCTGTACAAAAGAACATAGATTATATTAAGTTCAAAAGTATGCAACAGCCAGAAGGAACATATCTATATATATTCTTGATCAGTATCATCAGCCGAGTCGCTTTAGCCATGTCTGTCTGTCAGTCCTTCCGTATGAACAAACAGATCTTAGAGATGGTCAGAGATAGAGGATTGACATGTATGGGACATAAGCTTTTTTAGTTTGCAGGAAGAACAAGTTTACTTGAAAAAAGTCTTATCTCCCTCAGTTTTGTAGATAAATGGTTCGGACCTTCTAGACATGTTTAGTAATATGAACTATTTAACGATCCGCCAAAGGATTGATCAAGATCAAATCATCGATAGTCGAGTTATAAGGCCGCAATGGCGATGGGCAGCACTTCACACTTTGTGCATCCAGCTTAAAATTGATCAGATATTTATGCAAACTTTGGGATGCTTAAAGTATACTAAAGTCGGGCTTAAAAGCTAGTTGAAATTTTGTTCTATTTGTGCACTTGGAGTTCTCAACTCGTTATTCGCCACCTGGGTAATATAAACTGGATTTGCTAATGGCTTGTTGGTGTGACAGCAACTGAAAGTGTACTGACGAAGGCTTTGCCATGGCGGCAGCCGAAACGTCCGTCTACACAGCCACAGCTATTGTTTATGTTCATATGGTATTCTCTGTTGAGTTTTCTGGTTGATTATTGAACTATAATAAAACCTCGACCTTGAGCCTGCCAACATTGCTGTATTTCAAATAGTCTCTTTTCTTATCGAAATATTCTATGATCTTTTCTGTGAACATATAACCGACCGAAACGAGTTCGGTCTCGGTCAGGGAATTTATATTGGCTGAAAGCTTTTTTAACTGTTAAGGAAACTGGCAAGAAACTTTTAACCGAAATAGAATCTACAGTTTCCAGCTAAGGCTGTTTTTTCACTTGTCTAAAGTCTTATATAAGTTTCTGGAATGAGATATAAGACATGTGTAATAATCAATGTGAGAAGCCAAAAAATATATGAGTAAAAACCTTGAGAAGTAGGCTACCTGAGTCAGTGGCGAACACAGAATCTTTTAAGGGGGGGTTTTACAAAATTGTCCTTTAAGGTGAGTACTGAGAACTATCGAATTTTCCTTCAAGAAATTTACTATATATTCCCTTTTTCGCGTAAAGGAGTCCCAAAAGCATACGCTTCGACCGCAGAATGCACACCACCTACAACAGCCGAGCCAGCTCTGGTGACAATTTTCAAAATACTTTTGTGTATTGCTTTGTTTCTGAGTATCAAACAACAAAATAACTCAAGAAAAAATTTCCTTAAGTAATTTTACCTTTTGTCTCTTCTTCCTTAGTCTTTTATTTGGCATGTAAATGTTTATTCACTTTCGAAACTTTGTCATTTCCTTCTGTCCATATGCCGGGCATGCGTTTAAGTTAAATTTGAATTCTCGGCTGCTTATTAAACAGTTTCTGGATTTTTGGTTAGGATTTTCTTTGCTTTTGAGAGTGGATACATGATACATGTAGTTTACTAAGCATTTCTTTCTTTATATACCCTTGCAGAGGGTATTATAAAATTGTGCGGGTGTTTGTAACGCATTGAAGGAAGCATCTCCGACCACATAAAGTATATATATTCTTGATCAGCATGACGAGCTGAGTTAATTTAGCCCTGTCCGTCCGTCCGTCTGTCCGTCTGTCTGTTTCTATGCTATCTCCTCCGTCAGTTTTAAAGCTATCCTCACCAAACTTTGCACGAAGTCTTTTGGTACATATACGCTACACATTTGTTGGAACCGGATCGGGTAACTATAGCATATAGCTGCCATAGGAACGATCCGTCGAAAAACTAGTCTTAGTGAGAAAAACTTTTTTGTTTTTAATGGAAACGCTTCCAAAGTGCGTAGGAACGATCGGTCGAAAAACCAGTTCGAGTTAGGAAAACTTTTTTGTTTTTAATGAAAACGTCCTTTTTTATTGGCATATTCTTAATTTATATACTTTAACACATTTCTACAAAGTTTAATCAAAATCGGATGAATATAGCAAATAGCTGCAGTATGAATGATCGGTCGAAAAAGAAGTTCTAGTGAGGAAAACTTTTTTGTTTTGAAATGGGATCGCCTCCAAATTTCGTAATTAACAGTGTATTATGCTTATCCATAATTTCCAAGTTTGGTCGAAATCACACATCTATATAGTATAGATCCCTTAGAAAAATAAGGTCAAAAAAGTAGTCTTAGAAAAACTTTTTAGTTTTCAGTGGAAGCTGCAAGGGTATACAAAACTTCGGCCGAGCCGAAGTTAACTTTCCCCTATTTTTCTTATTTGGCCCGATAATTAAATCACAATCGCTTGACGTTCTCGGCCGCTGCAATAACAGTGCTCGACATCATTTTCCCCCAATTCACCAAACCAACTTTTTATACCCTGTTCCCATCTGTCCGTCTGTCCGTATAAACGCGTGTTTCTCAGAGACTATAAGAGCTAGAGCCACAAATTTTTGCATGTAGATAGGTGTATACCCGATTCAAAACGGGTTTGTTTCAGATTTGGAAAATTCCTTCCCCTCCCCCCTTTAAGCGCAAAAAACTGTCAGAGCCACAATTTTTAAGATAGACCTTCCAATCTTAACATATATCAAGTATGGCCCAATATCTATCTATTCTGAAAAGATCGGACAATAAACACCGAAGTTATATACGAATCAATTTTGCTAGTGGGAGAGAGGGGGGTCTTGCATTGTCAGTTATCGCGCGCGGCCGCATGCCATGCGTTTGTGTGTTTGTTGGAGTGTGTGTATGTGTGAGTGTGTGTTTATGTAAAGGAAAACACACGAAATCAAGGGAACAGGGTATTTTGTAGTCGGGGCACTCGACTGCAGCTCCCTTACTTGTTCTAAAGTATTTTGGCCCGCTGAGCAAGAAAATCGACATGAAAAAAATCTGTCGAATCGTTATTGAGATATTGCATAGTTCGACAAAATCAAACTTTTGGGAACGTAATATCAAGAAATCGCGTTTATCGTACAAATGGTTTGGGTACCTACAGAAGGGGTTAAGCCTAAATTCTTGATTATCTTTAAAACCGCACGGTAAAGTTTTATTAAAAACTAAACTTATGATGGCCTAATGGGCTATTGCAAGTCCCGAAAATGGTACTCCATCTCTCGGTTTTTTGGCTGAGAAGTACCATTTCTTAGGGATTTGCAATTGCCCATTATGCCATCATTAATTTCGATCTTAATAAAGCTCTACCGTGCGATTTTAGAGATATTCAAGAATTTTAGTTTGACCCCTTTCTGGAGGTACTTTAACCATTTGTACGATAAACGCGATTTCTTGATATTACGTTCCCAATGACCCTGTCCGTGTTGACTGAATTTTATAGATTTTTATCTTGAAGCATTAACAATTAAAAGTACCCAGTTCAAAAGTACCCAAAGAACGCGAACCTGGGCTACATTAAAAAAACGGTATGAGGTGATGCTTACAAAAGTCGTTTCTATCAAAATTTAAGGGTCTCATCCCGGGCTTTTTTCAAAAGTGTGATTTTGCCGAACTGAGTAATATCTCAATAGCGATTTCACAGATTTTTCTTTCATGTCGATTTTCATGCTCAGCGAGCCAAAATACTTTAGAAAAAGTTAATTTGGTGAATTGGGGGAAGATCGATTTCCATTTTGCCACTCGCCTCTGTCAAGCGCCCCAATATCTTCCTGCACATAGTAAAAGTAAATCTATGCATTTTTATTGACGTTTATATTTCCTTTTCTGAAGCTCTTGTGTCTGGAGATAAGAGCTTTGAAACGAGTTTTCTTTAAAACATTTACCGGACAAAATTAATGTTGAATATACTAATTTAATGGAGATGGTCAAGAAGTGACTCAACTCTGTAATTTTTATTCAATGTCATTCAGCCGAATGCCACTAACATGCACTAACATTCCTTCAGGAGAAACTACCGCCAAGTTTTCAGTGCTGTGTTGAGAAAGTAAGCACATTAAAGTTCAGGGACAGCCAGCATTTTACGAAATTTCTAATCACATTCAAGTCTTATTCGAGTCCTCTGGCTAATTAAAATACTCATAAGTGCGCTCTAATTATAAATGATACATTTGTCGGGAGAAAATGGTGTCCTAGTCGCGACTCTTCTTGAAGAGTCGATTTAAACATGTTCTTCTGCTCAGTTTCGTCTCATTTTCGAGTTATTTGCGAAACTTTTTCGAGTCGTTTTTTAATAAATTACATTTTGATCATACACAGAAAAAAAAAACGGCGAGATACACTCACTCTTTTTTTTAGAGTAATCCTGGCACGAGCTTAATAATTCTATCTCGATTTATGGGATATTCTACTCAATTCAATCTTTTAAGGCTTGACGCAATCCTTTCGAGCTTGTTTCATTCCATATGTGCTTACTTCAATCGCTTTCGCGAAACAATATTCATACATTAGGAACGAAAGCCAAAAAGTATAAGTAGCACTTTAGACATGCGGCAACAATCATGTGCTATGGTTTAATCTTTTTGCGGGATAAATTTTATCTTTTCATGATTGAAAAAAGTGAGATCAAATCAATCTTTTTTCGGATCGGCTTAAGAATATCCGGTATTACCCTGTTTTTAATCCTGTTTCAGATTGATGTAATCCCGTTTGGATCGATTTTTTTTTTGAGAGTAGATGCAAATATTAAGCAAAATCTTTTAATAATTAAAATAAACATATAGTTATTCAAGCGTGCCGGGTGTCAGCAATCTCTCCAAATTTAAGATTAAAGCGTTGCAATGTTGTTCCTGAAATATCATTTTTATCCATCTGCTGCTTCAGTTCATTTTGTTTTCCAACATCTAGTTGCTTTCTTAAACCCTGCATTATGTCAAAATTTGGCATCTCCTGAACTTCATTAAACTTCGTATTGATAGGCTCCTGTATAGCAGTCTTCTTAGCTCCATTGATATCTTCCTCCGGTTCATATAATTCATCCTCCAACTGCTGGTCAGCAATGAAATAGTCATCCATATCGACTGGAGCCATTAACGGAAACTGATTAAGCCATTTCCACAGAGTCTGCTGAATTATGCAAGCCCATTTGTGTAGGAAATCAATAGGCGGTTCCATCAACATCAATTTAGGGCGAAGCCAGTTAAATATAAGCACACTGCTCAGCGGAGTGGTCATCCAAATGCAGCTGGCTAAAATCAACTTGAGGATCTCATAGTAAGGTAGCCAGTAGAGATATTTATCAAAGATATAGAGTGGCGCCTGCAATATCGCATATAAAAACCAATACTTCAGCCATTGATTCAAGAAATGTCTTTTTCCCGGCTGCAGCGATCGATAAGTTTGCCAGGCAGGACGCAATCGGCCAAAATATATAAAAGCCAAATGTTTTATTATTCCAAAGATCATACTTTGATCCATTTCCTCTCATAAAAATATAAATACTTTAAAATAATATAGACGATGTTTATCGATACAGAATAAAGTAGAACTAAGTTTTTCTGAAATGTGATTCTGACAGACTAGGAAAAACTATATAAGAGACAAAACTCAAAGCAAGGGTGATTTCAAAACGTACACAATTTCTAAAAAAATTATTCCAAATATTAAAAAAAAAGAGACGGACAAAATGCTTACAACTGCACTCTCTTCGAAAGTGCCTACCGGGCAATGAGCACTTTTTATATCTCAGATTAAAACGGGTAATAGCTAGTGTTCAAAAAATTTAGCTGTTTAGCTACTAGAGCTGCAAAGCTTTCGATAGTGACGCCATTCGATATTTTCGATAGTTTTTAGACAACAAGTCGATACTATCGATATTGATATTGGTTTCTCCAATTTCAATTAAAAGAATGAAAACAGAGAATAAAGATAGGAACTCCATTTGAATAATAAAACATAAAAGTGGAAAATATAACTTAAATAAAATAAAAATTTCATGATTTTTATTTTATAGTTACTAGACAGCAGATTTTGCATATTCTGAAACTGATTAAAATGCTACAAACGTCTAGATTTTAGGTAATTTAAGCTGAAAGTAGCTTAAAATGTTTTTACCCTTTTAAGGCACGATTTGCGATGAGATGCCATGCCATTCGTGCTCAGTGCAAAACTGAAAGGTTGTGAGTTCGAGTCCCAGACAAGACAACAATAATTTTTATATATCTTTGTTTTTTTCAGAAGCTTTAAATATACCAAAACTGGAAAGGAAAGGTAGAATCTTTCTGGGATCAAATTGATCTCAATAAAGCTTAAAGTGATCCTGCTATGGGATAAAATTGAGCTCAAATTTGTTGATTAATTTAATCCTTATGCGAGATAAATTTGATCTTTTCAGGATTGAAAAAAGTGAGATCAAATCAATCTTTTTTCGGATCGGCTTAAGAATATCCGGGATTACCTTGTTTCCAATCCTGTTTCGGATTGATGTAATCCCGTTTATAACCATCTAAAGCGCTCGGAAAAGACTTATCAAAGTGATGTTTGCTAAAATGATCTTCCAAATGTTGGATGGGCTTCCATTCAGCATTTTATGAAATTTCTGATCACATTCAAGTCTTTTCCGAGCCCTCGGTCTGATTAAAACAGTGATAAGTGCACTCGCTTTGCGATCGTAAAAGAAATTAAGTCGGTAGAAAATGGTACCCCTGCCCAAATCACATTTTGAGCTTATGCATAATTCATTTTCGAGTCTTCTCTTAAACGCACTTAATAGTTATCTCTTTTAAATCATCCAAAGTGCTCGAAAAGACTTATCGAGGTGATTATTGTTAAAAGTGATGGGTGGGTTGAAATATTTTAAGGGTCAGTTGCTTCCATACATGTGCAAACATCTGTGAGAGTTGTTCCCAGTTAACTGTTGCCATATATGTTCAGAGAAATCTGTTCATATTCCTCTGTATTCTACTCAGTCTGAACAGACTGCCAGATAGCTGACATAATAAACCATGGCAACCTGTGAATGCTTCCTTGATATATATCCTGTTTTAAAAGTAAAGATTTGATCACCAAAACTTAATTTAAAATAAAAAGGATATCGATTTAAAAAAACACATGTCACTAATATGAATAACTGCATTACTTTGCAGACAACTTTTACAATGGCGAGAAACCTAACAGAGTAGAGATCTCAAGGAATCGCTTATAATATACACTCATATTTTGAACCAAACCTAAATTTGTACTTTTTCAAAAAACTAGAAGACTGTATTGGTTTGACACCAAACCGTTTTACACCTCTGGACAAAGCATCACCAAAAACCATAATTCTTTAGTTTACTTTAAGTTCTTAACAAGCACCAAAAGTAATTTGCAAGTAATCAGCTTTTTTTTTATAAAAATTAAAATAAATGTTATATTTTTAGTATTTAGCAACTAGTAGAAAATCAGAATAGTGCTGTACTGGCTGGGATATATAAGTATATTCAGTATACCCTCTGCTAGGGTATCCACCGGGACAAATGCAATCAACTGCAGACATCACCAGGCCAGTTTAGTCCGGTTTCACAAATTTTTGGCTCTTTTCTTTTTTTGCTTACACGCGCAATAAGTTTTCCTCACATCCGAATTCCCATCCTCTCCTGGCCCATACGCAATTTTATGACCACACATTGACACTTTGGCGTGTCTTTGGCCGCAAATTAGTCAACGTCCTGAGTCGAGTGGCGTCCTGTGCTGCTCCGTGTACTATTTTTTACGTTGAACGCTTTACGCATCCTTGCTGTGGGCATTAAACGCACCATTAAGTGGTACTCTCATTTGGCTTTTGTTTTCTCTTAGGTTTATGGATTTGGGAGGCCTTAGTCTTGGGGTTTTTTGGTTTCTGGTTTCGCGGCGCATTTAAAAAGGGATAATATAACTTAAGTGACTTTGCTTGTGCCAGCGAGGAGGCGACATTTTATGGACAAATGGACAAAGTAGGTAAATAATAAAAATCTCGCGGGGGCTCTATTTTTGTCAGCAATTCATTTGTTTGGGAAGCCGGGAAGCGTGCCGGGCCCAGCGCCTGCTGCATTTCAATGTTAAAAAGTTCAAATATTTTTTAAGAATCTTCCCCCAGCAAATGTCTCATTTCCTGCAGCAATTGTCTCCACATGTGCTCACCACTTGGTGGAGTTTTAGTTTAAATAAATGATATTTTTCTTGGTTGAAATATTTGAGAGGGGGGAAATGCATGTGCGCTGCACATTTTTCACCTTTGCTTGACCTTGAGTGCGTGCCTAGGCAGATGGGAGGCTTGTCGGGGCCAAACGAAAACAACGATGGGGGAAATGTGGAGGATATATCTACTAGAACGACAACTTTTCACTTAGTTCATTAATAAACTCTAAACTACGAGTATATGGGAATCGTGAAACAAACCATTTTGAGAATGGTGAATGGAAAGGCTCTCAGATATCATCAGAAATATTGGGCACTGGTCATAAATAAACAAATGAAAATTTAGGGCTGAAACCAATTTCTCTTTCCCAGTGCAATCAATCACTTGAAAATCCAGCACTTTCAACCAATCAACAACTGCCCTAAACTGGACCAACATGATGAAAGGAAATCTCTTTCCTTTCCCCAAAACTGGACAGCAAACAAATACCTGTCCACTTCATTCAAAACACCTGTGTGAGAATGTTCAACAAAGCGCAAAAAGATGAGCAAAAATTGCATGAACCTTGAGTAAATATGGTTAGAGAATATGAAACCACTTAACCCAAACAAAGAACCAAAAAGCAGACCACAAATAGAGGATGCTTAGGGAATGCAGCATCCGTTTGCATTTTCACTTTCACAATGAAAATCGAAACCGCAGCAATGAACACACATGCAGCCAGACTCGCAGGCAGGCAGGATACGCCTGTGTAATCAACTATCATACTGATGATCCAGTGTCCTAGTTTCTCAAGGCGCAAACAATAAACCGGACACTGCGATCAGATTGCAAAATTCACCTAAAAATCAAGCAAAAGTAAGGGAAATGCCTATAAAAATATTTTCGCAAACTTGAACAATTTTTTTTTAAAGAAAATTCTCTCCGAATTAATTTTGTTATTTTAAGCCCTTGGTCTGCCTCATACAATCTTATTGATCTCTCCCTGTGTCAATTTGTTATGCTTACGGTTTCCATCAGAGCAGAACTCTTCTTATCCTGGCTACCCTTTTTTTTCTAGCGGCAAGTGTCTAGACCTTTTTCCTACTAATCATCCTCATGACAGACTCAGTCAGCCAACCCCAGGAGTAACACCTTCGTTTTTTGTTGTTGTTATTGTTATTGTTAACCTTTTACTTCATTCAATGTGACTGTGACTGTGACTGGGCATTGTCACCGGATTTGATTCTTTGGAATTTTGATGTTTTGTGTAGGTGACTGCATTCGCAAGGTTGCAGTGTGTATCCGTGAGAACTGATTGCAATTTAATCCTTTGCGCAAGTCTGTGAAATGTTGCCACACAAAGAACATGAGTCAACCCTTTTGATTTACTTTTAGGTTAGTTTGAAAGGGAATCCCCAAATGTATGGACATCAATTTAATGAGACGAAGACAATACAAAGAACTGTCATTATGGGGAGAGGTGATTGGTGGCCCACATTCATTCCCATACAGATACACTGCTGCTGCGTACCAAACACTCCTTTGAGATTCCCTGAACACACACGCTCATCCAAACATACAAATGTTTCTACTTGCTTACCAACCATCAGTAAATCTTTAACCCTCTGCTAACTGAGGGCAGCGCACACTTAATATAGGTAAAATAAGTAATGTAAAATGGCTTGACACAGCCCCAAAGGGCCAAAGCCGAGCTCCTCTCAATGTCTTGGCTTGTGCGCTTCTAATTTTCGCACAAGAGAAAGGGACCTACAGCTTAACGCCGAATCCGAACGGCAGTTTGAGAAACTTTTGCATGGCTTATTGCTACAAAGCTGGCGCCAACAGCAGAAAGAGGTGACCGGGTGTAAAGTTTATTCCAAGGAAAAACTTTTCATTAGATGTTCCGAGGTGGGATCGAGCCCACGACCTCTTGCCCAGCGGTCACGCACACTAGCCGCTGAGCCACCCGGCCACATAGTAAGCCTAATACATAGGTAAATATCTCGTATCTCCGAAATGGCTTGACCAATTTTAATAAAATTTTTTTGTGTAGGTAAGAGAATATGTTGTATTTCATATCGTTAGGTGATTAGGTTGTCCCTCTGCAGAAAACTGTTTTTTATTTTTTTGACAAATATTATAGATTGTATTTTTTATTCATTTGTCATTAAAAAAATATCTGTAACTACAAATTTTCACCTTCCTACCAAACTCACATTAAGTGTTTTTGAATTTCAACAACATGGAGAAGGCGTAGCGCCATCTATCATTCAACAACATAACCCACTCAACAATTTCTCGTATGTTTTCGGACCTACAAGAATTACTTAAGTTTCTCTAAAAATCAAAGTCCGCTTCATGTTAAAGATGCGAGCTTTAAACGAACATCAGTTATTACGATAGTTTCCTTAGATATGTGGGTTTAAAACGGAATAGATTCTTGACCCGTTTTCGCTATCGAGAAATTGTCGAGAACGGATCCGAAAAGGTGTATCGAGAACTTACGTTTTGCTGCCACAAGCTGAGCGACTGGTAATACTTTTTCGGACCGAAAACGGAACACGTTTTCGAAAGATTAGTAAGAGAAAATTTTTAGAAAATGTCGAAAATGGATCCGTTTTCGAGGTCGATTGTCGGGTGGGAAGCATTCGAAATGGGAATAGGAACAGGCCTCATAGTTTCAAGGTGAAATTTTCTTAGAATTCTTCGTAGATTCGGATTCTGCTGGACGATTACAACTTTTTTTTGGCCCGAGCAAATTGACCCGCCCTACTGTATAACCTTAATAAAGGCATTCATTTATGTAAGGGAATGTAAGAAGAAATGTAATGAAGAATCATTCCAAAAAGAGCGCCGCAGGCGAAATAAAAAAAACGCGCGACTTATAAAAAAAAAAATTCACTTTATTTTTTATTTTTTTTTTTTTATTAAGGAGAAGGTTAACAATAAAAAAATTGGAGGAGCACTAGCTGCCAGGGCTTTCGGCTCGCTTTTTATTATTATAGGTTTAAGTTTAGATTTTTGGTAGAAGTCCTGCTTTTGAGATGAATTCGTGTATTAAGTTGATGTTTGAAACCGTTGGATCTTTTAAAGCGTTAACAGGTGCAAGAGTCATTGAAGCCCTAGTCGAGGCGAGGGCAGGGCATTCGGTTAGAATGTGTTGAACTGTCAATGTGTTAAAGTTGCATAAACTGCAGTTTGGAACAGGTTGTCCCTTAAGGAGAAATTCATGTGTAATTAACGTGTGTCCGAGTCGAAGACGTGTAAAGATGCGCGTGTGGAGATTTAGCTCCAAGAGGAACCGTGGCGCTATGCCAACCGTATTGAATTGGCTGTGTGGTGGCTAACTCCAGCCCAGTCGATTTGTTGTTTTTATATGATTGGTGATGAGGCGAAACAGATCTGCTTTTTCCATTATATTTATGTTGATCATTGTCTGTTTGAGCTAGTTTTGCTTTATCGTTATTGCCTGGTATAAACGTGTCCTGGGTCCCTAAGTTTTTATTCTTTTTGTCGATCAAAACATCTCTGTTTGGGAGATTAATATTGCGGTTATTGGGATTTTAAACTGCAGCTATAGAAGACATACTGTCTGTCAGATGACGTGGGGTTTTTGTGTTTTGCTGGTATTTGGTTGCCTGTAAATCGCGAAGGCTTCGGCTGTAAATATTGAACAGAAGTTACTGATCCGTGCGGATATTAGTTTTGTAGTAGAATTTTTTGACAACGGCATATGCAGTATCAACAGCTGACTTGGAGCCGTCTGTGAATATAAATGTTGTATTTTTTAAATTCCTCTCTACTAGTCACTTCCTAAAAAGATGTCGGTAAGATGTTGAGTTGGTGTGGTTTTTCTGTGGGCTTCGAGGTCAGTTATAAATGAATTGGATTCTACCAGTCATGGTGGACTCCTGTTTTGTTGTAGAAGTGTTGATTTGGGATCCAAGTCCAAGTACGAGCTAATTGAAGGCATTTAACGATCAATGATGTTTTTCGGCTTCCTTTTGTTTTATGGAGTTTTGGACAAAAACGTTAATACGCTTGTTGGAGCTTGTTGGAGCATTTATTTATCGGAGGTAATGGGAGGTAATATTGTAGCAACCATATAATACGGAAAAATATTCCTCGATGGATCGCGTATTATGAACCATTTACTGCATAACATATTGATTTATTAAGGAGGAAATCCACGGGTAACGCTTCAACGCTTAACGCAAGAAAAAATGCCTAAGTGGAATAGGCCTCATAGGGAAACCAAGCTATAACTACACTCCTTGAACTTTACCTCAAAGAGGGGGCGTGGAAAAGAGTTCATAAGAGATCCAAAAGATGTCAAGTTTTCCTCAACTTCGGCCTCAAATTCAAGCAATCATTATAAGTTAAGTTAAGTTAGTCTAAGAATATTTTCTAAATATTTATTTGTAAAAACAGAGTTCGAAAAGCATTTGTCCTGGAGCATGTATTTGTATGGGCAAAAATAACAACTTTAAAATTAAATTATAAAAAACCATGGTCGACGCCAATTAATTTCTGCTCGTAAATTCTTTATAATTCGTGGTCTATCGATGAAAACTTTTTGAGTATATGGATGGATACTAAACATTTACCCAGAGATTTGAGACAATCATTTCCAGATTCAACTCTTGCTTAAAATCATCTCCACCGTGGCGTAATGTTAAAAAAGTCCAGCTAAAACTAAACGTGCGCATCCAAATGCTATATCGGTTAAAGAAAAGTTCGTATCCATTAAGTACTGGATGCATAAAATTGCCCACCAATTTCTGCACAATCGTTGATACTTGGCTTGGCTGCAAGAAAGACCCATTTTGACAACAAAAAACAGCCGAGTTTTTGAGCTCCTGGCAAATCGCCAGTCAAGCTACCACACCTTCTACGACTAAAAGTTAGATTTCTGGTTGTTTTACTTCGGTATTCGAAACCACCACGGGTGTGCAATGGCTCGCGATTTTTTATTGAAAAAATTGATGAAAATTATTATAACGAAACCACCAAATCGATCGCCGAATTCCAAGAAGATAATATTTTGCTGCCCCGAATCCCAATGATTCTCGCAGACCTCCCAATTGAATTCAATTTCCTACACCCAGAAAAAAGGAGAAAGAATACTTTAAGTACGAACGCTCTTGAAAAAAAATTTATTCATTCTTGAATTTTGAAGAATTTTGCGCTTGAAATCGAGCTAAATTCGTTCTGTTTGGTGTTTTTAGGCGAGGAGGGTGAGGAAAACAAACTGAGAGAGGAGAGCAAGCACATTTGAGAGAATGCATCGTTCTTTTTTTGGATGAGGGGTGTGTGGCGAAACAATCTAGTCAGTCTATAATATAAATTTGGACGATGCTCAATGCATCCTACATGTGGTGCTGCTGTCTAAGCGGTGGTGTCTGTGAGTGCAGTCTTTCGAGGTCCCGAGTTCGAGTCGCAGTAAGGGTAAGTAAAAAATAAAATAAAAAAAAATAATTCACTATAAATGGTGTGGGGGTGGGTTGGTGTTTTTGGTACCAACCCCTCACCGCCCCCACCCAAAATTCCCGGGCAACCCCTCCCCTACAAATTCACTCTAAATTCCACCCCCCCCCCCTCCCCCCTTTTTTTAACACAAGAATTTTTGTACCCGATTTGGATCAAGAATTGCAGCTCTTGGATCAAGAAAAACGGGATCAAACATTCATACTTGGATCAAGAATTTCGTTTTTGGATTGAGTACGAAAATTTGATCCAAGTATGAAATTCTCTATTTTTTCTCTGAGTGTATTAGATTGGCATTCGCAATGACAATCAATAAACTGCAAGGCCAAACAAACGTTGTCCGTTTGCAGCTTAGATTTGGGCACATCATGATTCGCTGTATGCTTCCTCGCAGCTAATTCCTTCATGAATATTTCAAGCGCTTCTTTTCTTGTTCTTGTCCTCGCTTTCCCCAAAAGTCCCGCTTAGGGAATATTCGCCCGTTCTAATTTTGTTTAAAATAACAATTTTTATTAAGAATTCAACTTGTTTTAAATATTAGCTCGGGGTGGTGGTAGCACAATACCACCCACCCCACACATCTCTTTTTGTTGTGATTAATTTTAAAATTTTTTTAGTTTTATTTCTTACTTACCCTTTCTGGGACTCAATCCCGGGACCTCGAAAAACTGCATTCACTGACACCGCCGTTCAGCCAACGACACCACACCTCGGATGTCTTCAGCTGCGTCAAAATCATATAAGAAATTGACGGTGCCAGTGCCAGCCAAATGCTGAGAGCAAAAGAGAGAATTGTTCTCATTTGTTGCTCGCGTTCTCCGTTTGTGGCTCTCCGCACTTCCCTCGCGCACAAGCTCAAAGTCGAGAACGATTGTCTTCTTGAACTCGAGTAGATTTCTCCTTAAAATATCAATAAGAAACAAGTAAGGGAGCTGCCGTCGAGTGCCCCGACTACAAAATACCCTGTTCCCTTGATTTCGTGTGTTTTCCTTTACATACACACACACACACAACACCGGATATGGAACTACAGGAATATAAAAAAAAAAAAAAAAACACACTCCAACATACACACAAACGCATGGCATGCGGCCGCGCGCGATAACTGACAATGCAAGACCTCCCCCTCTCCCCACAAGCAAAATTGATTCGTATATAACTTCGGTGTTTATTGTCCGATCTTAGTGATCTTTTCAGAATAGATAGATATTGGGCCTTACTTGATATATGTAAAGTTTGGAAGGTCTATCTTAAAAATTGTGGCTCTGACAGTTTTTTGCGCTTAAAGGGGGAAGGGGGAGGAATTTTCCAAATCTGAAACAAACTCGATTTGAATCTGGTATATAACTACCAACATGCAAAAATTTGTGGCTCTAGCTCTTATAGTCTCTGAGAAACACGCGTTCATACGGACAGACGGACAGGGCTAAATCGACTCGGCTGTTGATGCTGATCAAGAATATATATATTTTATAGGGTCGCAAATGCTTCCTTCTACCTGTTACATACTTTTGCACAACTTCATGATCCCCCTTTTCCCATTTTCAATGGGAACAGGGTATAAAAATACTGATTTCAAGAAGAATACGTTCTTGCCGATTCGTGTGACATTTGTTTGGGTGTACCTCGTAAATATTAAGAAAATGTAACTGTACAAAAAGCACCATTCTTTGGGTAACTCAAGTGAGTTAATTACATTTAGAGGGTTAAGACCCCGTACACACCCACACACACGCACGAACTGACTCTTTCGCCTTCTCTGGCAAAACCAAAAACAAACCGTTAAAAGCCTGCAAAAACAACAAGCACGTGCTTCATTGCTGTGCGCCCATTGCCAACAAATATGGCCGCCAAAACACAGACACAATACACCCACCCGCCCACAGACACACACACACACACACATGATAACGACGCATGTGCTCCATTTTAACACTTTCGCTCTCTCTCGCCCGCACATGTCGCCCATTTTAACCCTTTTAATGCCATCTCCGTCTGCTTCAACGTCTGCCACTCACATGCCGGCCATTGACTTGCGCTGTTCCTCGCCGCCCCCACTCCCCCTTTACACAGGTTCTCTTTAGTACGCAATTCGCTTTGTTCTTCTCTTCGGTTATGCTCTTGTTCTCTTTGCTGGGCAAAGGGGAAAGTATGCAAGCCTTTTGCTCCTACCCCTTCCGACATACATATTTTGAGTGAGTTTTTTTGGTCTTTTTTTTCTTCTACTCTTTCACTCGTTTTTTATGTGCACGATTGAAAGCGAAAGGATTTTGAAAGTACATTAAAAGGGGTGAGAGAGTGGACCCAGTTGATTTTATCGATTGGTGGGCGAGAGAGAGAGAGTGAGTTAGTGTGAGTTTGTGTGTGAGCGCGGCGAATACGCATACAGATACAACTCTTTCATTTTCATTCGCTGTTTTGGCCCCTTAACTCTTTTTCAGTGGTCGCGCATTAATTTTATTTTGACAGCGCCTGTCATCTGTGTGTGTGTGTGTGTGAGTGTGCGTGTGTGTGAGTTTAGGTCTGAGAGTGTGCGGTAGGCGGAGTTTGATCGATAATATTAATGAAATGGCGTCGTCATCGTCAACTCTTTAAGCCCTTTGGGACGAAGTGTTGTTTGCTTGGTGTGTTTGGTATGTGGAATGCTTAACTATTTTTGGGAAATCGGAAAGGAGTAATAAAGCGGAAAATAAAAGAGAAAAACTGGATGATAAAATTGAAAATAAGGGAAAAGAAAAATATACAACTTTAAGATAATTCTGTGTAGAAAATGGAAGTCCATGAACGAAAAGAGAAACTGGTAATTGCAAGGCAAACAAGAAAGAAAGTCGGTCATGCCCGACAATATCATACTCTGTACCTGTGAAGTGCTGCCCATTACCGTTGCGCCCTGTGCTGCCCATAATTGTTTGTTTTCATTATAGCTCGACAACCGTTTATCCGATCTTTATCATTCCTTTGGCGGATCGATAAATTATACCATTAACTAAAAATGCCCTCAAGGAACGAACCTGCTATCTATAAAACTGTGGGAGATATGACGGTTTTTCCAATTTGAGGGGGCGGGAGGGGGCTTGGAAAAATTGAAAATAAACTTGATCTGCCTGCAAGTATAAGAAACATATGTTCCATACAACTCAAACCTCTATCTCTTACCATTTCTGAGATCTGTGAGTTCATACGGACAGACAGACGGACAGACGGACAGACAGACGGACATGGCTATAACGACTCGGCTGTTGATGCTGATCAAGAATATATATTCTTTATGGGGTCGGAGATGCTTCCTTTTGGCTGTTACATACTTTTGCACAAACTTATTATACTCTATGTACCTTTGGTACAGAGTATAAAAATGAAGCAAATGACCTGAATCCATTAGGGTCTATTCTTAGTTAAGTGATTATTTTCTGGTACTGGATCATAGAAAAGATATGAAATTTTTAGTTTATTATTTATTTCACATTTATTGAGAGTAAAACAGGAATGCAAACCGTTCAGATATAAGTACTGGTTCGGTTCAGAGGTTTACACAGTTTTTAAACCACCGCACTGTGGGGTATTTGACCGATTTAGGCGCCCAAAAGTGTAATTTTTCATTTATAAACGAACGTAGAGAATAGAATGGTTGACAAGATTCCGATGTTTTTTAATTCCTCTTTTTATTTATTCGCTCCCACCACGTAGTCAAAGTGGCGGCTCGCTAATTGTGCATTTGCGGTTGAGCTGTGTTCAAGACAAGACGAAGTTATAAGAAATTGCTATTAATCGTGAGTTCATTTTTGAAATTTTTTTGCGTAATCGGAACCGATAGCTTTTCCTGTTTCCGAAAAATTATCAAGTTATTCGGTTTCAAAAGGATTGCCTAAGAGTCAGTGGAATGAAAAGTAAATGGTAATTTTCTTGGCAACAGTGATGCTTTTCATCTGGCAAGTATTTTAACTTTAACATGTAAAATATTATTGAGATTTTGAAGTATCCATAGATATATGAAGGCTACAATTTGATTTCAAATCATTTTTCTTAATTTGTTCCTCAGAAATTGCGTGCTATCTCCTCCGTTAGTTTGAAAGCTATCTTCAACCAACTTTGCACAAAGTCTTTTGATACCGGCCGGATCGGATGACTATAGCATATAGCTGTCATTGAAACGATCGGTCGAAAAAGTAGTTTTAGTGAGAAAAACTTTTTTGTTTTCAATAGAAACGCCTCCAAACTTTGTATTTCTTAGTTTACTATGTATTCCATGATTCCATTAAATTTGGTGGAAATCGGACATCTACACTTATGGACCAAATAATAGGTGAGTTTTTTTTTTTTTTTAACTTTTTATTTCTAATTCATATCTTCTCTAATCTCAACAAATCAAAGTTTTTTCAAAACTTATATTAATTGTCTTTAAACAAAAAGTAAAAACAGTTTCACAAACCCTTCAATATACAACTAAATTAACTATTTTCTTAAATTTGCCAATTTTGGCTGGACACAATAATAGGTGTACGAAGATCCATGCTTAAATTAAATCAATATTTCACTATTTTTGGTCTTTTTTTATATTAAACTAAGTATCTGGCAGCTAATAACCGGTATATCCGCCATTATTTTACAAGACTTTCTCCATTCGTCTTGGCATGGAGGATATTAACTTGCGACAAGTTCCAATTGGAATGTTGTACCATGCTCTTTGGACAATATCCCAAAGTTGATTTTTATTTTGACAGAAAGTCTTTCCGACCCCGTTGATTGACTTGGCCACTCAAGAACATCCATATTTTTCTCTCGGAACCAATCCTTTACTACTCGAGAGTCGTGCTTCCGGTCATAACCCTGCAGAAACTTCCATAAAAGTGGCATATTATCCTCGGCATATGGTAGCATCACAGTCTCCAATAGATCTTTGTATACAAATCTGTCCATTATTCCGTCAATACGATGAATCGGACCAACACCATACCATAAAAAGCAGCCTCATACCATTAGGCTACCACCTCCATGTTTCACAGTTTTATATGTGTACTTGGGTTCAAACTCTTTGCCTTTCGGACGACGAACATTCCTTTTGGCATCATTTCCAAATAAATTTATTTTGGTTTCGTCACTCCAGAGGATATTACGCCATTTTTTCTCACCCTCCGGTCCGAACCAGGTTCTTCGATCTAATGCAAGTTTTTTCCTCATCTGTAAATTTGCCGACCGAAGCCAAGAAACCCTGCGAGCAATCCTACCTGTTAGGTTTGCTATTGCCAGTCGTCGTTGAACGGTCCGTGATGACACAATATTCCCAATTTCATTGGCAATCGTCCTGTAAGACTTCAACGAGTCGCGCTTAACCAACTGAACCATGCGATCGTCGGTCTAAGATGATGATTTTCTAGGTGCTCCCCGAGTTTCACAAATCTTAAGGCATTGATTACGAAGTTTAAAGAACGTTTCATTAACATGGCAATGGATTTATACGTTTTCCTTCATCTCGGAGTCGTCGAATGAGCCTTCTCTCCTCCGCACTGCAGTGGCGACCACGGCCCATCTAATCGTTTAGTTATATTTTTCTAATACCTTACCTTCTGCATCCAAATAATTGTATTTATAAACTAAAGGTTAATGTTTTGCTTCATACACCTATTTTATTGACCAGCCGAGTTTGCAGTCTAACCAATAAAACAATCCACATCTGTTCCCAGAACGCTAATTTATTCCGGAAATTCACCCAATTCGTACCGAAACAGTGTGACCATATTCAACAAGTATAGCTTCCATATTAAATGATATTTTTATATCGATTTAAATCGATATTAAACAAAAAAAAGGTCACACCTATTATTTTGTCCATGAGTGTAGCTCCCACAGAAAAGTAAGACCCGAAAAGTAGTACTATTTAGAAAAACAAACTGCAAGGGTATACAAAACTTCGGCCGTGCCGAAGTTAACTTTCCTTAATTTTTTCAATTAATCAGAGTAAAGAGTCAGCACAAAATTTAATGTTGTGGTCGTTTAAATCAGTTTGAAAATATGCAAAATCCGAGGTCTGGTTATTAAACATTTTAAGCCAGGATGTGGGCTGTTGGATGAAAGATGTGCTCAGTGTGAATAGCCTATTAGGGTGAATACAACAGAAAAGTAAGAATATCGTCCTGTAGAGGATAAAGGATAATCAGTCAAATCAGTAAGAAACATTCAAGAAAGGCATGCAAGCTGATGACAGGCATATTAAGAGGTCGGTGGGCCATTGCAGGAGATAAAAGGGATCACGTGTTTTATTAGTTATGTTTAAAAATCCTTAAACGCTTCATCAGTTCGGCATCACTAAGTATCAATTCGGTATACGATACATCTTATCTTAGAGAGAGGAACGCAATATGCTTTGTGGTTTTCGAACACAATAATTTCTACCTATTACTTTAGCAGCGAAAATGTTGACGAAAAGATCTGAGAAGCTCTGATAGAAATTATTTGAAACTTGAACTTTTTTCCAAAAATAGGGGTCCGGCTCGATTCAGTATTTGTAGCTCTAGACCAGTGGTGTCCAAACTCAACACAATCATCAAACTTGCCAACCACACGTGGCTGCCTTTTCAAATTTTGGACATCGCTGATCTAGACCAATAATGCCCACTCACTTCTTCTGGCAGCGCAACCAGCAAAACTCTTTGTCAAGCAACAACAATCAGAAGTAATATAGGAGAAGTGCCGGTTATGGCCGAATGCTGTGTGCATGTGATTTTGTTCGTTTGCCTTGGCTTTGACAATTGGGCTGCTAGGGCATAGTCCGTAGTCACCTCTAAAGTCTAAAAATCCTATCAAATGTTGAACCCGATGCCAATTTCTTGGAACTCCAACTTAAAATCTTTCGCGTCGCGGCTTCTTTGAATGCTTTCGTTTTAAAAGCATAATTGTCCCAGTTTTCTTTAAGTGACGACACCCATCCGCCTGCCCCCATATTTCCCCCCTCAACTGAATACCTTAATCATCTCACACTCATAAGTGGCTCGCACTTAAGCTTAGTACAAAAGGCAATCCAATTCCAATCCGTTGCATGGCCGGATGGATGGATACCCAAAAATATATGGTAAATGAGTCTTTTGTATGCGAATTGAAGAGTTTTTTTTTTACTGAATTGAGACCGATTAACGACGCAAGGGATTGAGCTATTTTGCTGTCGTTTCCTGTTGCCGCATGCGAGGTCATTTGAAAGAGGAGCCGCCGATTTGGACACGCAAATGCGTTCATATCTCGCGCAGCTCACTTCACATTCAATTAACGCCCCCAAATTTGTTAGGGTTGCCAGGCTGTTGGCATCATTTAATTATGAAATTTATGGCTTATATTTTTGGTGTTTAGCAATTTAAATAAATCGAATCTAGATTGAGTTATGTGTGGGAAATGGTTTACAACTTAATTTCTTGTAATTGGAATTTATGCTGGGAACCAACAAGCCAAGGGGCGAAGAGGGGGCTAAAATCATTTGCTTGTAAGGCTGCCAGGCAGTTTGAGTGATTGTTTGGCAGGAGAAAACTTTGTCACACTCAGAGAAACTATCAAAAATTAAATACAATATTTTTAATGATCTGTGAGTATTTTCGAGTATTTTCTCTCAGTGTACAACTTAGACAAACTTTATTTTGTATTTGTGACTCATTAATTACGCAGGCCAGTTCTGACCGTTTTGGGTGTTAATTTCAAACTTTCATCGATTGCTCTACTCACACACTTGCACACATACATCCATATATCATTTATACCAGGACCTGCTCCCACTCCTCTTGTAATTGAAAACCAAAGGCAAAACAACTTTGCCCCGTCCCCCTCACTCTTCTGGGCTAATGCTATTTGCGGCCTCAGGATATTAGTTATTAATGAACATGTTATGCGTGGGTCAAGGATAAGGTGAAGGAGGCTAGCAAGTCGCATGTGTGTGCTTCTCAAGTTGCCCAGCATCTCTCATGTCATCCTTCTGGCTCTATTAAGGGTTGCGTTGAATGAAAATTTGGTCAGCTCTTTCATCATCATCACCATCATCACCAACTGTGTCATTTGCTTAGGCAGTTTCTATTTAAATTTCGTTTAGCTTTTGTTTTCAGCTCTCGCCCCCAAGGTCTCCTCTGTCTCTGGACTGAAGATGATGTATCTGTTTTAGGCGAAATGCATTTTCCATACACAACTACATACATATGTACATATGTTTGTCTGTTATATAATTTGGGCAAAAGACATTTTGCTAGGAATTGAATGGCGATGGCCATTCATCAAAATGTTTGCACAAAAATTGAGCTGTAAAAGGGAAATGTATGTACAATGGACAAGGGGGAAAGGAATATAGTTGGTGTCCAAAGTAAAATACAAGAAGAGAATTTAATTTATAGAATTTGGAAGACCAATCCTTTGCGAATAAATATGAGGTGGCTAAGGTTTTGTATAGAACAAAATGCCTTCCTAAATTGAGGTAAGTCAGAGATTGAATTTAGACCGTAATGTGATCTTCGATAATTGGTTAAAAATTGTTCACTATTTTTTGTGTACGTCCGTGGACTAACCAAAAAATGGTAAGAAATCGACCATTTTTACAAATTCCATTTCTGTTTCATTATTCTGCTTCGGGCCATAAAATTATTCATACTAACTACTTAGTTTGCTGTTTTTCGTTTTGCTTTCTTATAATGGTGACTCGCGGAAAGGAGGACTCTACTTTGGAGGCCGAGAACGTTTTGAACAGCACTCGCATTCACAAATTTTATATTTTGCATTGACCCTAATGAAATGCAAAACTAAATGCTACAAACAGACTTCCAAAAATTTTTCCCGACTTCTTTCCAAAATTTGAAAAAAAAAAAAATGGGTAAAAGTCAATCATCTAGACCAGATAAGGTCCTTAAACGAGTTTCGCTTAAACAGGGCTAGACATTACTTTTAACTGTGAAACGTGGCCAACTGAGTTTCATCTTACTCTTCCTTATTTAAACGTAGAGTTATGCTTGGTGTAATTTTCATACATAGACTAATTAATGGCGAAATCGACTCATCGGAGTTGGTCAGCCAAATTAATCGTAATGTTCCTTGTAGACTGTCCCGTAACTTTGTCCACTTATCTCTGAAACATTGTACTACTAACTATGCCTTGCATGATCCGTTTCGTGTCCTCTGTGCTGATTACAACAAACTCTACCGCTTAATCAATTCGGAATTTTCTCTTCCTGCTTTAAAAACCTCTATTTTAACTTATTTGGCCCGTACTTAACATTATTTTTTACTTTTCGATCCGGCTTTCGTGTCGCACGTTGGCGGCTGCGCCTCTCGGTCGGTTGGGCGGGAGGTGAGCTGCTATTTTGCCTGGGGTTCGCGCGTAACAGGCTTCGGCTTGGTGTCGCAAGGGCCACTTGAACGTACTGTGCATTGTAAATACTTCTTACTCGCTGACTTGCAGATCAGCTTATAAATTATCCTAGACTATATCGACGATTATTTTTTCGAAATCAAGGTAATTGTTTAATGAGAATTGTATTATATTTCGTGGCAAATTTTCTCGTCCGATATGAGCTTTCACAATTTCATTGATTATTGCGAACTACAAGTGATAAGAGCCCTGAAAAATGGCGAGCTAATCAATTTTTCTACATTTAAGTATGGTGTCTGTCGTCGACCACTGGTTATTATTGATATATCATCGAAAATCTATTCGTAATTACCAAACTCAGAACTCGAATGAGGAACTTCAATCTACTGAAGAACTTGCTCCCTGATCAATAAATCATTTTCAATCATTTTTCTGCTGAATTCCAGTTATACGGATTGCCAATTTTACGTTAGCTGAATTTGTATTTTTATTATCGCAGAGCGCTCGTAAGCGAGCTCACAAGCGAGCCAGCATGTGAGCACTATCGCTGAATGCTTACAAAAGAGCTCCCATGTAAGCAATTACGAAAAAAATCGAGTTTGGGACCAAAGCGCATTGTAAAAATATTGAAAAAATATAGACAATGTTAAAAAACTCAAAAATAAAAAAAAAACAAGAAAAAAGGTTTTAATTTAATGCCTTGAGTGGGATTCGAACCCATGACCTCGCCGTTGCAAGGCAAATGTCTTGCCATTTGACCACCCGGGCGTGTTGATTTCATTGTTCACTGTCATTTCGCCAGTGTCACGCGCGACCCGATTGTATCGGTGAGTGCCGCGGTCCTGAGTTCGAGTCCCAGAAAGGTGAGTCGGCGGGACGGGGGTGGCGGCGACACTTACTACGGGCTTTATTTTTTTTATTTTAAATCAAAAACGTATCACAGCAAATATTTTAAATGACTATCAAAAAAAGTCTCGCAAAAGATACCGCTTAAAGCATCGCTAACCGTATTGCTTGCGACTATCGTAAATGATACTTTTACTGCCACAAACTAAACGAAACATGAAGCATTTTACTATCATTTCCCGATCCGTATGCGAGAGTTTTGCCGGGCTAGCTCACGCAATTCACTCGCTTGCGATATCGTTTGCGAGCGTTTGGTTTGCTCGGGAGCTAGACCAACCAAACCACCAAAGACCAAGACCCATATAGTCTCTAAGATGTGTAACGCCGTACGATTTTTTGCATACGATTTTTCCGTGCTGGCCCTAGGCTGGCTCCAGGCTCTCTTGAAATTTTTGTTCAAAAGCCAGAGAGAGAGCGCTCTACAGCCAGACGCTCTCTTGTACGCATACAGCGACAGCCGACAACTGTATGTGTGCACACGTATTCTCAAGCATTCCCTCTAGTACTGCCGACCAACGCTGTATCAACGTTCCGTCTTTATACCCCTTAAAATCTGTTCGACTGAAGTATTTTGCAAGGCGATGTCCGCGCAATACGCTAACGACTCTCCAGGCACGCTAGGTCGACGAAATGCCATACAGGAACCGACATGAGCGACGCTCGATAGACGAAATGCCATGCAGAAAAGCGACATAAGCCTCAATCGTAGTCGTCACGACGCATCACCGTACAAAGAGCAACGCTGGGTTAACGCAAATACTGTGACTGACCCAGTCGTACTAGAGGGTTGTTAATCAGCCTGCATGTATTCTTTTTTTACAGCACAAGCACGCACACATAGGCACTTGCTTTATCCTTGCGTTTACTCACACAAGCAAGCGCATTCTATTTTTAGATTTTGTACACATGGCGATTTTCGTCGCCACCAAAATAAATAGCTGCTATTGTAAAACCATTGAATAGCCGTTCTTAAAAGATTATATTGGTCTCTGCAACCACCTCACTTAATTTTGTTGTGAATAATTAAAATTTTTTTTTATTTTATTTTTTACTTACCCTAACTGGGACTCGAACTCTGGATCTCAAAAGCTAGCACTCACTGACACCACCGCTCAGCCAACACCACCACACATCGGGTGTTTACCGCGGCTTCTAAATCGTATTATAAATTGACGTTGCGAGTGCCAGTCAATGTTGAGAGCGAAAGATAGAATTGTTTTCATTTGTTGCTCGCGCTCTCCGGTTTTTGGCTCCCCGCACTTCCCTCACCATCCAGCTTAAGGTCGAGAACGATTGTTTTTTGGATCCGAAAAGATTTCTTCTTTAGAAACCAAAAAGAATAATACCAGTTAAAACCAAGAAGAATTCGTTCTCACCGATTCGTTGTTCATTTCTCTGGGTGTAGTGATTCTAGAATCTAGATGATTACTGTGTGCTGAACATGAATCAGTTTTTCGGAAATGGTCCACCACGTCTAGATTTTTGGTAATTTGAGCTTAAAGCTGCTTAAAATTCATATTGTTATTTACACTTTGTATGAACGTTTTGTTGGATTTTGTTGGGTTCCTTGGCTTCGTTTGGCTTGGCTCATTTTGATTGTTTGTTATAGTTTATCTTAAAGCTGAGAATTAATACTTCACGATATTACAAAAGAGAAATAGAACAATAATAAAGGTTCCCCAAAAAACGAGCCTAAAGTAGGTCGCAGTTTAGGCAACTTTAAACTCAAATTACCATAAATCTAGACGTGATGGTCCATTTCTGAAAACAAAACCGTGTTCAGCACACGAAAATCATCTAAAATCACCAAAATCACTTCGATATACTGGAAAAAGCATAATTTTGTTGCCTTGTGTAATCTTTAAAATTTTCATTAAGATCGGATAACACAGTTCGACAAAATCCAACTTATGAAAAAAGCCCGGGATGAGACCCTTTATCTCTAATGGGACTCTTGTAAGCACCACCTCATACCCAGTTTTTCAACTGTACCCTAGGTTCTCATTTTATGGGTAAATGGTTGAAGATAAAAGACTACAAAGTTAAGCAAACTCGGACAGCGTCATTGGGAACGTAAAATCAAAAAATCGCGCTTATCGTACAATTGGTAAAGGTACCTCCAGAAGGGTCCAAATCTAAATTCTTGAATATCTATAAAACTGCACGGTATAGAGTCTTATTAAAAACTAATTTTATGATGGCGTAATGGGCTATTGCATGTCCCTAAGGTATTATGATTCTCCCACGAACTACTCCATATAGGTCATAAGGTTGACGGAAAAACTTACTTTGTAGTGTTTAATAGAGCCCTGCACGAGTCCACTCGTAGTGCCCTTTGAGCCCCCTTTCAAAAAAACAGTTCGAGAAAATCAGCTCCGAAAATGTTCGCGTGTCAAGCAGCTCAGGGCTTGCCTTTATTATGATCTACATGATTCATACAAAATAAAACAGTTGTTGATCTACAGTTGATCTACAAAATATCATTTTTAGGCAACTTAATTTTAAGCCAAGCAATCGATGTGATTTCCCGTTTATTTAAGTTTATTTAATTGCAGAACCCTAATTGTCGCACTATTGGTTCTGCAATTGAAGGATATCTTTAATCATCTTCATCTGAAGAATTCGAGTTTTTGAATTTTTAAAATAAATAGTAACTGTCTAATCTCGTATTTTGGCCGTTTTAACTAGAATGTTCGGCTCAAACGCATCAACTGAGATGGGTAAAGTTCTCCCGGTTGTATCAGCTCATAGCACACCACGCCCAATTGGTGCTACCATATAAAGAGTATGACCTTGCCGGGCGCCCGTATGATTTTTTGCACTTTGGGTTATCTTAGTGAACCCATTTTTCAACACCAGTCACAATACAATGCAAAAAACACTTTCTTTTTTGCCGTTGAAGCTGCTTTCCGGCAAATTATTTTTTTGGCACAAAAGTAGACATTTTCGGAGCACACAAATACTAATGATGAGGCTTTAAAATGAAGTTAGTGGCGGATTTGCCCAAATAACAAAAAAAGTTCTTACCGTAACCTCTTCTCTTCTTATAGAGTTTACTTGCCTTGTTTTCTCAGTCCGTTTAGTCTCCTGGTTGGTTTTTCCCATCAAATGTTCTGTATGACACGACAACCTAATAAGCTCTAAAGACACTAAATTATGGGCAATCGCATCGAATCGCCACGCCGTCAATTGAGATGCTGGGTGAAAAGTGTGGCGTGCGAAAACTTTCATCGTTCCCAGCTATCCAGCTCAAGATCTCACACTTCCCTCCACTTACAATCAAATGCGGCTCGTTTTTCACATGCGGGCTGCGGTTAGCCAAAGCGGCGCACGAACTGACCAACGGCCGATCAAAAGACTTGGGCATTTTCCGAGACCGCCAGTGCTAATTAGAGTGCATCAATATTGACGGAGCGATTGTGTGGCTATTGACTAACAAAAATCACAAGTAAATAATGAGATGAAAGCGAGGCGGCGGGCGAATGTCGGTGCAGCGAAAGGATTCCCGTAGAAGACTCAAGTGCGCACGCGCAGGCGTCAATATTTGCTTAAGGATAACGCTAGACGCGCGCGCCGTCGCATACAAAAAGGATGTTTGCCCTAATTGCCCAAAAACGCAATGTTGCGGTTGATAAAAATGGAAAGGAAAACCCGAGAGCGATTTGTTTAGGACGCTGACTATGAGCGATAAGCGTCGAGCAGGGCAGTTCAATTGGAGATAAGGCTCGGGCAGAGAGTGGAGCCGTGCGATCAGTTGAGATCACAGGATGTCAGTGTATGCCTTGACACAGGTGATAAACGATCAAATGAGGGGCTTGCGCAAATTGTTTTAGGCGTTTTCCGGGAAGCGGTGTTAAGTTCATGTTTGCACGCTATTGTTTCTGGGAAAATGTGTTTTCCCCCCGCGACTTCCCTCTCCACACTCTAATCAATTGCGTATGCCTCGCATGATCACTTTCCCTGTTGATCGCGACCTATGTCAAGCCACGATCGTTGATCTTAACTAAGCCACTAAATCAGCCGGCTGTCACTTTTGAGTAACCCCACCACAAAACTAAATGATTCATTTGACACATGAGCAGCCACTTGAGGATCACCTCACAACTCACAACTGGGCGGTCTTCCCCCCATCAACTCTTTCTCAGGGGCGACACATTAGACACATTAAAATGCCACAAGGCAACCCAACAAGATAATTCAATTTCAAACTCCATTTGGTAGGGAAGCCACGTCGGTCGGGGAGAAATGTGCGTTCATTAGCAAGCGCTTAGAGATCGCGACCCTTGCCACTCTCTGATCAGAGATAGCAGCAATCGCACCCTTTGCTCCCTTCCTTTCCTTTTCCTTTTTTTTATACTTTTTGTAAGACGATCAACGCCTTTTGTGTCTGCGTCTTGTTTGCGGCGTCTTAGCTAACCCTTAATTTAGTAATCATCAGCGCGCTCGGGTTGCCTCCGGTGTTCCCAATCTTGTTAATTTCCCCTTTCCAGAAGGGGGTACTTCCCGCACGCGTTGCTTGGAACGAGAAGCAAAATCTCGGCATGTGATCCGTGTTTATTTGTTTTTCGTTCCACTTAGTCGCCATATGGCGTTTATCGTCTGGATGCCCTGACGTGTGTCAGTCTTGAGGCCGGCCGGCCAACACAGAGAAGCACAAAAACTTTCGTGTTGATTTCTTGGGGTTAATTTGTTTTGCGACTCTATTAATTGGTTCGGTCTCTTGGCCCGTGGGCGTTCTCAAGCATTTCGATGGAAAAAACTAAAAACTAATTTGGTTATCCCATAAATAAGACATAGTCGTCGTCGGACTTCCTGTTCTTTCCCGAGCGAGCCAATCAACTTCTGTGCCCTGTTTGATCGCACATTAATATCAATAGGTTACCCCCACCCTACGCTGGGGTTGATCATGTTAACTAGTTGCATGTGTCGCTCGTTAGTTTCAATGGTCCATGTCATGTTGTTTTGGGGGCGAGGGTAAGGGTTTGTTAGCATGTAAGAAGAACCCATTTAACACAAACTTAAGTCTGGGAATGGTTAAGGTTTTTATTGTGTGTAATTTATTTTAATGATCGTAGAGGTACATTAAAGATCATGTTTGTTGAGGGAACGTATACCTTGATATGGGTGTTGGGAAACTATGATCTTTTGAAGTGAGCTGAAAGAAATTTTCCCTTTTTGCATTGCACTGCAGCGTTTTATTTTGTTTGTAACTTTGAAATGGTGACCCCGACTCAGTTTCAAAGTTTAGCTAAATGATTTTACAGCTTTATAGTATTAAATCTGACATGTTTCAGCTTCAAGATTTAACTGGTTCCAACGCATTTCAGCGATGTCATGCTGAGTATGTTCTAATAACCAAAGAAATCTATGAGTTGATCTGATTGGTTTGCTAAACGCGAGTTGGAAATGATCCTTCACTTGGGGATTCTTGGTAGTTTCAAAGCCCCAAAGGGCCAAAGACGAGCTCTCTCAACCTCTTGACTTGTGCGCCGAGTCCGAACGGCAGTTTGAGAAGCATTTGCATGGCTTATTACTACAAAGCTGATGCCAACAGCAGTGAGGCTAACCGGGTGTGTAAGTTTATTCAAAGAAAAAACTTTTCATTAGATGTTCCGAGGCGGGATCGAACCTACGCCTCTTGCAACAGCGGTCGCGCACACTAGCCGCTGAGCCACACCCGGGTGCGCTCTAAATCCTAAAGTGGTTAAAAACTGGGCTGCAAAACGGGCTTAAGCCGAACTGGTTCGTATCCGGGACTCCGACTTTGATTTTACTACAAACGGAACCTTGAAACGAACATCTGTAGAAATAAAAGCTTTAGTTCGGTTCGACAATAATTTGATATAATTCCTAGCGTCTATTTTGTAATCTGGTCGGTTTTGGGCGACTGAGTCTTAAAATCGGCAGGAACGTTTAATTTTAATCTATATTTTTTACGATCCCCGATTGCAAAGCTTAATAAATGGTTCACATAAACAAGAGCTTTACTTCACATTGGTAATATACAATTTCGAATTTTTGAAAACAGGCGGACAGTCAGACGAATTTCACCAATCAGTTCAAACGAATGTACCCCTGTTCAACATCGAACAGTGGGAAGTCTATGATACATAAACGAAGGCAATTAATGATGGAAATGGTGGCTCATTTTTCTTCGATGCCCCCGGTGGATTTAGGAAGGCATACTTCATGCCATTGATTTTGGCCACTGGTCGTGCTAGATCCAACATTGTGGTAGCAGATGCTTCTTCTGGAATAGAGGCCAAGCTGTTAGCTGTTAGCAGCTTATTAAGCATTAAAATAACCTCTAAACTTTCAAACAACCAACATGAAACATTGCGAAACACTCCGCAGTGGCCGTAGTTTTAGTACGCTTTAGGGACGAGTGCACAATGGTGCACAACAGCTTATTCTCAGCACTCACCGCAATGACTCCAGTTGTTTTGGGGCCGCAATGTCTAGTAATTTCCGCTAAGCACTCCCAGTAATTCCGAGATCGTCTGCTGCCGTTAATATTAACTTTTGCCTCAAATCATCCAATCTGTTCCGCTATGTGAAGAAACTTTAGTTGGTCAGCAAACATAAGAGATATCGATAATGGCCGTGTTCCTGCCGACGACCCGAGCGGATTGATTTGACTTTCTACGAATTCTTGCAATTTCGTCTAATCAAAAGGCGGGCTCTTCAACATATTAACCTCAAATATCATTGATAACCACAAAAATATGGAATATCTCGAGGTGCTTTACTGAAGAGAATTAACTTAAGTGTAACTCCTGCAGCAAAATCCACAGCTTCGTCAAAGCAAATGTCTTTCTTGAACTATTAAAGCTAATCAGTTTTGTGCATTCATTTTATTGCGTTAAGGAGGTGTTGCTGCTTGGAAGGCTGTTTTTGGACCTTTTTTTTAAAAAAATCTTATTTGAACACGGAAATAGTTATTTGAATTCTGTTTTTTTTTTTTAATTGTATTAAGAACATATCGAATTAAATAAAAAAATTGTTTTCCTTTTACGAGAGCTGATCAAAAAGTTGTCGGCCTTTAAAGTTGGACTACGATAAAAAAGTTATGCTGCTGTTGGCACGGATAAGTCCACTTCGGATCATCTAAAATGAAAAAATAGGGGAAAGTTAACTTCGGCTTGTCTGAAATTTTGTATACCCTTACTGGTTCCATTGAAAACAAAAAAGTTTTTCTAACTCATACTACCTTTTGCACGTTACTTTTCTATGGGATCTATACTATATGGATATCTGATTTCGACCAAACTTGGTGAAATCATGGAAAAGCATAATACACAGTTAATTACGAAATTTGGAGGCGATCCCATTTAAAACAAAAAAGATTTTCTCACTAGAACTTCTTTTTCGACCGATCATTCATACTGAAGCTTTATGCTATAGTTATCTTATTTTGATAAAACTTTGTTGAAATGTGTTAAAGTACATAAAATAAGAATATGCCAATAAAAAGGACGTTTTTATTAAAAACAAAAAGTTTTCCTCACTCAAACTATTTTTTCGACCGATCTTTCCTATGGGATCTATATGATATAGTTATCCGATTTCGACCAAACTTAGTAAAATCATGGAAAAGGATAGTTAACTAAGAAATACGTACTTTGGAGGAGTTTCCATCAAAAACAAAAAAGTTTTTTTCACTAAGACAAGTTTTTCGACCGATCGTTCCTGTGACAGCTATATGCTATAGTCATCCGATCCGGCCGGTTCCGACAAATGTGCAGTGTATTTGTACCATAAGACTTCGTGCAAAGATTGGTGAGGATAGCTTTAAAACTGACGGAGGAGATAGCATAGGAACAGACAGACGGACGGACAAGGCTAAATGAACTCAGCTCGTCATGCTGATCAAAATTATATATACTTTATGTGGTCGGAGATGCTTCCTTCAATGCGTTACAAACTCCGTACAATTTTATAATACCCTCTGCAAGGATATACGAGGGCGGTCCCAGAAATAGCCGACCTAACTACTAAAACACAAAAATTTATAATTTTTTCAACACTACTGTACTTGGCCGGCCATTTCTGGGTCGGCCCTCGTAAAAAGTAAACGGCGTTAGATTCAGTACAGATGTAATTCGGGCCCCTATTTCAATCATAATTTTGCGATTTTTTTTTTTAAATGGCGGCCATTGAAAAATGAAAAATCGATTTTGGGCAATTTTTTTTGTAACTTAGGGTTAAAGAAATTACAGGTTAAAAAAACTTTTAAAATTACGATTGAAATAGGAGCCATAATGGTGACAATTTTGCGTCGATTGCACTTTGATTCATCAAAATTGACTCAGAACTACGGGCGCAATCAGTGCCGCCAGCTCAACGTGGTTTTGAGATAACGCGTTTAAGGTTTGCGTTGCGCTAATCGCTTTGCCGCCAGCAAACTGATTGCCAAAAAAACGAAAAATTGTTGCCCAGCAATACCCCCCTAAAAGCTAGTTGAAATTTCGTGCTATTTGTGCACTTGGAATTCTCAACTCGTTATTCGCCGGTCTGGGCTCTTTAAATAGGATTTGCAAATGGCTTGTTGGTATGACAGCAACTAAAAGTGTACTGACGAAGGCTTTGCCATGGTGGCAACCGAAACGGCCGTCCACACAGCCACAGCTACTGTTCATGTTCATATGTATTCTCTGTTGAATTTTCTGGTTGATTATTGAACTAAAATCAAACCTCGACCTTAAGCCTGCTAATATTTACCCTAACAAAAATCAAAACAGGTAACAGGTACAGGTACAAAACAATACCTCCTATAAAATTAAAAAAAAATCATGTTGCACATTTATCGGTTTGTCTGAGGTATATTTAGACGTCATCTGCATACATATGGACTTCACACTTCGACAACACACTCGAAAAGAAAAGGCACTAATACTACGTTTATGTTATGCTCATTTTGCAAAATGGTTTCATGAAATAGGTCCTAAAATACGTACATAAACACTGCTTCATGAATTCGACTTACACACGATAGTTGCCTAAGAATACGTAGCCAACTTAACGAGGCGTTGGTGTTGCCAGAAATTTTTTTCTCATATGTGTACTGGTCATTTGATGAACTTACAAATTTTAATTTGCAAATTGAAGAAATCGCGAATTTCATGGAATAAACTTAGTAACTTAGACAGATCCCTGTTGGACTCAACGTCTAATAGGCAGAAACTCGTTTGCTACTATTGCTACAAATGCTTGATTTTGTTTTTTTAGGTATGAACGGATTAGTTTTATAGCCGTTTAAATATCTTTCTTAACTTAGGAGTATTTCGTGAAATACAGTATCAAATATTTTACTGTAGTCATGAAGTGTTAATAAAGTTTCATCGCTTTTGTCCAAGTTTCAGTCGATGTATTAAATTATTTAAATTATTGCTGTAGTACAGGTCCTATTTTTCTGAAATCTAGACTATTTGTTGAGGAGTTTATTAGAGCTTAGCAGGTTGCATTTAATTGGCAAGGGAGTATGGAGATCGGCCTAAATCCATATTTACTCTTCTTCTTCTTTGGCATCGATAGTAATAAAATCATCACAACCGTTTTACGGTCTCTGCCGCTACCACTACCGCAATACCCTTAGAGATTGCTATTATTTTTGTAATTTTCTTGACTTTTAAAACTTAATTAAATGTTGGACAATCTATACAATATCACTTGGAATAGTATTGGTAGTACCCGTTTTAATTGATCTTTACGAATGCTGAGCCGCTCTTTTAAAAGTTTAAAAAACTAAAACCGATCATTAGTACGTCAAATATATAAGATCCGATTCGATAAAAAGAAAAATTCCAATTAGACTGCTTAACAATTCGTTAAGTGAGACGTTACAATGCTATGTAGCAATGCATTGTTTAATTTTTTTCTGACTATGATTTTTTTTATCTCCACAGAAAATATCATATCGGAATATCGCATATCGGTATTAGCATCCCCAATCCTGTCCCCACATATATGCCAGACGTTTCATTTTGTAAATCTTCTCCATTTATTTTGCGATTTTTTTGCACATTTGTCGCATTATAGATATGGTGTGGTGTGTTTCACAAGATAATTTTGAATTGATTATGGTTAAGCTTTTGGCATGTTTAAAAAAGCAAAGCAACTAGCGTTTTTTAATACCGAAGCAGGTACACCCCCATCTGCTTGGAGTCAATTACTAGTTATACATAACCACATCATAAAACTGACAGCATTATCCTTTTTTTACTTAAACGACTTAACAATTGTATTACCCAATCGACTAAGCCTTTCTCAGAAAATTTCACTAATTAAAAGAGCGAGCAAAAATGGGGCGTTTGCATCAACACAGCTGTTGCCACACTTCGGCATAGGTAAAGAAAGTTGCCACGCGAAAGCAAGTGTTGGCATCGAAGAGAGTTGAAGCTGAAGACGAGGGCGTGCCGATCACTAACAGGGGACCACAGGCCAGGAAGAAATTTGTACATGGAACATGTGTTTGAGTTGGAGATCGTCGAAGGTTAAATGTGAAGATGGAAACGCGCAGTTATGACGATGATGATGACTGCAAACGCTTGTTTGATGTGTGCTAAAGGACCCGTGCCGAGGCTTACTTTCATTTTTCAACCACTTTCCTTTAATGATTGGTGCGGCGCAACTAATTGCTGGCATGTGGGCATCTCTTAAGGGGTTGCATTTTCCTAAATGCGTCATAAAAAATATCCGAAAACGGAGAAAATGGAAACGACAGTTGGTGAAAGTGAAAGATGGGAAGGCAGCGAGAAAGCAATCAACTGAGCTCAAAGACAAAAGCCTTAATATGAGCTAAAAAGGATTTGCGGCTACAGCAACACATCATCGTCGCCGCCGTAGTCATCACCATCATCATACGCAGCGTTTCCAATCACAATCCTACATAGCAAAAGCTCACGCAGCAAACTACAAGTAGTAAAAACGAGGAGAGGATAGATGATTTCATTTGGTGTGCAAGTCCCCAAACAGGATGAAGCTCTCCCATTGTTGGCGTGTCGGGCTTCCATTGTCCAACCCTTAAATCAAAGCGTACGCAATTTCGTTAATAATCCTCAAGACAATATCGAAACGCCATAACAATATCCTTTTGATGATTATCGGTTCTCCTACTCGGCGTGGGTTGTGCGAACCTCAAAGGTCCGCCTGTCTATTTGATACTGACGCAACAGTAGCATTCATGTTTATTGCTTGGTTAAGGCGAAAGGATAATGGCCGCATACATGACATAAGGATAAGTTCAAGACCAAGCACTCCTTGGTGCGACGGCAGATTTCTTTGGCGACAACACAATTCCGATTCCAAATGCTTTTTATGACCGGCCCCAAAAGCTGGCTCATTAAAGGTTGCGGCAAGGCAAGGCGAAGCGAGGATGAAACTTGAACAGAGTCAGCAAATCGTTGGGGTTGTTCCTGCTTCTGCTCCTCCTTCTGCTCCAGCTGCCCACGCATTTCAATTAAAGACCCAGTTGCAAAGTAGAAACTTTGCTTTTATACGACAACAAGAGGTGGCTGCTACAAAAAAAAATGCTAATTTAAATTACGCACAAATGTAAACAAAGCACGGGAAAAGAGAAGGAGAATATCAGAAAAATGATTCATATTACAGCAAACACGAAATGCCCTTTAAGAATTTTGTGTATTTTAAAAAGGTTTTCCGTTTCCGAACTTTCAGAACCTATAAATCATTTGAATAGCTTTAAAATCGTAATAAATATTTTACATTCGGTCTTCGTCTAAAAAGATTTTACTTTGAAGTCAGTCCGTTATTCAATTGGATTGTCTACCACCCGGCCATGGACAGCAAAGTTATGTCGGATTGCTGAATCGATCGAAAAGAATACCTATCGTCTTCTTACAGACGATTAATATTGTTCAGGACTCTCTTGGCTAAACTAGAAGAATTAAAGTGCACGGAGAATATTGAATATTGAAGAATACTGCTATGTCAAATTTGGGATATTAATACCAATGGCTTCCTCGGGTTCAATTCTATTTCGTGTCAAATTTCCACCCCAATCGGATGAAGGGTTACAAAGATGTAACAGAAAAACAAAACAACAAAAGTCTTGAAAAGTCCAAATAAGTTACGATCTGTAAGTCGAAATAATTAATTGACAATTTGATTTTTTCAAAAATAACTGTCTACTTTAAACTATGTCGCTTCTAATCTGTAAAATATTTCTTTCTTACAACCAATCACGTTTTCCACAAATTCATTAAAAGTTTAGTTAAGTTAAGACTTAAGAATTGCTCTCCTGAAAAATGGAAAAATGACACTTGTGCTGTTTTGCCTTATTGCCAGAGTTATATCTATGATATGAGTTTTTTAGCAGTAAACTGTGGGATATTTTTCACCCATTTCTTATGAGATCTCGAGAAGTGAAAATACATCTGAAGAATCACTTTAAATCTTTTTTTGGAAATCAATATAATATCCCAAAATAACAGGTATCTTTGTCTAAAAGTATTCGCATCTCGTCATTGAAGTGAACCGAACCAAACCGTTTTTTTTGTGGTTTGGTTTAGCATTTCCAAAGGGACGCCGGTTCGGTTCGGTTTCGCTTTGTTGCATTCCTGATTTATTTAGTTCTTAAGTTACTTTTAGGGCCCATTTTTTCAAAACTTCAGGTTGGATAAATTCTTGACAAATTTCTTACTCGAAATGAACTGAGATTAATTACTTTGTCTTTCTGAACGGCAGCTTTACCCGATATTGATAACTTATCAATGATAAGTTACTATAACTTCAACCACAGTCTTTAAAATATACACAGTCTTTCAAATATATCGAATGTTGTTCTGCCTCTTCCAATTCCATTTCCATTGCGAGAATTTAAAAAGATCGTTTCTTCCAAAATATTTCAAATCTTCACCCATCGATAAAGAATCCCGAATACTTAAATATGTCCAGAAGGTTCGAACCTTCTTTCTATAAAACTGTGGGAGATATGACGTTTTTTAAATATTGCGGGGGCGGGAGGGGGCGTGGCCAAAATTGAAAATAAACTTGATCTGCCTGCAAGTATAAGAAACATATGTTCCATACATGTAAGGCCTCTATCTCTTACCATCACTGAGATCTGTTTGTTCATACGGACAGACGGACAGACAGACAGACGGACAGACAGACGGACACTTTTGCACAAACTTAATATACTCTGTGTACCTTTGGTACAGAGTATAATTATCAATTGTTATTCAAAATTAAAAATAACTATTAATCTGAGATATCCTTCATGCCAAACGTCCTAGGACAAAAGTAAGTATATCATTTTCCATGGGCAATGGCAAAAATCGCTTGACTAAGAAAAATTGGTTCAAATTGCCCCTATCTGGAACAACAACTTCTAAGATTATGCAATAGAATCTTATCTCTGACTATCCTTAACACCAATATCAGACCAAATGTGCTTACCTGTACGAAAAACTCAACTTTAGTGTGTCAAGGAGAACAAATAATATTGTTGTAAAAAATTTAAGCGTTCATTGTCAGAAAAACACTTTTTCATTTATGCTGTTCGTTGTTGGAACCGACTACCACATGATATTAAGACTATAAGAAATGCCACGCAATTTAGGATTAAGTTAGAATCACACCTAGGAGCCACGAACCATTGAAAGTAAATAAATAAATAAATAAATGAAATAAATGTCGCAGTATTGTTTTTAATGGTAATTATATATATTTATTAAACATTTAGATTTAAGACAATTTTTAAGTAGGGACTATAAATGTTTATACTAAATTTGTTCAACTTTTGTGACTAGCGCTCTAAATTATAAGTATTATGTACTTGTAGCGTTAGGATGATTAGAAAATAAAGAAACAAACAAGAATGTTTATCCACTTGGAAATTTAATTTGGTTGCTCACTTTTTATTTTACTTATAAGGTCTTAGGTATGTAATATGGCCGATAAGACAATCTGCGAGTTTATAATAGGCACAACGTCTTATCCTCTTTTACCACCAAGCCCATTAGTTTTGACTGCTTCTCTATCTCTGTTTCAAGTTCGTTACATGGCCCAGGATCTTGAAATAAGCGCTCAAAGTTCAAATCTCAAATTTTTCAGATTAACCTTAAATAAATAATGAAAATTCAATCTTCAACTAAAGCTATATTTATTTTACTTAAAATTGTAAAATCGGTTTTTGTGCTATTTACCTAGCTTAAGTAGCTAGGTATAGTAATAGCCAACTAGGTACGAGTTTTTTGCTTAAAGACCTGTATTCAGCACTGCGGAAAATTCTTGCCAGGAATTTGCTAATTATTTTGAGTTTGTGGAACCCAAGTAAAATATTTTGGCCAAGTTGGAACTTAAATAAATTTAAACCAAATAACGTTAGACCAACTTCGGTCTATAATTGTAGATTTAATTTCAGTACGAAGTGTCTAGTGGTTTATTATTGATTGAGCGGTCGGGTGTCATGACATCACACCTCGACATCAGCCACATTGCTCTCACAATTCGTTCTAAATTATTGGGCCGATGCAGTGTGTCCCGAAAAGAAATAAGACTCAATAGTTGGTAGCCAATTATATAAAGTCTGCTATATTTCAATGCAAGATAAGACAAGAGCTCAGCAGCCGGGTCAGTACCTTGGCAAAATGAATCCGCTGCATGTGTAGCAATAAGGGAGAATTAAACTATTACAAAACAGAACCCGCTATTATTAATTTAATTAAATTAAATCTTGTATTCTTTTTATATAAACATTATTTGGCGTTTGCTTTGTTCTCCACCCCCATTTGCCTCCATCTATGCGCTAATCACATCCAAAATAATTGTCAACTATATATTCCTGAGAGGTGCAATAGCTGTTTTGCGTTCCACACACGCTTTAGAAACGCCGCTATCGATACGGCGCTATCTATACAATGTGTGGATTTTGTTCAAGTTGCTGGATACACAACAAACGAAATCGTAAACAGAAAATTCCTGGCACAATTTTTTTCATATGAACTTTGGCAAGACTTTTTTTATTTTGCGTTGCTGGATACCCGGTTATAAGTGACAAAATTTTGTCCCATTTAGAAAAACTCATGGAATCAGGACAGAACAAATACTATGAGATAATGTGAAACATTCAAGAAAGTCGGAAAAAATGGGACAGGCAACCTCTGTCCGTTTCCTAAAATTTAACCTCAGCCGAAATATGCCTATGGCTCGAGATAAACAACCCGACCTATACCGAAAATAGTTTCGGTTTTAGTCCCTGCCTAAGACCGCCGAAAAATCGTAAAATTCATATCAATTTGGCCTTCAAAAGGCGCCAAAGACAACTTATCCTAACCTTAGGAACTTTTTTCCCCAAATGTGAGGTTGAATATTCTTCATAGCAAAAAACTTACGCACACAAATGCATGCTAAAAAGTAGTTGTGTTCAATTCTTTTAGAGACATAATAGACAAAGAGAAGAGAGACACGTAAGAAGTTGTTGCAATTACGTTATGCGCAAGCCGCTTTACGCATTGGAATCAACAACGAATGCGGCCGGTGCGTATAGGCTGCAGTCATTCCTGGTCTAGACCGATAAGGGAAGGTGTGCGGTCCACCAACAGCAATTTTGTTATTTTTTTTTGGGAATTTCATTTAAGAAAAGTGACCTTGGATAACTATCTCCTTAGAAAACTGAAAATTCATTCATCTTTTAGTTTACATTCTCGCCGCTTAGGTAACAAAGTGGCCTTGATAGTGGAATTAATGGCAATTTTTTCAGTAATTATAAAATAACTATAGGTTCTCGTTTTGTGAGTGCAAAATGGCAAAACACTTTCGTTTTATTCAACAAAGCCCACAAGCATATTTTTTACTTTTTTCCAAAAGAATTTGTATTTATCAATATTGAATGAGGCTGCCATCGAGAAAGCCAAAGTATTTGAACTCCAGTTTGCTCAAGCAAACAAAGTTAAACTGTATTTTAAGCAGACTTTTGGAAAATATGCCTAAATATAAATAAATTTATACAAATTTGCTTAATTTCTGAAAATTAAAAGAATATTAATAGGCTATTTGCACTAGGACTGCGCTATGCGTTAATAGTTAACAGTTAGCTGCGTAACTGAGTTATGCGTTAATAGTTAACAGTTAGCTTTTTTCCCATACAAAAAAAGTCAAATGTAGGCTGTTAACGCTTAACGCAGTCCTAGTGTAAATGTTGTATAATACTAGGTTAATTAAGCTAAACTTAGTTTGTACATCTTGATCGTTCCAATAACATATCTTTCAATATGCTCTCTCAATACCCTACTCTAACTTTAATGAGCAAACGCACTTAGGCCCAAGACACCTGATGCGAAATGGCTGCCAAAGGATTTCAAGGGTAGGCCGGCTACTTTTTCTTTTTACTTTTCGTTTTTTTTTTTTGGGTTGCCTCATTTCGAATGCACGAAAAGTTTTGTCCAAGAAAAAGAGAACAACAAGCGACAATGTCAAAACTTTTTTGGTACAAAACAAAGCCAAGCAAGCACTCCTAACCCCCCGACCAAGTGCTAAACGCACTCCTTTTGACTGGTCCTGGTTGTCCTTTGGCCAGCAGGGGCAGCAGCCATTTAAAATTCTTTTCATGTTTAAGCGTGCAGAAGTAAAAAGTAAAGTAAAAATTGTAAGGAAATATTAGAAGTATTAAAATTTTAATGCAAATTGTTATTTTATGCAAGAATGTGCGACCGAATGGTTGCCTGTCCTTGGCTTGTCCCGGCCCCGTACACAAATCCCCCTTTTGAGCAAAAGGCTATGTAAAGGATTTCTTCTTTCTGGCAAGTTGAACAGATATGTTTGTTTTTGTTCTTTTTCTTTATTTTTTATGATTTTATGCACAAAAGTCGACCTTTGACTGAGCGCGTGTGTGTCCTGGTTGGGTTCTTGGGTTTGGTATTCAAATGGCATTGCCCGTGCTGCTTAGCCCAATTTCCTTGTGGCTTAAACCTTTTTGGCAAAAGGGATAATTGAAATGCGTCCATCTTGCATGCAAATGATTTACAGCTGCCGGTTTGGGATTTTCTTATTCATTCTTGGAGTAGACTCAATGTATTTGGTAACACAAAATGTGTTTTAAAAAATTTATAAAAATAATTTCACTTAAAAACCCAAGGGAACTCACATATGTGCGTCTTAACCTGTAGTCTCTGGTCGTTGGCCACCCTGTCCAAAAAAGTAAAACACAACAACAAGAACATCAACCGAAATGACATTAGGAATTTAGTTTAAACGAGGGTTGGCCCAAGAGCCGTGGGTCTGAGTCTCATCTATGATGTTGCGTGGGCCTTAACCCTAAATGGCTGGACACTCTCTCTGTCTCCCCCTTAGATTCGGACCATCTTGAATTTGTTGTAATTTAAGCTTGTTGTTCAGCATTCACCAACCAGGGTGGGGATCAAGTGACTGGCTTTCATTTCAATTTGAAATGCTCTTCACTTGAGAGGGTATTACGAAAATGTGGAAAAGCAAGATTCACAGGCCTGTTTCGGATTCCGACAACATCGACAAACCCAGTCGGAAGCAAAATTTGTGCTGTTGAGATTTCAGCAGCTGAAACGTTGTCAGTGTGTTGAGCAAGTTCAATCAACGAGCTTTAAAGCTTACAGCTCTCTGCCTGGCTGACGGCAGCGGCCGAGCAAACAAAAGCTCTCAGTCCGTTATGTGTTTGTGTATACGAATATCAGTTGCCAGTGGCAAAATCTCAGCTCATATTGACGACCAATTTTTTATTAAAAGATGTAAGCTTACTATAAAATCCAAAAGAATAGCATCTAAAAATATGGAGGGAATTTCTGCTGCTTAGTTTTGAAAAGTTCTGGAAAAGTGCATCGGCTATTCGTTGTACAATTTTCAATAAAATTCTTTAACTGCAGTCGAGCGTGTCTGTGCATTTCGAAATTGGATACAAAATTTCGTCTCCTTGTTTTTCCAACAATTTCGAATTTGAGTTTCACTTCCAGGCGAGGGTTAGTTTTATTTCGTGTCGCTCCAGTCATGTCGCAACTGTTTAGCAGTTTCATTTGTTAGCTTCCACCCACCACATCCACTGCTGCCTTCACCCGTTCTCTGTTTGATGCTTGCTTTGGCTAGCCAGCCTGCCGTCCAACGACCTCGCGTGTTGGCTTTGTATTTTCACTTAAATGTCCTTTCGCGTTTTGTGTTAATTACACTGGTCGAGCATAGGGCCTTATCGTGGCATTTAAATTGAAAGGCGTGTCCAAGAGTTCCAAGTTTATTTTTGCCTTTTTGCGTTTGGCCTTTTATTGCCGCTTTTGTGTGCGGCAATTAACCCCTTTTTAACGCTTTAGCTGCGACGAGTGTGCGCCAGAGTGGAGTAACTTTTGTCGAGCTTTGACAACCCTACAACAAACAGTCAGGCAAGGCCATTAAACGCACAATCATTATTCATGAGTCTCGTTTGTTGTGTGCTTCAGTTTTAGGGGCAACCCACTCAACTGACAGCACCGTTTAATTAAAAGCCACAAATGCCTGCCATGGCGGGTTAAACGCTCCAAGCCATGGCATGCCATGCATATAATTTGGGTCGTCATTTAGGTTTTGTTTGCCATTTTGTTTTTGGTAGCTAAGGGCAACGTGAGCCACCACCCTGACGAAAGCAAAGGGTTGCAGCGGGGTTAAAAAGTGGTGGCAAAGGGTTAAGTCGAAAGTAGTGGAAAATCTATTTACCAAAACGGTAGCCAATGGCAACGAGTAAATAGAAAGATGACTTAATTCGATTCAGTCGATCAAAGTGATAAGTCCTTTACCTAAACATAGTGGTAAATAGCGTTTTGAGAGTACCTTCAAATCATGATAAAACATGTAGGTCAGTTTGCCTTAGCAATGAGCAATGAAATAATGGTTGTTTGCCGAAAAAATCTTAGTTCGCGAGAAAAAATGTTTTGAAAATAAAGCTTTTTAAAAAATGTAATTATTTTCAATCAGTGCTGCAAACCGGTTCGGAGTCTCTGGGATTTTTGAGAGTTCGAAACCGAACCGGAAACGGAGCAAACAAATTTTTCCCGGTCGATCCTGAATCGGAGACAATGATTTATTAAAGATATACTAAAGTTTCACACTATTTGTAAGAGATGGGGCTTCTTCGGAAGACAGGAACTTTCCTGTGGTTATGGGGGCGTATGTAGCGTACTGCGCCTCAAGTCGACTCACAAATTCACGTGGTAACCCCCGCGTATATAAGTGGGTAACCTGAGCGAGATCCCACCCTAGGGCAAATAGGGGGCGTCGCATCGGGCTTGGCACCCGATAGGCGTCTATTTCCATCCGCCAATGAAAACTTATACAATGCCTCGGATACGGACCCCCCCGACGACGGCCCACGCAAACGTTTTAAGGACCACGATTTGAGGATATCCACCTGGAATGTTCGCACCCTCAATAGAGAGCGCGTGGACTCCAAGCTGGTGGATGTCCTCGAGGAACATTCATCGGACATTACCGCACTTCAGGAAATAAGATGGACTGGACAGGGGTGTAGGAAGGTAACATCCAAAACCAACGCCCCATGGGAGATCTACTACAGTGGACATGATTCGAAGCACGAGTTTGGTTGCGGCTTTGCAGTCAACAAAAGACTGTGCCGCTCTGTCATCAGCTTCACTCCAGTTGACAAGCGACTTGCCGCACTCAGACTTAAGGCAAAATATTTTAATGTTAGTCTTATCTGTGTACACGCCCCGACAGAAGGAAAGAACGATTGGGAAAAAGACGAATTCTATGGGCGCCAAGAGGACCTATATGAGCGCTGCCCCGATCACGACATCAAGATCGTGCTAGGCGACTTCAACGCACAAATCGGGAGAGAAGAAGCTCATCGCCCGACCATCGGCCGATTTAGCCTACACGATGAGTCTAACGGAAATGGAGAGAGGCTAATAGACTTCGCTTCGGGCCGGAACATGGTCATTAGTATCACCAGATTTGAACACCGCAACGACCACAAGGCGACCTGGATGTCCCCTGATCAATCAACACGAAACCAGATTAATCACTTTGTGATAGACGGGACGGCACTCTTCGAGTGTTCTAGACGTACGTGTGCGCCGAGGAGCCAATATTGACTCGAATCGGTGTGGCACATGCCGCACAGTCTAATACACGCCGAAAGCTGAACGTTGAGAAGCTGCAATCACAACGGACATCCGAAGCCTACTCAGCAAAACTCACCCAGCTGCTCAGGGAAACCCCACCTGGCCCTCCTGGTGTTGAAGAACAGTGGAAGCATATTTCACACTCTATGAGTACAGCTGCCAAGGAGATTCTCGGATTTGCCGAAAACTCCCGAAAACAGTCATGGTACGATGATGAGTGCCGCCGCGCTACTGCAGAGAAAGACGCTGCCTACAGGAGAACTCTACAGTCGGGAGCAACGCGGGCTGTTAAGGAGCGATACCGGGAGAAAAGGAGAGAGGAGAAGCGCCTTTTCAGAAGGAAGAAAAATGAGCAGGAAAAGCGCATGAGGGAGGAAGTCGAAGTGCTGTTCGGAAGGAGTGAGACTCGAAAATTCTACCAAAAGATTAGGCAACTAACCGAAGGTTTTAAGCCCAGAGACACACTATTGAAGGACGAGCACGGAAATCTGGTCAAAAATCCGGAAGTGGCACTAGACATTTGGAGAAACTATTTCTCTAACCTGCTGGGGGGTGATGTCGAACACAATGCCGCCTCTGGGGAAGTAGCGACACCACCAATCGATAACATAGAGAAAGATCCGCCGGACCATAATGAAGTCTTGTTAGCCATAAAAAGGCTAAAAAATAACAAATCCTGCTGAATTGTTCAAGGCTGGCGGTGAGGAGCTGGTAAGGTGCATGCACCAACTCCTCTGCAGAGTATGGTCTGAAGAAAGCATGTCCGAAGATTGGAACCTAAGTGTACTCTGTCCAATATTTAAAAAGGGAGACCCTGCGGCTTACGCCAATTACCGCGGGATCAGTCTCCTTCCCATCGCATATAAGGTTCTATCATGCATCCTATGTGAACGTCTGAAGCCGAGAATAAGTGAACTGATTGAACCTTATCAGTGTGGCTTTAGACCTGGCAAATCCACCACGGACCAGATATTCACATTGCGACAAATCCTGGAGAAGACCCGAGAGAGAAATATCGATACCCACCACCTTTTTGTTGACTACAAAGCCGCCTTTGACACGCCGATAAGGTCAAGTTCTTTGAAGTTCTGTCTACCTATGGTATTCCAGCAAAGTACGTTCGACTTTGCATGATGACGTTGAGAAGCACACAAAGCTCCGTCAAATTAGGAAAAGACCGCTCCGAGCCTTTCGATACCAAAAGATGTTTTAGGCAGGGTGATAACTTATCGTGCGACTTCTTTAATCTGCTGATGGAGTACATACTGCGCCAGTGCCCCAATGATATTGATATCATCGGCAAAAGCGAATCTGTGGGAAAAAAGGCGTTCTAAGAGATAGAGAAGCAGTCAAAACTTATGGGCTTAGCGGTAAATGAGGATAAGACGAAGTACCTACAATCAACGCGCAGTGAGTCTACGCTTGGACAATCTGTTGCAATGGGAGACTACAACTTCAAGGTTGTTAAGGAATTTGTCTACCTCGGAACGACGATAACCAGCGACAACAACACCAGTCTGGAAATCCGAAGAAGAATTACTCTTGCAAACCGATGCTATTACGGGCTCAAAAAGGAGTTCAAGAGCAGAGCCCTCTCTCGGAAAACGAAAATTGCGCTATACAAGTCACTTATCATCCCAGTCCTGCTATACGGCGCAGAAGCATGGACAATGACAAAAGAGGTTGAGGCGGCAATTGGCGTGTTCGAGAGAAAAGTTCTTCGGAGGATTTATGGACCTATAAACGTTGGCGGCGAATTTCGCATCCGAATGAATCGCGAACTGTATGGCGCAACCAGGTACAGGGAGAAATTGCGAAGCTGGGAGTGTCCTCCTGGTGGAATGTCGCTCGGGACAGAGGAGAGTGGCGGGCATTAGTGGCAGCGGCCGAGACCGTAAAACGGTTGTGATGGCCAAAGAAAAAGAAGAGTTGTCCTGCCATAAGTTTTAATTCATTTTTCTGGATTAACACGCTGTATCTATCTATGTTCATTCAGCCTTTAGAAACACAACCAAATTTGTAAAAATAAAAGAGTCTGTGGGTTTTATGCTAAAGTAGTTTTAATTAAAATTCCTCCACCGCTCTGGCTTGCATACGACGATTAAATTTGATAAATTTGCCATAAACTGAGAAAAAATTCTCTTTAATGCAGGTCGGTTGATTTTTTTAGGCTGCATTGATATGTGTTCTGTCCCGTAAGATTCAAAAATCTAGGAAATTTTGCTCGGTGTGACCTCCATAATTTTTGAAGTTCAAAAACTCGACAAAATGAATTTTCCGCTATATCTTGAAAACAAGAGCTGATGGCGCCAAATCGAGGCCAGTTTTGAAAAAATTAAACAGAATTTTGTTCTAAAAAAAATAATTTTTTCCCGTTTTATCTCAAGAAACTCGCCGTCGGCTACGTCTAAAGGAACGTCTAAAAAACTATAGCTTGAAATAGAAAAATTCTGAGTTTCTCTTACCATACCACGAGGTCACAATTTTTATTAAACTTTCCCTTACTCCAAGTTTCCCTGCCCATTGCCAATAATTCAATGTTATACTCACACCTACTGGGCTATTATATTTCATAAGCACTTCCATGAATAAAAATATATATACGCGCATTGCGCATATCGCATATGAACAGTAGGCACTAAAAGTACTCTAACGGTCACTAAATAAAATTTCCATTAACTTAATTAATGTGCCACCAATTATGGCCACTAAAAAGCTAACGCAACTGAAACTCTATAGTTTTTAATCAAAAAGTCATTAAGGATATACAAGTATGTTCCTGGCCCCCTTCCCCCTCCGAAATCAAGCAACATAAACAATTTGTCGCCCCGCTGTTAAACTTGCAATAAAAAAATCTCTCATCATTTATATGAGTGCGAAATTAATTTGTGTTGTTATTACACTCTCTTGCTCTCGGTATGAGACCGCCTTTTATCCTTTTTTAGGCGACATCCTGTTGATATTTTTAGTGCGGTCGCAAGGTAATTATTTCGAAATGAATCCTCAACCCTCTGGTAGAGAAATTTCTATTTGCCGCCACATAAATTTTTGGATTGAGCTAAAGGCTTGCTGATTGAGAGCTCTTCGAGAGCCCCCATTTTCGTCCTCCCTGTTAGGGGTAGGCAATTGTCACTTCTACCTCAGTGATGATGTGGCCGATACAATGATAAAGTTCGGCATTGTCTCGATGGTTTCATCTTTTGTTTACAATTATTGTTAAAAAAAATACAGAGGGAATGTCGAACAACCCTCTGAGAAAGGATGAGCGGGCACGTGTTTGGCTTTTGAGCAAATTATTTATTTAAAGTCTTATCCCAGACTAAATCCGAGTGTAGCAAATCAGAAATTTATAAAAAAAAATGCAGTTTTAAATATTCTTTAAATTACTCAAATTTTAGTTGTGATGTGGGGAAAATCGTAAATTAAACCATTGTCACTTCCATATTTTCCACTCTCAGTTCTCCGTGGTCTTTTCTGCTTCAAATGAAATTAATTAAAATTCTTTTTGTATAAATCAGCTCAAGCAAACATCCTTTACAAAGGGACACAACAATTTTACTCCACGTCATAAGGCGAGCTTTCCAGCTCAAGGCAGGCGCTGGTCCTGTGGCCGGCCATACCCGCTTTCCGTGTTCTTTAATTGCAAATTACATTTTGAAAAATTACGCAGCAAAGACAGTCAAAGATTAGCTGCGACTAGGATGAGGTCGCTCCCCGCGTCCACCAAGACAAAACGGGCCTATGCGTAAGTAGAAAACAATTAGTGTGCTTTTGATCCTTTGTTTACCCCAACAACAACAGCAGCAGCAGCAAAAGCAACGGCAACAACAAGGACAACACACCCAGGCGTAGTTAGCACCCAGCGGACCGCGTCCTGCTCCGCACTTTTTGAAGAATTTTTTAATTTTCAAACGCAAAATTCTGAGTCATGAACACAAGTCCTGGGTGCTTGCTTGCCGTTTTGTTGTTTCTCATATCCGTTTCAGGAAAAATGCCCGCAAGAAGTTCAACTCCTCCTCCTTCTAGTTGGTGTACATTCGCGCGTAAATATTTTGCAGGCGTTGATGGTTGTGGGGTTGGACTTGGAAGGGGGTGGGAGCTAACGTCGCTCGGCGGTTTTCCAGGAAAACCATGTCAAAGTTCGCATTTGAAATAAAATTTCAATTAATTTTATGCCCGTTTCTTTGTCCTTTGCATTTCCTGCAAGTGGCAAATGTAATAAGCCGAAGCAGCTGAATTACAAAATCTATCTTTCTGGCTGAAGAGCAATTATAAATTGAGGTATTCTTATACCACTAGGTCAAAGCCAAGGATAAGCTAAGGAAGAGTGTTTGGGCGAAAAAAGTGTACATTAATATCTCTTCCGATTAAAGATCCTGTTTTGATTATGTTTATTCATTTTGTATTGTAGTTTTTTGTTGCTCAGGAAATAGTGCAAGGCGCCCAATCTTGATCGATTGTGCCCCCATACTGAGTTTGCAGCTCTCCCAGCAGCACAATTTCCTGTACGAAAGTCAGAATATGCTTGCTGCGTAAAACGGAGAGCTAGAGCATCGCAGTGTGATAATACATGTTCAGAAGACTCCTCCTTCACTTCGCTGTGTCTGTCTAGTTTGTTATGCCCAACTCGTCAGGATCCTGAGGTCTTTCCTTTCCTGCTGGATCAATTTAGTGGAAGCCTTTTCAGTGTAAATCAAGAATTTATTATGGATCCACGACTATCCTCATCAAACTTGCCACATAAATTTAATTTTCGCTTTGAACTATGCTAGCATAGTGAAAGTCCAAACTGACCAATAGATGAAAACCTGTTGTGACCATTTACTCGAAAAACCGCGAAACTTTCATAATTACGATATCGCTCTAGCTTTTAGAAAGAAATAAACTTAAACCATTCTAAAATTGTAATTTTGTGACTTTCTTAAATTTGCCAGGAAAACGAAAGTCTAATTTGCCCCATAACTCTAAAAGAGCAAAACGGATAAGTGTAATGATAAGACAAAAACTTCTTTGCAAGCGTCGTCAAGCAGATCGTAGAGCTGCCGAAACGTAGAATAGGTGAGTAATCGAGAGAGAGCTACTGCCCATTCTCCCAATGTTGCTTTTTTTAGGAATCAAGTCGGCCTGCAGGCGCGCTCTGTTTATACCCGTTACTCGTAGAGTAAAAAAGGTATTCTAAAGTCGAGCAAATGTATGTAACAGGCAGAAGGAAACATCTCCGACTTGACCAACTTTCTTTCTTGTTAATAATTGAACTAATTAGCTGAGCTGCAGAGTACTGAATAAGTCTAAATGGTAAGGCTAAGTACTTAAACAAGCTAACTCAGTTTAGCTGGGTGTCAACTCCATTTAAAAAAGGTACTTAAACGGTTGGTAATACTTTTAGCTAGTCTTTAAGCTTGAGCCAGTTCTCTGACAAACTAAATGCTCATATCCAGCTAAAAACTCGTTGCGCCGCCACCTTGACTTGATATTCAGCTGATTGAGTTTAGCTGGGTAAATAAAGAAAAAATAGTTTGCAATATTTTAGCAACCTACCCAGCTATTGGGTGGGTGGCTCAGCGGTTAGTGTGCGCGACCGCTCAGCATGAGGTCGTGGGTTCGATCCCGCCTCGGAACATCTAATGAAAAGTTTTTTTCTTTGAATAAAACTTTACACCCGGCCACACCTCTTGCTGTTGGCGCCAGCATTGCAGTAATTAGCCATGAAAAGCTTCTCAAAAACTGCCGTTCGGATTTGGCGTTAAACTGTAGGTCCCTTTCTCTTGTGCTAAAATTAGAAGCGCACAAGCCAAGAGATTGAGAGAGGCTCGGCTTTGGCCCCTTGGGGCTGTGTCATCTTGACAAGTCAATTTTACTTTATACTTTACTCAGCTAAATGGTTTCAGCAATGGCTGCAGCGTGCATCAATAATCAAAATAAAACATGACCAAGGCGTTGCCCATGACTTCTGCTTTCCAAACATCATCCAAATACTCCTGCACTTTCACAAGCAACAAACAAAACGAGAAAGCAAAGCTAACTTCGTCTGTGGCGAAGATCAAATACATTTGAAACTTTTGTAACCAATGACTTAATTTATAAGCTTTATGTACTGTCATTGGGATATAAAAAAAAAATTTTTTTTAATTGGTATGTAGTTTTAGTATGTGCATTTTAAGAGAAATCTCTGTGCAAAATTTCAGCTCGATAGCTTCAAAACTGAGGGACTAGTTTGCGTAGAAAGCAGACGGACGGACGGACAAAGCTCAATCGACTCAGTTCGTCATGCTGATCAAGAATATATATACTTTATGTGGTCGAAGATGATTCCTTCTATGCGTTCCAAACTTCTGGCCAAAATTATAATACACTTTTCAAGTGTATAAAAATCAATGGAAGCAAACGCAATGCAGTGTGCCCGTTGGACATTTGGTGGTATTTTGCTATTTTGCAATTGTCGATGAGCAGTCACCCTGTACCCAAGCGGAAAAAGTTGTCCTTTTAGCAAGGTCTTGTTTTAGTTTGTCTGAGAACTTAGCTTAAGGGGTTACTTGGGTCTCGTCAGTGAAAAACGATCTATTTTCAATGATTTTTTGTATACCCTTGCAGAGGGAATTAAAAAATTGTCCGGATGTTTGTAACGCATTGAAAGAAGCATCTCCGACCACATAAAGTTTATATATTCTTGATCAGCACGACAAACTGAGTTGATTTAGCCCAGTCCGTCTGTCCGTCTCCTCCGTCAGATTAAAAGCTATCCTCACCAAACTTTGCCCGACATATCTTGATACAAATACGCAGCACATTTGTCGGAACTGGCCGGATCGGATTACTATAGTATATAGCTGTCATAAAATCGATCGGTCGAAAAACTAGTTTTAGTGAGACAAATTTTTTGGTTTCAATTGAAACGCCTACAAACTTCGTATTTCTTAGTTTACTACGTTTTTCCATGATTCCACCAAATTTGATCGAAATCGGACATCTATATAGTATAGCTGTCATAAAAAGTATAGTCTGAAGAGTAGTCATTGTTAGAAAAACTTTTTTGTTTTCAATGGAAATGTTCTCAAATTTGTGCTCCCACATGATTCTACAAAGTTTGGTCAAAATCGGATGACTATAGCATATAGCAGCCATAACAACGATCGGTCGAAAAACTAGTTCATGTGACAAAAACTTTTTGTTTTTAATGGAAACGTCCCTTACGTTGAAATATATTTATTTTATATTTTTTTACATAATTCTACAAAGTTTTGTCAAAATCGGATATAGCATATAGCTGCAGTATGAATGATCGGTCGAGAAAGAAGTTCTAGAGAAAAACATTTTTGTTTCAATTGGGTTCGCCTCCATATTTCGGATTTTTGGATTTTTGGCAGAGGTTTTTAAGAAAAAGTTAAAAATTTGGCTAGTACTTCGAAGAATTTTTTTTAAGTAAGTCCTTGTAAATTGTATCTCGAAGACCTGTCCAAAACTTCATCAAGATCGGTTGAGTAGTGCTCGCAACTACTTCGGACTGCATCTCCAAAACTATTACTTGAATCGACTTGAAATATTTGGACAATATTCTAGAGATTTTGTAAAATTTATTAAGACAATAAAAATTTATTCGATTTTTTGAAGCCGTGAAACCCATGTAACCTCTTAAGAACTATTTAATTGAGCTGCACCCCTGAACTGAATGTGACCGTGTCACGGTGTGTCACGACATGTCACGACGTGAGCGTGAGCAAACAAAAAGTTTCGTGCATGAATATGCGTGATCCGTGCCTTTTTCGTGAGTGAATCAAGATCAAACATCGTGAATGCACTATACATGAAAATTTTTTTGATTAACAATGATCATCACTAGAAAATGTGCAAAATCTTTTATCTGACATAATGGTACGGGGTCACTCAAATGAAATTAAATCAACTTTCCCAAGAATTCCAAGAACCTCGAAAATTATGCGGTTCCAAATTGCAAATCTGCTATAAAGTTCCTATTAGTTGAGACAGAAAAAGACGAAATAAAATAAACCTTTTGAAATGAAAGTTATAAATCGGTGAAAACACGTAACAAAAGGACAAGGCCTAAAATTTTGCATGTTGCAACTTATGCAAAGTGTGTTGTCATATTCCTCTTAAGCAGGTGAGTTGTTGCGACACCGCTGCGTTCAACAAGGGCCAAGGGATAACAAATGCCACGTGGCCCGAAAAGATTAAGAGAATATTGCCTTAAAGAAGCTTCAATTAATTGCCAAAATACGCGGTCGTTGTGTGTATTGTATAAAATCAGTTTTTATGGATATGCATTTTTATAGTGCGTGAACATTCGTGACGCGTTCGTAAGTCGTGCATGAATCGTGAGTGACGCAAAACTCTTAAAAAATGAGGTGCGTGAGTCGTGCGTAAGAAGATTTTTATTTAGTGAATCGTTCGTGACGTGTCAGGAAATTCGCTCACGCTTTATTCCAAATTGCCAACAGCTCTTACCATCTCTAAGTTCTACTGATACAGATCAAGCATTTATTACTTTTGTGGCTTCTGCGTCATATTTAAATCCAAAAGCAATATTGAATAATGGCAATTCTTGTAGCCATGATTGGAAGATGGTTTTGCCTGACGGGGTACTCTCTTAAATGAATTGGCAAAGTCCCAAGCAACAGAACGACTAAGACCGAAAAGAATGTAAAAATATATGATATTTATTTCGATATAAAATTCCCTTTAATTTGAGCTTAAAGCTCGCGCACAAAGAGTTGAGTCGAAGGCAGCCATTTCTTTGGTCATTATGCGAAACCCCCTAACACACAATCAAGACAAAATCCACGACGCCAATTTATCAAACAAGAGCTGCAAATCGAAGCCAGGACACTCACACATAAAGGCTGGCTAGCCTGTCTGAAGAGAAATCGATAGGTCGTTTGGTTTTTGGCAACTCAACCCGCCTCAACCCTCCGCCCGCCCGTTCGTCGCCCGCGTGTAACCCTTATGATGATGGTGCCAGGACCATCATCAGCAACAACCCTACTAGGCTGTCAACCCATTTGCTTTTTTCGTTGCTTTTTCCCTTTTTTCCTCTGCTTGCTGAAGACGACATGTGGCCCAGGACCGGTTCGGCCTGTTCAAGTTCAAGCAAACACAGCAAGGACACGCGCTACATACCGGGGTGGGTTTGCCAGCAAGAACATATAAAAATAAAAACTTTTTATAAGACATGTGAGGGTTCGGACTCCGAGGCCTATGTTCGTATATACACTCGAGCATACATTCGAAGGGTTCGAGGCTGGGACTTTTGTCACATGCGGTTGTGTTAGTGTGTGTGTGTGTGTCTGTGCGCTCCTTCGAGGCTTTAACTGCCCGGTTGTGTACATAAAAAGCTGAAGCTCACGCAGCACTCCGTGACGCCTTTCACCCTTTTTATTGCGTCTTGATGTTTTATGGGTCTTATGTACTGTCGATTTATGTATATATATATGCTGGATTTTAGGCTGTAGGATAACCGGAAATATGAGACATCAAGGCTTTTATAAATGGCGGCCGAAGTGAGCCACGTTTGGCCCAAGTTGATGTGTGACGGCAGCTTGGATGCGATGCTGGAGCCCAGACCTTCTGCCCGATGATGTATGTGTTTGACAGGCCCACATACCAAGGGGGTAAATTGAGTTTTCACAACGGAGCGGAGAAAACTTTTTCGATTGTTTGTGCTTTGACCAGCCGTTCCCTGGCGTGGCACATGACGGCCGACAAAGCAAATTTAATAAATGACTTTATAGTTGTTTCCTTAAGCGACGCGGGGAGGGGGCAACCCCTTGTGCCCGCCACGACTGGACGATTTATGCGCATTTTATGCGTGCGTGCGAGTGGGGGAGTTGGGCCAACGGCTGGCAGGACTATCAAAAATTAATACTTTTGTCTGCATTCACGCCATTTTCACGTAATACTTTTGCGACCCGCACACGAACAACAAAAGTTGTAAAAATTTTAATTTTCCGTTCATATTTTTTGGCACATATGCGACATATGTGCGGCAAATAAATGCATTTACTTGCGTGTTCGCATGAATGCTTGTGTGTGTTTGTGTTGTAGGTGTGTGTCAGCTTTGCGGGCTGTTAAAAATCTGAACCCAATGGCCGTCACGTCCATTGGCCTAGCTCGATAAGCCTTTAATGGCTTTAAAATTGGCCATTTATATAAAAGATGCAACAGATTTTTGAAAGAATGCCAAAAGGGGAAGAGATCCAATAAAGAAGGATAGAGCGCAGACCCAAGGCGTTGCCTAATATCATGCAGAGCTTAGGCTCGATTCTTTTTGTCGACGCAATATCTTTTTTTTTCGGTAAAAAACAGCCGCAGTCATGTTACTATTGTAGAAGCGACGACCTTACCAGATGAACCATCTGGTACTATCCCGAGCTGCAAAGCTGGTCGCGAGATACCCGATCGTTCCCTTTAGGTTCTGTGAAGTGCGGCTGAGCACCCGTTGCAATGGATTATTACAAATATATCATCATTTACGGAATTTATAAACTAATAGGCTGATTCCACTGACACTTATACGAGGTGTGTTCAAAGGAAAAGGTGAATAATGGCAGATTCAGATTCTTCGACTTGAAAGTTGCGATGGAAATGATCCCTTGAGTCTTCTTCCTACTACGCCATTTATTTTTCGTCTCCGCAGCATACACCCCGCTAGCAGATTTGGATGTCCTTTGAGTCTTTCTAGGTAGGCAGCAGATTGCTTGTTAATGACGTCACCTATCATAGGGACGTTAAGTTCTCCAGCCTTCTCGTGCACATGTACCAAGGCGCTCCCGATAGTCTGCGCAGTAATTTGGCTTGAAGGACTCGGATCTTATTTAGGTGAGTTTTAGCTGCAGTTCCATATACTTGCAGGCCGTATCTCCAGGCTGGTGAAATAATGGCCTTGTACACATGTACCTTGTTCTTCAGGGACAATTTGTTTCTGCTATTAAGCATCCACCCCAACTGGGCAGCTCTTTTATATAGCGACTTTGTTAGCTGGCTTATGTGCAGGCCAAATGTCAAGCGCCTGTCAAGGTACACTCCTAGGTACCTGTGTCCTTGAAGATGAGCTAGGAGTTGATCTTCCATAAAGACTCCGGGGCAGTCGTCTCTCTTTAGCGTGAAGGTGACATTGGCACACTTCGATAGAATTATTCCAATATTCCAGCGCCTTGCCCATCTGCAAAATCGGTACATGTACTGCTGTAGGATGACCGTGGAGCTGTATACACAGGGATAACTGGCCAAAATGGCTGTGTCGTCAGCGAAAGTGGCAAGGAAAAGGTACTGTGCGTCATTTCTGGGAATGTTACTTCCTGTGGGCATGTCCATGGTCGAAAGCGTATACAGCGTGGGGTAAAAGACGCTACACTGTGGCACTCCTGCTAGAATGTGTTTTGTGCTCGATTCAGCTCCATCCAGAGCGACGGAACATGTCCTGTCAGTAAGGAAACTGCTCATCAGGTCAAAGAGCTGTGGTGGGAGGAGGCTCTTTATCTTGCACTGCAAACCATCGTGCCAAACTCGATCGAACGCTTGCTTAACATCAACGAATACTGACACGACGTACTTCTTTGCATGGAACCCTTCCAAGATAAAGTTAGTTGCCCTGTTCAACTGCTCTGGAGCTCCGTGCGACCTTCTAAAGACAAATTGAAAGGGCGGAATCCGAAGGCTGAGCTCATCCAACGCTAGTATCCTACACAGCAAACACCTTTCAAAGATTTTCGACACCGACAGAAAGCATAGCAAACCGACACCTGATCGTCGTTGACGCCATTCAACAACTCCTGAGGGATACTAATGCGACGTTGCCTTTGCACAAAATTTAGTCAAAAATCGAAGAGAACACAAAAACGTGCCTAACCTTTTCAGTTGCCAAAAACAACTACTAATCGAAATTGGCTGCTAATGCAAACATATGATAAGCATATGTGTCCGGAAAAAAAAACAAAATATTGAAAGTCATATTTACACGCCCCGCGAAAATTCAACATTTACCTTTTCCTTTAAACACACCTCGTACGTCAGGAGTTTTCTGAAAAACATTATGAAAATCGGACAACTATTTATATGGTATAGCTCCCATACAAAAGATAGGTCTGAAAAATGGTCTTAGTGAGAAAAACTTTTTTGTTTTTAATGGTACCGTCTTAAAATTTGGTATTTGTTTGTTTTATATGTTTTTACATAATTTAACAAAGTTTTGTCAAAATCGGGTGACTACAGCTTATAGCTCCCATACGAACGATCGGTCAGAAAGTGGGTCAAAGAAAAAATGTTTATTTTTATCAATGTTACAGTTCTTGGACATCAATAATAATAAATGCTTTTAAAAAGATTTTGCAAAATTTGGTAGGAATCATTATATCAAAACGAGCATTTGCAGGGGTATTAAAACTTCTGCACAGCCGAAGTTAGCTTAGCCTTCTCGTTATAAATGAAATCCCGCAAGTTTTAAGCCATTCGCATGCATGGCGATGTATGCCGATGACCTTTAACTTTGTCGTATAATGACCCTGCGTCTCCTCACCTCCGTCAATCCTAGTGCTCGGCTAATAGCAGAGCTCGTAAATAACAATAAATCGTTTTTCCCTTTGCGGTCTGCTCAATAACAAAACCGAAAAAAACCCAAGCACGCTTGCTCTCGCTCTGAGCAGAGCATTTCGTTTCTCTTTGTTTTTATTATCAGTTGACTGTTCTCAGATGAGGTGTTCTTATTTTGCTCATTCAATAACAGTTTATAGAAAGCGGTCCGACTGAGCGCTCTTACATTAATAGTCAGCAGATGAGCGAAAAAAAGAACTGCTCGTTTCAAAGGGTCTTTTTTCTGTATTTGTTTTTTTTTTTTGAGTGTGGCTTGTGCGAGTTACAAGCCCAAATAGACACCTCACTCTCACATACACACACAAAACGCAAACGACTTTTATAATTTTCGCACGCGTCGATTCGGTCAGCGAATGAACAGAGCAAAAGGGAATCAAAACAATTGGTTGTTTGTTGAGCAAAGAGCGCAGTGTTCAAGAGACGACGAGAACGGCTCATCTTTGACTCATTGCTCAAGGGGTCCGTAAAAAAGTGTTATTTTTGGACAAAGGAAAGTGGTCAATTGTTATTTGCTAGCTCTGTTTAATGGCCTTCCTCTTAGTCTCAGCAAGTGTAAATGTATGACTTTTAGTCGTAACCAACCATATGAGTTTGATTATACGATTGATACCATTCCACTGGAACGCATCTATAAAGTAGATGATTTGGGAATTCAATTGGTTCCCAAGTAATGTTTTGTTAGTCATTTAGCGATCATCGCAAATAAGGCAATGGGAGTTCTCGGTTTTGTTAAAAGATGGTCCAAGGAATTTAATGACACCTACATCACTTAGCAACTGTATATCTTCTTTGTGAGACCAGTTCTTGAAAATCGGTTGTGTGTCTGGTCTCCATACTATCTAAAATATCAAAATCAACTAAAATCGGTTTAAAAACAGCTTAAATTGGGACACTTGCACCCATTTGCCTCCTTATGAGGAGAGATTACGCCTTATCAACCTGCCTTCACTTAAGAACCGCCGTTCTTGCCATAGCGTACTTTTATTTCATAAACTCTTATCCGGGGATATTGACAGTTATTTCATATAAATATAGCTGTCCCACAGCGCGCTAGTTTCTAGAAATTTTTATCCAATTTACCTTTAGCCTTGCCAGTCAAACTACGCTCATCACGAACCCTTCTGTTACCTTTGTCTAAACTATAATAAGTGCTCTCATATTATTTCCTCTCACTCCTTGCTTGTATTTAAAAAAAATTTATTGTCGTTCCTAGTGCTGTATTTTCACTTGTCTGATATCTCATAAAAGTTGCTCAAAAGAGATATCAGAAAATTGTAATAGTCAATCTGAGAAACACAAAAATGTATGAAAAGCTTGGAAAAACTGAATGAGAAGTAGGCTATTCTCTACTTTCGATTTCTCAAACGAGTTTTTTGACAACCAGCTCATAGTAAACTGAGATGTTTTTCACCCATCTGGAATGAGATCTCGACAAGTGAAAATACAGCATAAGCAGGCCCCTTTAAATTTAGACAGAACATTGTTAAACTATAAAATGAATAAAATTAAATGAACAAAAAGGAACCGTCTGTATAGACGGAAAGCTCGTTCTCCCTGATGGTGGTGTCTTCTTTTCATTCCTCTCTCTCAGGGAAACGTGTTCCAAAGTTGTCGTTCCATTTCTGAACTGGATGCAGTAGTAGCTTCCCTTTGCCTCTGCATTTATTCCTACTTCCTGTAGGAATCTGCTGTGGCCTGCAGTAGATGAATCAAGAAGTTTCAGCTCCCGGAGTCTTTAATATACTCTGTACCTCCCATAGTTTGTGTTAAGGACGCGTCTTGGGCCAACTCAGTTGCAATGGGAGACTACAACTTTAAGATTGTTCAGTATTTGGCCTTCCTTGGCACGATGACATCAGTCTGGAAATCCGGAGAAGAATCACTCTGGCAAACCGATGGTACTACGGGCTCAGTAGGAAGTTGAAGAGCAGATCCCTCTCTCGAAAAACGAAAATAGAGCTATACAAGTCGCTTAACATCCATGCAATACGTTGCAGTAGCATGGACATAAACTTCATCAGATTAGGCGGCGATCGGCGTGTTCGAGAGAAAAATCCTTCGGTGGATCTATGGACCTATAAAAGTTGGAGATGAATTTCGCTCCCAAATGAACCAAGAACTGTATTAGCCCTATGGGGACACTGATATCGTTAAGCGCATGCAACAACAGCGGCTGACAAAACTGATATGTTTTTATCACCAAGTTTCTTTTCTTGCAACATAATATATGCATCAACTTCGTCGGCTCTTACAGATAATCTATTACTAAACTGCATTGAGTGATTGAACAGAAACCGACGAAATTTGAGTATAAATATTTGAAAGTCAATACTACAAGATATTTTGCTCAGGGCCTACTTAGCATTAAGTTTTACATTGGGTCCAAAAATATGCTAAATAGAAAAGCATTGTCTCAAAAAGGGATTTCTGGCGCTTTTTTATTTCCTGAACGAGCAATTTCGCTGGAAAGGATTTATTAATAGATATTTCCAAAACCGAAACCGTACCGGTACCAACGTTTCGGTTTTGTTCCGGTATTATCGGTTCCAATTCTAACGGTAAACGGTATTCGGTTCTCAAAAAAAAATTTGTATCAGTTCCGGATCCGGTACTTGATTTAAAACGGTTTATTTCGCTTAACGGTTCAGGTTCCGGTACTGGTCTTAATCTCTGGTTGTGGGAGATATGACGTTTTTTTTCAAATTGCGGGACCGGGAGGGGGCGTGGCAAAAATTAAAAATAAACTTGATCTGCCTGCAAGTATAAGAAGCAGACAAACAGACAGACGGACATGACAAAATCGACTCGGCTGTTGAAGCTGATCAAGAATATATATATTTTATACACATACTTTTGCGCAAACTTAATATAATCTGTGTTCCTTTGGTACAGAGTATAAAATAGTTTAGGTAAACTTTTACTAAGGTGCAGTCAAAATGCTCTAACTTGTTTTGACGATTTCACGCAGTTGTTTTTAAAAATTCATTATTCGATATTTCCCAATCATCTAGCTCTATTTCACTCTCCTTTACGTATTCACCTGCCTACGAGTCCTTTAATAAATAAGACAATACCACGCACTACTCTTAACCATTCAGTGTAACCAATAATTTTGTTTTTAATAACAAGGACGGTGCCGTCAGATCGGGTTCGGCTTTCTCTTCTTTAATCACCTTTAAACGACACACAAGACACGACCACACAAAACCCATAAAAAAACACACACACAGGAGAAGAGCTAGAACCTCGAAATAATTGGAACAATTTCCTATCAAATTTATGTGCCATAATCGGGAGCAGCAGGTTCAAAGATAACAATCGAACGCATTCCAATGGGCCCAACTCCTGCGTGAGAGTGTGCGTGAGCAGGTGAAAGTGGCCGCGACAAAGAAAAGGATGAAAATACCTCGTGTTTCCCTAGGCCGAGTTATTTTTATGACCACCAAAGCGCTTTGTTAACAATGATTTTTATACGCCACCGTGTGCCACTATTTTCGTGGTTAACTCAACTCGTTAGGATGTCTTGTTATCCCTTCTCTCCGTTTTGCTTTCCTTATCGCTGACATTGCATCTAAAGGATGCGGAGGGATTTGGTATGCTGTCAGAAATGTCTCAATCGTTGTGGCTTTTGGAAATTGGCTCAGAGGCCATAATCGAAATTCCATTGAAACGTAAAATTGCCAAGCGAATGAGATGGCCATATACTCGTAACTAACGGTTGGTAGGCGCCATTGTTGACATATCTTGCTGGTTTCCTTCTGTATACCCTTTTTTCCGTCTGACTTCGTTTATTGATTGACCGATAAGATAATTCAATTTTTGTGCCAGCGACATTTCAGTTGATAATATCGTTTTGTTTGACACAACTGCAAGTGAGTGATGGCCAGAGATATGAAGATGAAGGGTAAGGGGTTTGTTTTGTAGATGAGTTAACGATAGAAATGGTTCAGGGATGAGCCTAACTCGCTGACAGGTGAGGTCAATGGAAAGAAAGTCATCAAGAGTTTTACAAATTTGATAATATCATTTGTTTTGGTAAGTGCTGAGGTATGTAGAAATTGGTTTAAGTCGAAGCAGTAGAAAGAAATGTAATAGAATCGGATCAATGTAAGTAAAAGCACACGTCTAAAATATTTTGGATGTTCTAGTCAAGAGAGTTGTTAGGTTGGTCAAAAACTTAAACACTTTCGTTTCATCTTTACCCTTTAGAATTCTTCCAGCTTTAAGAAAATGGGAGCAGCTTTCCGAAATAAATACATTTAAAACAGAAGATCTGCACGAGTGCACTGCAACTACTAGTACTTGATACTTTTCGCACCCGAGTATCGAAAACACTGCAACAAAATGTCGTAGTCTTTTACCAACTCATGGCATGTTGGAGCTTTGCTTATGCAGTGGCAGAAACACTCGCTCTACTTGCCATTTATACTTGTGAAAGCTCAGACGGAAAATATATGAGTGTTGATTGGGTGTCTCGATCTCTCTCTTGTCGCTCTCTCCCTGAACGCTCTCTTACTCTTGTGGCTTTCTTTTGACATAACTAGAACAGCACAGAGGCGTTTACAGCAGGGTTCCCCAAGAAGAGAGGTCTTGACGCTCTGACTCTCTCTAACACACATGATACATTATCGGCAAAATGGTGTGAATTTCAAGGCTGGGGAACACTGGTTTACAGTAACTTTTACAAAAACAATGAGAGCGAGAGCAAAACAAATTACACATACTTACACCCAGCGACAAAAACCCCTGGGTTTAAAGAATTTTTGCCATCTCTACCTCGGGGTTTCCCCAAATATTATTCTATTCGAATAATTTTAATTTTTGGGAGTTCCCCTGATTGTTTTCTTCATGTTGCAAGTCATTTTCGGCGTCTCAGTTATAAAGGCACATTTTGCTGAACTTTTTCTTAGAGATCTTTAGAAACTATGGCTAAAGGAAAACAACTGATCCTGGTTGAAAAAGCTAAAATTATTGCATTGGCTGAACAAAATGTGTCAATTCGTAAAATAGCGGATAAAACTAACTATAATGAAAGCTCGGTGAGACGATTTTTGAAAAAATTTCGTGAGACTGGAAAATTGGAGCGGACGAAAGGATCAGGCAGAAAAAAATGCACAAGTGTAAGGGAAGATCGAGTTATTATGAGAAAGAGCCTCCAAAACCGATTTAAAAATGCTGTTGAAATAGCGTCTGAAGTACAGCAACGTCATTCAAGAGACATTTCGGCTCGAACTATTCAGCGTCGGCTAAATGAGATGGGGTTAATGGCAAGGACACCTGCCAAAAAGCCACTTCTAAATCTTCGAATGAAGAATGCTCACTTAAATTGGGCGAAGGATAAACAAAATTGGGGTGAATCTGAGTGGTCACGAATCATATTCTCGGATGAGTCCAAATTCAACCTAATTGGACCCGATGGCTCCCGCACAGTTCGACGTAGAACAGGGGAACGATATTCAGAAAACTGCTGCATTGCCACTGTAAAGCATTCGCCTTATATTATGATATGGGGATGCATATCCAAATATAAAACCGAATCGCTTTTAATGCTTCAGGGAATGGTGAATGCAAAAAAGTATGAAGAGATTATTCTCGGTGGTCTTGTGCCCAGTATTGAATCCTTTTCTGAGAGGGAACAAGAACCCATATTTCAGGACGATTCTGCACCTTGTCATCGGGCTCGCTCTGTAAGTGATTCGTTGACTCTATGTTGGTTGAATAATTTTTTTAATTACTTTTATCCATTCTTAAACGACAGATAACCATTTTGAAGGAGGAATTGGGTATTAGGTCCTTAGATTGGCCAGGTAACAGTCCTGACCTGAATCCCATAGAAAATGTCTGGGGTCTTATGAGCTCGAAAATAGGCAAGCGGAAGCCAAAAACTATGGTCGAATTAAAGGAAACCATAGAAAAAGTATGGTTTGAGGATATAACTGAGGAATATCTGAAAGCTTTATACGATTCAATGCCCAACAGGGTCAAATGTGTAATTAAAGCCAAGGGTGGAACCACAAAATATTAAATAATTGTTAATTTAAAGAAAACCACTCGAATGAAATTGTTTTTGTCATTAGTTTGTAGTAAATAGTGTAAATCATTGGAAACAAATTTGATTTGTGTGAAAAACAACTTTATTTTATTATTATTTATTTTTTTCTTGCAACTGGTCAAATTTCTAAAATATCGTTTGAAAAGTTTAATTTTAGAAAAATGATTATTTATAATTATGTAAGTGTGATATAAATGCCGTGTGACATTTTGTTAGAAATTGATTAATTGACAACCCAAAAAAAAAAATATGCGAATAGAATAACATTTGAGGGGTCCTCTGACGAGTGAAGGCAAAAATTCATGTAATGGCAGAGTGCGGCTTTTTTTTTGTCGCTGGGTGTAGATATTAGCAATGTGTGTGTGCAGTAAGAGTGCGTTTGCCGCTCGAGTTTCACCCAGTTTCAAATATACTTGTACGAGATGAGTGAGTATATGAGCTGACTGCATATTTTGAGTGTCAAATCATACCGCATACGCTTTTACAACGAGTACACTCGAGTTAAGAAAACTGGCACTCTTGCAGATTTCTGATATAAAACTTCAAAAAATTTCCTAAGAAATTTCTGTTGCTTTCCCTTTTGGATGTGAACTCCAACCCAAATGATGAAGGTGCAAGACATTAGATGAGCCTTCTTCCTGCCAAACAGCCATTCCCCCTACCACTTGCCTCATATTAGTGGCAATTAAAACTTATGATCGATTATGTAGACTTAGCAAACGATCGCACCTTGCTACCTGATCGGGCTGTGCCGTTTTGTGCCAAGTGCCAACTGCAGCTGCTGCTGCTGCTTCGAGACAAACCGAAACTAATCTTATCAAAAGAAGCGCGCTCGTCAGTCAGCCGAGTCTTTGGAGAGATCGGCAGGTGTAGTTGGGTGCGCTGACCCAAAACACAAATTTTCCTTCCATTTGTTACAATTACCCAAAACATTTATGCGGCATGCGCGCAAATGGTTTCCAGGAACTCGACTTTTGCCAACTTGCTGATAAGATAAATGGCAAAACTGGTACTTGCTGCCAGGGCCAAGCGTGATATCGATCTACTGCACCAAGACGTTGCCGCTACCCGCTGCGCTGAGATCCTAGTCCGAGCCTGATAACAATTTGTTACAATTGTAATTCTCTGACAACTGACCATTTGACGGTAAGTTGATTAATTGCAGGCGAAAGAGTTTCGATCTTGCTTCTGCTGCCGCTGGGAGGCGCCCCGGGGTGTACGGTCGGAAGGTGGCACGCTTTTGTTTTGAGCTCGTCTAATTGAAACACAAAAGCCGAATGATTAATGTGGAGCGTAACATTGGACCGATAGAGCAGCAGTGGAATCTTCGAAAGGAGTTAGTTGGAATTGGTAAATGGAATAAAGAATGTTGCCGAACTCTCCATCTCCATCTCAACACTTAGTATCTCATTGTCATCATCAGCATCATCATCTTCTATTTGGGGCTCTCTAAAAGTAAATTGAAAAAACGAATCGACTGACTATAACCCCACAGCCAAGAAGTTTATGTTCTGCCACGCCCCAATTTGGGGCTGACAACAACAAAAAGTGTTTTTTTTTCTTTGCTTGTTGAGAAATCTATTTGTCCGGACTCCGGCTCTGCTTACGGCTTATCCCGAGGAGCCTGAGATAAAAAAATGTTGTGCCTACATCCTGGACATGAGACTTCCTGTGGGCTGGCTGGCTGTGTCCTTTAACTGTAAACAAACACAACAAAGCTGCAAATATTAGAAAAAAGCTTTGCAAAAGGTTCATCAATGCACACAAAGCAGCAAAGTGGAGGAGGGGAGGCGGGCGGGAGGTGGATGGAGGCAGCAGCCTAAAAATGAAAAATAAATAAACCAAGTTGAAAGTTGACAGCATGGCCAAAAAGGAGTCCAAATTGCTGTTGTTGTTGTCTGTTTTTGACAAACAAATCCTTGGGCGGCGAATCCTTCGTTGTGCGTGGTTACGCTTGCCAGGACAACGGCCCCATCGGGCCACAGTTCCTAGTTGGGGATGCCCCAGCCTGGCCACTGGCCTAGAAAATTGAAATGTTATGTTTAGCCAAAACGAAATGCAAAAGCAAAGGGCAAGGCACAGGCAAAGAGGAGAGGAAGAAGAAGAAGCCAAAGCAGATTTCTTCAACGCGTGTCCTTTACACGCACACACACACACACCACGTGCGTCCTGTAGGTGTTGCCCCCGCAACACAGGACGCATCCAGCTGCCGGCGATTTCCTTCGGTGTAAACCAATTTTCGTATCAATAAAATCGAAACGATTTTATTGTGCTCGCCGTTTTTGAATCGAAATCGAAGCTGAGTCGTTTTCCCTTTTTTCCTGTCAAGGACGACAAGGTGGAGGCGGGGGGCGTGACAAAGGCCACTAATTGTGCCGTAAGGAAAACGAAAGCCGCTCGAGTTGCTCCGCCCATAGTATTCGGGCTCATTCTTCTAAGCCGGAAGAATGTAATTAGATGATGCACAAGGCAAAGCAACGGACATTGGGGCAGTAGTTTAAGATACGGGGCGTGGCACGTGTGCAGTCTGGAATGAGTTTTGTGTATAAAACTAAATACAAAACGAACGAAAAGTCGATGCAAGTTGAATGCAAGCATTTTCGTTTTGAATTGTCACCAGAAATAAAACAAGACTCACCGAGACCCTAAGAATAAAAGCCTAGACGAAATTAATGAATGTAAAGTTCGTCAAGTTTTCAAAAAGGCTCTTGCCAAATGTAGAAGATAGAAAAATGTGCTTGATAGGGGTTCGACATGTATGGGACATAGACTTCTTAAACTTGCAGGCAGGTGAAGTTTATTGGAAAAAAGTCATATCTCCCACAGTTTTGTAGATACTTAGATGGTTCTTACCTTATACGCTTATTTAGTTATCATCAATATTTATTGATCCGCTAAGGTTTGGTAAAGATCGGATGAAACGATAGTCGAGCTATAAGGAAAACAAACAATTATCCTGGGCAGCACCTCACAGTGGTCGAAATGGCCAATTTGGCAAAAAAAAATTAATAAAAAGTATAAATGAAGAGATATAGCGATACAATTTAGAACTTAAGGGGAGATATACGAGGTGTGCTCAAAAGGAAAAGGTAAATTTTGAATTTTCGCTGGCTGTGTACATTCGATTATCAATATTTTGTTTTTGATGTATTTGGCACATATGCTTATCATATGTTTACATTAGCAGCCAATTTCGATTAGTAGTTTGTTTTTGGCAACTTAAAAGGTTAGTCACGTTTTTGTGTGCTCTTCGATTTTTGTTCCGAAATTCCGAAATCGTTTTAGTAGCGCTCAGGAGTGGTTGAATGACGTCAACGACGATCCGGGTTTGCTCAAACGGGTCATAGCTGGTGACGAAACCAAGGCCAAATCATCGCAATGGAAGCGGCCAGATGAGCCAAGACCGATAAAAGCACGCCAAGTTCGATCAAATGTGAAGGTTTTGCTCACTGTTTTCTTTGATTACAATGGTGTGGTGCATCATGATTTCCTGCCAAGAGGTCGTACAGTTCATAAGGAATACTACAAGGAAGTTATGCAACGAGTGGAAAAACAAATCGTGGATTCTGCTTCACGATAATTCACCAGCTCACACATCAATGCTTGTTCGTGATTGTTTTCCAAAAACAACACCGTTATCATGCCTCAACCACCATATTCACCAGATTTGGCTCCCTGCGACTTTTTCCTATTCCCAAAACTGAAGAGACCAATGAAATTTTTTTTTTTTTTTATGTATAGATAGAGATTTTTATTGGTAAAGTATCCTTCAATAACTATCCTTCTGCAACCCATTTTTTGGTTGCTTATGCTAGTGTGATATTGGGTTTTAACAGTACTTGGCAGTGTCCATTTGGTCTTACCGATAATGTATACCATAAGTGTTTTAATGTAGGTATTTAGTGAGAAAGTGTAAGAATTTGGTGTAAATGGTGTTCTGCAAGAGTCGCAGTGAGTTCATGTCCTTGGGTAAGACTCTCGTTAACCTTCTTCTTAGACGGACACCTTGGATTCTCCGTCTTCTTAACAAGTTTTTAGCCAGTTTGTTGGGGTGGTGAGATAGCTTGTCAAGGTATATGGCGGCCTACTTATTGATAACATCTCCAACCATGGGAACTCCAAGGTCCTTTTCAATATCCCTGGTTCTCAGGTACCATTCAGCTTCCGTTCTAATATTTGTCAGGTGAGACTTCGCCGCGATTCCATAAATTTGTAAGCCATATCTCTATACCGTAGCCAGAATAGCCTTGTAGATTAGGACTTTGTTCCTGAGTGACAGCTTGTTGTTGGTGTTCAGGAGCCACCCCATGCGCTGAGCTTTGGCAGCCACTGCCTGAGCTGTTGTCTTGACAAGGTGTCCAAAGGTCAGTCTTCTGTCCAGTGTCACCCCAAGGTATTTATGGGCTGCTTTATGCTCCATAAGCTGGCCGTGCAAGAATACTACCGGAAAGGTGTCACGACGTGTGGAATAAGTCACCAAAGCGCACTTGTCCTTGTTTATGGCAATGTTCCATCTAGCGGCCCATTTGCTAAGCCTATTCAAGTACTCTTGAAGGGCATCTGTGGCTTACTATATGCATTTGTTGCGGGCAAGTATGGCCGTGTCGTCAGCAAATGTTGCAATTAGAAGATCTTCGGGGTTTTCAAGCGGAATGCTACAGGCTCTGGGCATATCGTGAGTGAATAGTGAGTATAGCGTATAGCGTGGGATGTCGCTCCGTCCTGTGCAACCTCAAAAGCTCTGTCCGTCAGGGAAGCTCTTGATTAGCAGGTACAGTTGGGGCGGAAGAAGTTTCTTGATCTTTGAGAGCAGACCTTCGTCCCACACTCTATCGAAGGCCTGCTGGATGTCAAGGTAAGCTGCCACTACGCACTCTTTCCCGAATCCAATCAATAACTTAATTTAAGTTCACACTGGCAAATAATTTGCCCAAATTTCGATGAAAATTTTGCTAAATAGCCATGATAGAAAATGTTGTATAACTTAAAACTAAAGCAATGGTTCCATTTACAAATAATTTGCTTTAATGTGGAAAAAAAGTACACTCTTTAGGGTTATTTAGCCAAATTTGAACCGAAATTTGTCCAAATAATTGAATTGAATATTAACTTGATCTGCCTACAAGTAAAAGAAGTTTTTGTCCCATACACGTCGAACCTCTATCTCTTACCATCTCTGAGATCTGTTTGTTCAAACGGACAGACAGACAGACAAACGGTCGGACATGGTTAGATCGAGTCGCCAGTTGATGCTTATCAAGAATATATATAATTTATAGGGTCGGAAATGCTTCCTTTTGTCTGTTACATACTTTTGCACAAACTTAATATACTCTGTGTACCTTGGGTACAGAGTATTAAAATTCTATTGTACTGTCAGTTTGCTGGCTACAAATAACTTTACACTGAAGACGTTCACTAACATATATGCCTATGCGGTCCAAATGATATACCTTATAACCATAACATGATATAACCGAGTCACATAAGTCTGACCCAAGCCACGTCTCGGAAAACCCATAAAACATCTACCTTAGAGTTGACAAATAAGTACCGAAATTCATAGATCTTTATACCCTTGCAGAGGGAATTATAAAATTGTCCGGATGTTTGTAACGCATAGAAGGAAGCATCTCCGACCACATACAGTATATATATTCTTGATCAGCACGACGAACTGAGTTGACTTAGCCCTGTCCCTCTGTCCGTCTGTTTCTATGCCATCTCCTCCGTCAGTTATAAAGCTATCCTCACCAAACTTTGCACGAAGTCTTTTGGTACAAATACGCTGCACATTTGTCGGAACCGGCCGGATCGGATGACTTTAGCATATAGCTGCCATAGGAACGATCGGTTGAAAAACTAGTCTTAAAGAGAAAAACTTTTTTGTTTTAAATGAAAACATCTTTACCATTGGCAAACACTTATTTTATAAACTTTTACTCAATTCTACAAAGTTTGGTCGAAATCGAATGACTATAGCATATAGCTCCCATAAGAACGATCGGTCGAAAAATTGTTCGAGTGAGGAAAACTTTTTTGTTTTTAATGAAAACGTCCTTTTTATTGGCATTTTCTTACTTTATATACTTTAACACATTTCTACAAAAATTTATCAAAATCAGATGACTAAAGCATATAGCTGCAGTATGAATGATCGGTCGAAAAAAGAAGTTCTAGTGAGAAAAACTTTTTTGTTTTAAATGGGATCGCCTCCAAATTTCGTAATTAACAGTGTATTATGCTTTTCTTCATCTCCTCAAATTTAACCAAAACCATATTTCTAAAAATTCCGCCAAAAAAAAAGTTTTATAAAACAGTCTTAGTTAGACAAACTTTTTTGTCGCAATTGTCCCTTTTTGTCTTCCAAACCTGAACAAATTACTGAAATAGATAGAAAAGATATAAAACCACACCACGCATAGTCCATTAAATCGGTGTAAGAAAGTCAATAGGATCCAAAACGGAATAACTAAATAATGAAGAACTTTACTGTTAAAAACAACCTTTAAGGTTACTTCCCTTTGTCCCTTCTCTAATCTAACAAAACCTTCTTAAAAAATCCTCCCCCATGCAGTACAATTTGCTTTCAGTGGACTCCTTCATTTGCTTGGTTGACTTGTTAACCCAGTTTAGAGGAAACTTTGTGACCCAGCCTAGGCAATTAACCAATTAAAATGTCCAAAAGTTGACCAACCAAATATTTAAATTGCTAAGGGTTAACGGAGCGCCATCAAGGGGAACCAGTTTTGTTTTACTTTTTTTTTTTTGTAGATGTCTTTTGTCCGATAAGCAAGGCCAACACCTGCGGACCTACGCGCTACTTTCCCATCGGGTTAAGGATGAGGTCATAATTTGAATTTACGATAACGATAACGCCTCCAAAGACAGTAGCTCTAGATGCGTCAATTTTTTGGTGTGAGAGCCACATAAATTATGGAGTGTACCTGGAAGCCATTAACGACTCACATTTCTTGAAAAGGATAACAACAAATTAAAGGATTTGAGCCATTGTAAGAGTGTAACAAAAGAAGATTCTGAGAAATGTTTTTTGTTGCGCAATTAAAGACGGGGGAGGAGTTGCATCTGCAAAAATTGCTTAACAAAATACAAATAAAATGTCAAAGTCATTGGAACTGTAACGAATATCCTTGATGAGGATTTCGCCACTTAACTTGCTCGGTTGTTGTTTTGATGCGATGAAGTTGTCAACCCTTCAAAATGTAACCCTTTATTGTGGGTTGGCGCAGGCGCAACATTTAATGGGTTATTAAACATGGTTAAAGGGGTGAGCTGGGCACTAAGGGATGAAAATGATGTTTGGATTGTTGATGACACCGCTAATTGTTGGCTAATTTGGTGAAGACCACTAGCACTAATGGGTTAAAGAGGTGTTGGATATGTTGTTACAATCGCCGACTGATGGAATTTTTTGGGGGGGAGCAGAGTCCACTCACACCTGTCATCTCAAGACATTGTTCTATTCGATTCGCTCAAGTGAACTCATGTGAAAATTCTTCGTCGGCCAGCGATAATTAAAAACTAAGACAAACGATGACAGCAGGACGAGCCAGCGTTTGCTATGCAAATGACAGGACAATGGACACTTGGTGCCCATCAGCCTCATCATAAGAAAGAAAATGTATACACATTTATATAGAAACGGGCGATGGCTAATTAAAAACGTAGCCAAGCGAATGCCGCTGAATAAACACGAAGCGGAGCGCGATAATGGCCAAAAAATGTGAAATAAAATAAAAATAAAATGAAATGAAAGGACAGGCGGCAGATAATGTCCTGTCACGTCATTGGCCCAATGGCCAAAAGGCAAAAAGGATAACAAAAGCGAAGGGACAGGCTCTTCTCTTTTTTTTAATATTTAAGGCACACGAGCGTAATTTGCGCTTTGGAAATTAAAAGCGAAATATGCACACAAACAAAAAGAAGCCCAAACAGAAGCCACCCAGTTGTGTTGTCCTTGGCAAACTGCTGCTGGACACTGCGATAAGAATGAGGTCGTTTCTCGGCTTTTTGTTTCTAAGGAAAATGTAAAGCAAACTTTGACCAAACTCGTGCCAGCAGGAGTTGAAGATGGAAGTCCTAGAGAGGAGATGAAAATGAAGCAAGTGGCTCACGAGGTAAATGTTATTCTGCTGTATGGTAAATACTTGACGCTTGTGCGACTATTGCGAAAGACTTAGGCTTGATTCTCTCTTCGGAACACTTAGGCCCCCACTCACACAGAAAGCAGAGCGGAGCGTAGCACATCAGCTTTGGGAAATCAAACGCACAGAGCACATAGCGAGCGCGCACACCAACAGCTTAGCGGAGCAGAGAGTTTAGTATGGAAAATTCTGTGTGCGGGGGCCCTACTGTCATAAGCTGTGAAGAAAGTTTCACTCAAAGAGCTTCTCAAATTTAGTTTGGTCTTTAAAGTTCTGTAAATCGCACTCTTTTGTGATTGAAATAAAATTGCACTCTAGACCAGGGAGTGGGAGAAGCCTTTATTGTTTTATTACTCAAATCTTACACATTGCAGTTTGCCCAGCGTTTTAGATTCTATCATTTAAAACCAATTCAATAAAAAATTATTACAAATCAACCTGCTTTTTTACATCCTTTTCTTTTTATTACTCAGTACTTACTCAGTACTCAGTACTTCTTTCTTTTATTCATCTATCCACTGCTCACAGTTTTTCACTTTACATCTTTTCATTGGTTTCATCCGTTATTGATCCGTCTTTCAGTAATTTTATGTTTCATCCGTCGAATTTCGTTTTTCTTTTTATTTTACTAGTTTTCAACTATATTTTTAAACTAAACTCTTCATATCCTATCCCCTATCCTTCTTCATATCTGTTTTCTTTCCTCGTCATTTAATAATTTTTAATTCCAACATAACATCTTCCCTCTTCTTTATTAAAGATAAGGTATTTTACGAACGTTTGACTGGGGGACCAAAATGAGATATACGGCCCTGTTTTGAATTCCGAGTCGTTGCTTTTTCTAATGTAAAGTTCACAATTTTTTATCAAAAGTAAGCAGAATGTCTATGGCTACTAGATCGGGTCTTTTCTTTTTGACGAATTGAATCCACTTGGCATTGAGCAATCGGTTTCAGCTGCTTAAGCAATTCCGATTTTCGTCAAACCTAATCTAGTTACTGTAGGAATGCTTGTCACATTGTTGAAGCAATATAACTCTAAAAACAAACGTTTACACGAAAACCGACTCGGAATTCGGAACAGGGGGTTTAGTTTGTGTTTGTGACGGATTTCTTTGTCTTAGCTTTTGACTTTGCAAAGACAACCGCGTTGGCCTTTGCAAGTCAGCGGCTTTTGCAATTTGCCTTAGCAGCAGATAGATTGTGAAAGCAGTGAAAAAAGCAGTGACCAAACAGTGACTAAGACCAAAGCAGTGACAGAAACAATGACCAAACAGCGACTGAAACTGTGACCAAAACACGAACCAAAACAGTGACTAAAACAGTGACAAACGCTAAACCAATGGCCAAATCAGTTACCAAAACAGTTACTTAAACAATAACCAAACAGTGACCAAAACAGTGACCAAAACAATGACCAAAACAGTGACCAAAACAGTGACCAAAATTGTTTCCCTGTGACACAAAACAGTGACCAAACAGTTTTTGGTCACTGGTTTGATCGGAAACAAAGTGACCAAAAACAGGACCAAACCAGTGACCAAAACAGTGACCAAAACAGTGACCAAAATTTGTCATGTTTGAACAGTGACCAAAACAGTGACCAAAACATTGACCAGAACAGTGATTAAACAGTGACCAAAACATCGAATATATTTTTCCCCAGTTTTAGAAAGGATGAATTCCGGTCAAATAGCGTCAGTCAGAAAATTATTAAAACGAGAAAGCAAAGATGTCTGTGCCGAAGTTTCAATACATTTAAAACACTTTTCAAGTGTATAAAAAGAAAATTACTCAATAAGGAATACCCTAGCCCCTACCGTACACCAAAAGTTTGCGACGGATCAACAAAACACATGAGAAAAAAATTACCACATTTGTGATGCCCTGGGGTATGTTTAAAAAATGTGGCGTAAGTGCGTAGATGTGTAATGTTTTGAAGTTTTGTAAAAATATTCAAAGAATCGGTTGAAAATACTAAGTATTGAGCCATTTCGGAGTTTTTGTCTTAAAAATATGCTGGTGTGACCAGCAAACCGAAAATTATAAAAACGAAAACTGGAAGACAATTTAAAACGCTGGAAGAATGTTATGACGCCAAGTGTTTCCGCAAGGCCCAGTGCCCCATTGTGGAGCGGCTGACCTGCACGCTGATGTTGAAGGGACGCCACAATGGCAAGAAGCTGAGTTCCAGTCGCACTGTCGAGCGCTCGCTCGAGATGATTCATGGGGGATGTGTCGCACTTGCCTCGCGTTAGCCAGGCCATCTGGCTGCTGTGCACTGGAGCACGTGGGGATGCCTTCAGGAACACCAAGATCATTGCCGAGTGCTTGGTCAATATGCTGATCAATGCTGCAAAGGGTTCCATAAACTCGAACGCTATCAATTCGAAAACAAGAAGAAGAACATAACAATTATACTGACAAGTTTACAAAAAATTTAAAATAGCTTGAATTAACAATTCCGTAGCTTAACTGGGCTACGTGAACAACCAACATTTATAAACATAATAAAATACAATCAATAAAACTCTGTATGAAAAAATACCAAAAGAGTCCCCATCACCTACTCCAAACATTGTTTGAATTTTCCTTATTGATGCAGCTATTTTGCATACTATTTCTTAAAAAGCCAAGTCTTGGCATTTTTATTTTGTTTCATATTCACTAGTCAAATAATAGCTCGTCTCAACATCTGGTTTACAACAAAACTTACTACAGTGAATCATCAGGGGTCGCTCAGTAGCTCGTGTGTGGTAAAATTAAGCTTTACCATTTTACGAGAGCTAGTGACTATCCTTATTATTCTTTTGCAAGTATTGTAATTTCAAATTTTCCCTTGTAACGAGCTTCTCTAGTTCCGGGAGTTCCACGACGCCCACTTTAATTTTACTACTTTTCTTATCTCTTCTTTTATCATTTTTTACTTTTCCTTTTCCGCTTCTTTAGAGTTTCTTCTCATAGTTCTTTCTTCTTTAGATTGAACTATATTTCTCATAATTTTTATTGTTAAATTCCACCTTTCTACCATTCTCTCTCAACTTCAAACAAGTTCAAAATGTAAGCTAAAGTTATTCCCAATTTCTTTTTAATAAGAGGTCTCTGTATTAAATCAACGAAGGCGGGATTTATCAAGGGATCAAAAACATATCACGTAAATTACTTTCTCTCTCATTCTCTTTGATCGCATCTAAAATTTCAGTCTGTGAACCACAGACCAATAATATCTATATATCCTCTTTGTGTGAACATCAGTTGTGAGTGAAGCATCTCCGCGGACAAATTTTTTGTGCTTTGCCACTTAATTATACTCTTCTCTTAATTCTCTTTATTCTCTCCTCATCCAACCGTACACAATCAGAGAGCGCAGTTAAAGTTTGCTTCCGTCCCTCTTTGTCAATGAGTCGCACGAAACTGGTTTTTTGACAACGACAAGGAGAGGACCGGTTGTTACGACCTCTGGTCATGGATTAGCCAAAGACCAAGATAAAAAATAATGTACGTCAAAAAATCTACCATTACTCCATTGCTAAAGTGTAAGAACCAGTTGGTAATTTTTAGACCAGATTCGCTTAAAAATATTTGTAATTTTCTGTTGCATCCTTTTTGGAGTCTTTATTGTAAACAATCTAAGATATTTTATACTTGAACGAATTAGGCGCTTTTCTTGAATTTTTTGTCCTACTGCACTTGGTTCAATATTTATCGATTTTAGAATGTTTCGTACTTATTTTATTTACTTCCAAGAACAAAACATACTTGAAATTTTAATTCTTTCCCGATCGATCTAGAACTCTTCTGTCATATAGTATTTGGTGTAAATACAAAACGTTGCATACTTTTCGGCATTTCCTGAAGAAACACCTTTGTTATAAATTTGGGATCAGGTTTTTTTGATTCGGTGCATCAAAGATGAATTATTTTAGTATATTTCTGCCAATATTTTGCGTTCTATATAATTATATATGAGCTTAGCACGAGCGCATCTCTAGTAAAAAAGAATATTTGACATGTCCTTCTCGCTATCCCAAGATTCCACTGACTGCCCGCAAACAAAAGCCTTTATTTAATTTCTTTTTGAGTACGTCTCTTTTTAAAGGCTCTTTCATTAGCATCAGGCAGGGCCAATGACTGATAGGTTGTATAGATTCAAGCTACAGTTTAACCTACAGTTTATCGCCGAATCCGAACGGCAGTTTGAAAAGCTTTTGAATGGCTAATTACTACAAAGCTGGCGCCAACAGCAGAGAGGGGTGACCGGAACTTTTCATTAGATGTTCCGAGGCGGGATCGAACCCACGACCTCTTGCACAGCGGTCGCGCACACTAGTCGCTGAGCCACCCGGCCACACTTAGATATATAACCTCATAGTTAGCATATAACCTGGTTAAATTGTAGAGGATGAGCCACAGAGTTTCCCATATTATTAAAAGCGGCCATAAAATCGGGCCGTAATTAATTAATTTTCAAAAAAAAAATCCGTGTTTTCCCTTAAAACACCTTGAAAGAGGTCCCTTCCATTAATCTGCTATGTAAATCGTACTTCAGCCTTGCGCATTTTTAAGTACACTCGGTCCACCCGGGACACCCATCCTTACCAGCGCAGACTCCCCATTTACCCACTGTGGCGGCATGAAAGTTCACTTTTTGTGCGTTGTCATTATTCATCAGTCCGGGAAAACTTTTGGCTGCCGTGCAAATGCTAGAAAAAAAAGCTCTGTGCCTCGCTAATGCCATTTTCATACCATCCCCCATCCAGTCCAGGAGGGACGGACTACTCCTGCTTTTTTTTTACTTTACCCTAACAGCACATTAACCCACCGAAAAATGCCCATTAGAAATGTAAGCAGCGAGAAAGAAAAATTAAAATTGGCCACGATTTTTTGTCTTCCTCTACTTCTACATCTACTTCCACTCGGAGCATCTACGTGGCCTGGTCCATTGTTTCATTTCATTTTTTGCTCATTTTTCACTTGAAATGAGCCGCCGGGCATTCATGTCATGTGCCCCGGCCTGAGCCTGGGCGGTAGATAGCAGGGACAGCTACGCCTGGCTTTCAATTTACGCGGCTGCGTCCGGCACATCCTTTCAGCGTGTGTCCTTCGAGTTGAAAGCAGCTTAAACAGCCTCCAAGTACCACCAAGTCTTTTGTTTGCTTAAACATTTTTTTTACCAACGTTGGCGGCATTTTCCATTAAAATTCCAGCACTTTTTTCTGAGGCGGCAGCAGGACGAAAATTTAGAAAAATAACGCAAGAATTTAAATAATAAAGCAAGCGCGCACAAATGAATCTAATTTTTTACGAATGGCCAAAGTGTGGACGAGAGACAGGGGTGAGCGGCAGCGTCCGAGAGCACTACACTTACCGGAAGGGAGAAAGGGGGTAGGGGACATGCCTGTCGGCGGACTGGGGCGGGTGGGGTAAATGAAAAAGTGGTTCGCTTTCTGCTGCGTATTTTTGTTAATTTTTTCTCCACTTTTTTTCTGCACTTGTAAATTAATTTTATTTCGCCTCGCTGCGCATCCTTAAGTCCACAGTGCTTCATTGTTGTCCTTTAACATAAAGTTGACATTGCCTAATGACAAAGCTAAGATAATGGAAAATTGTATGAAGATCAAAAAGAAAAGACTGGGGAAAGAACGTTAGAAAAATTGAAGGGAATGGGAAGAAAGCAATACGAAAGAAATAAAATGTTAATGCAGACTACAAAATTCAAAGAAAGGAAGTGAAATGTAGGATCAAAGTTTAAAAAAGGGGTATTAAAAATATAGAAAATAAAATATTTAAGAAAAATGATTAAAAACATACAAGAAAACAGAAGTGTAAGCCTGTTTTAAACCCAAACGGTTCGACCCGGAATTCCGACGATCTTAAGGTCCTTAAACCGAACACAACGTGTTAGAAAATTGCTGAACCTGAATAATGAAGTTGTAGTCACTCTGAAATATTCTCTCAAAAGATCAACGCAGGAGATCAACAAAAAGTTCCAGAACAGAGATGTTCATACATTGCCCCCAGGGGCCGAGCGCAATCGGCTATTTACTCGCCCACGAGCCGACCGCAGGCCGAAGTCGGGCATATAAGCGTAAGCAGAGCTCTCTTTGCCTTCATTCGCTGCCCAGCTGTCGTTGAGGGCAGTTCAAAGCTGGGCTGTGTCGCTTTGATATCGCACACCAATACACTGTCACTTTTTGGTCTCGCTCTTCTTGAACATCGCTGCTCTAGAATGATGTTTAGCTAAGTTTATACAAGCGCCTTTCATTATAGTATAGGGTGGCTGATGAACATTGCTACACTAAGTACATTACCTCAAAAAATTTTTTTGTCAGTGTATTGAATTTATTTTGCTTTAATTCATGTTAAGGCTCATTCAATTTGATTAAATGTAGCTTAATTAGTTTTAACAAGAAAGAAAGTCGGTCAAGCCCGACTATAACATACTCTGTACATTTAAAGTGCTGCCCATCACCGTTGCGACCGGTGCTGCCCATAGTTGTTTATTTTCCTTATAACTCGACATACGGTCATCCGATCTTAACCATTCCTTTGGCGGATCGATAATCTTGATTTCAAAATATGTCCAGAAGGTTCGAGCCTTCTACGTATAAAACTGATGGAGATATGGTGGCAAAAATTGAAAAAAAACTTGATCTGCCTGCCAGTATAAGAAGTTTTTGTCCTATACATGTCGAACCTCTATCTCTTACCATCTCTGAGATCTGTTTGTTCATACGGACATGCAGCTACATACTTTTGCACAAACTTATAATACTCTGTGTTCCTCTGGTACAGTGTATAAAAATCAAGACGAAAAGACACTAAATTCAAGAGAGTTGGTCGGGATCCGTGATTTCCTTCGTGTCACACGCACGATTCAGCACGACGTGTGCGTGTGAATGCAAGTGCTCGCCAGTATTTACCCACCCGACCAAAAGATCGCAGGCGAATTCGCGCGCGAAACTCAAAGCGAATTGAAAACGAACAAAACCTTCGTTTACGAATTTGCCAAGCTTTCGTTTATGATACTTGTGTCTCTCAGTTTGTAGCATGCGAACATTCGCTTGCGAATTCGCTCGCGAATATCGAATCGAAAGTTTTACGAGTTTCGTTTTCACTCGTTCCCAAATTTTTGTTTAATTGGTAATTTTTTATAAAAAATTGTATTTCAATTTTAAAATTCATTAAATTAAAGACGACTAACGGTGGTATAATATTTCAGTCACGGATGTTTCATTTTAAACTGCTAGCGCATTTATTTATTTGCCGGTTCCTCCTTTTTGTGGTCCGATTGTAAGCACTAAAACGATTAACACAAAGACAAATAAAACAATAATTGTTTACCGATTAATTAAATGACGCTATAAGAGCGCAAAAAAGCGCTCGCACACAAAAATCTTCATATAAAAATGACACCGTCAAACCGCTCGCAAAATTTTTGACGTAAAACGTTTTGCGACTAGTATGCTGACAAGCAAACAGGGGGGTAGTAAAATCCACACTGGCGTCCTCGCATTACCAACTACACTGCGCATGTGGATTTTATTGAACAACTGTTTGAGTTTTGTTTGTGCGCCCAAACTTATTAAATTTATTTATTTCAACGGTCAGTAGAGCAAAAATATGTCAAAAAAATAAAAGTTTGATTGAAGCGCTTTCATGAGGAAGAAAAACTAATTATTTGGGGCTCATCAATATTTTGAATATTTAGATTCAGTTGCCATAGACAGCCTCGAAGTCAGAAAGAGCAGCAACAAATTTGTTCAAAAAAAACCCCAAATATATTACTAACGTTTATGAAATACAATCAAATAAATAAGAAAAGTGTAAATTATTATTGATCTCGCACGCCCGCAGATCTGTATCGCGTCTGCACCGGGTGCTTTGTTTTGGAGCCAATCAAAACTGTTGACTCTGAACACTTCTATGACTCGAACTATTGGTGAAATCACATTAGATCTTAAAATCTCTCTTAGCTTTCAAATATGGCAACTGAGACGCTAGCGTCTACTTCTTGTATGCTCTGCCTTCCTCATCCAAGGCAATTTGTGCGGCATAAATGAAAACTTTAGTTTTCAGATACAAAATCTGTAATATAGGGGGACAACTGCCTCCTGGCTTCGCCATTGGACCTTACTGATCTCCATTTTATTTACTAATTTTTTTATTGTTGCGACTTGAAATCCTTATTAAATTGTTTGTAAGCCGGGGAAAAGTGTGACTGTACCTTTAAAAATTACCAATAACGCCTTATTCTTGGTATTTTTGGCTGTCTCAGCACACTTATGTGTTTTTACGATCCACTTTCGGAATAAATGGCTTTTTTGTGCGCACAAACACTTTGGCGTTCTTCGTACTAGGCTTTAGAGGGCTGCAAATACACACTGAAAGTGCAAAGTCAAAGTCCAACCATCGAGTGTGACGCGTCTTCATTTGTCGGTCACTTGCTCTACTTGCTGCAGAGAAAAGCAAGATAAAAAGAAACACACAAAAAGGTTCGACAAAACTAATCGAAAAATGAATAATATTCTTCACGAAACTTTCGCTTAGGCTTCAGGTGGGTAGCGACACTGCTTAACTCAACAGAGTGCTTTTAAAGTGTTAGTTCCGAATAAAGGTAAAACAAACAAAAAACATTGTACACCAAAATATATATCAGAACTTAGATCAAGAACTCTGAAATCCCGGAAAAAGTTATAGTATTATGCCTATTGATCTTCATTATGTGGGTTTGCTTGTTTGTTTTTGTATACTCTGTACCAAAGGTACACAGAGTATATTAAGTTTTAGCAACATGTAACAGACAGAAGGAAGCATCTCCGACCCTATAAAGTATGAATATTCTGCATCAGCATCATCAGCCGAGTCGAATTAGACATGTCCGACTGTACATCCGTCTGTCCGTCCGTCTGTCCATAAACAGATCTCAGAGATAGTTTATTTTCAAGTTTATTTTCAATATTTGCAACGCCACCTCCCGCCCCCGCAAATCGGAAAAAAACGTCTTTAATATACTTTTAATCATCGATCGGAGCTGAAAATCATCCAAAGAATATGGAAAATGATCATCCTTTGAATGATTTTCAGCTCCGTTGGATATTAAATAAATATCCAATCCAAATGGATCTTTTTGGATTTTTTTCTGTGTTGTAACTACCGTACAACGTTAAGAATGAAAAGTCTTGATCCAATCCCGCAATTCTGAAAATTTTGCTAGCTTTCTATGTACCTTTACCAAAGACCACTCTCTCTCCGAAAGAACGAAAATCATTAAAATTCAGGATCGAAAACATTTTTTCTCTAGTAAAAAGATAACGGCAAATCGCATTACGCTTTTTTGAGAGGAAATAGCAAGGAGGATTACGTGTACTACAGATCAGAGATCCCCAGCTATAGCCCGGATCATTTTTGGTTGCTTGATTGTGTTCATTGCTAAAAAAAAACACAGTGAAATAAACATTTACTCAAATTTATTTAAGAATGAGCTTTTTCGTACACTTTTCTTAGGAAACCCATCTCTAATTTCCTTCTATAGAAGTCATTTTCCGACAAGATATAAAAACTATAACATTTTTTTAAACTTAAAAATCAACCCCTTTAAAAATACTCTAAAAAAAAATCAACACAGTCGAAACACCTTTCACACTCTAAACTCAAAAAACGTTAGGGTGTGCCAATAATCAAGTGTGACACATAAAGGACACGCGCTCAACTGACTCGCCCCTACAACAGGCTTCCCCTTCCCCCTTTTTGTCTGCTCACTCCGTTCGGCTTACCCCGTTTAAAACCCAAAACAGCAAACAAAATCGTTAAAAATAATTTGTAAAAAACGAAGGAAAATGCGAAATTTCATGTCACGCTTGGGCAAAGTAGCGCAAATCACAGCTGAGCCGCCCGGACCGCGCCCCTTCATTAAAATCGACATGTCCAACCACCACAAGGACGCATTGCGGAAATCAACTTGAAAATGGGTGAAAAAAATTGCAAATTGATACAAAAAAGAGTCGCAGTGAAAAACGAGGCAACGACAGGCGTACAATAGAGCGAAGGGATTTAGTTGGGTTAGCTCGTGCGTGCCTGATTATATAGGGTGGCCACGAGCGCGCGCAGCGAAAGGATTTTGTGTGGGCCAGTAAAATTACAAAATTTTCATTGATTTTTCCATTTTTATGTTACTTTTTTGCGTTAATTTCTAGGGGGTGGCGAGTGGTGGGTTACATAAGCAACCCCTTGACCAGCAACAGCAGCAGCAGCAGCAGCACGCACAATTAGATGACTTGAAAATGCGCTCAGGCTACTACTGACAGGACACGCACAATGCTATCCTTGGTCAGTGGCAGCCAGCAACTACCCCCGAAATGGCACAACAGCTGGTCAAGCCTAGGTCATCCGAGTGACCTACAAATGCCGCCAAAAATGGACAGCGGAGAAAAAAGGATGATGCTCCCTTTTTTCACTAATGTAGCTCACCGGATTGATTGACGCACAAAAACTGACAGTTTTAATGATGTGATGTGGCGATGGTTGGTTTAGGTTGGTCGGTGATGGCAGGCAAAAATATTTGCTTTCAGGAACAAACAGAATTTGCATGATTACACAGCAAGTTGGGGCAAATGCTCCATAGCTCTGAGCAGTGGCACGGAATGCGCGCGTTCGTTTCAGGAGGAGAACGGCAGCTGTGCCCGTTATGTGTCGCCTAGATAACCTTTGGCCTCGCACACACACACAACAACAGGAGCAGCAGCAGCAGCAGCGGAGAGGAACCAACTGGCTGGCTGACTGACTGACTGGCTGACTGTTGTTGTGCTCAACAACAAAGGATAATACACAAAGGAACGAGGCTGACGCAACAATGGCAACAATTTTTAAAAATGCTTCGTCTACTTTTTGTGTAGAAACTATAGAAAAACGTGCACGGGAACACAGGGGACAATCCATAACCCAAAAACCATACCAATACCAATAGTTTTGCTACTGAAGGGCTGCCGATGCCTGGTCACAATTCGTCACTGAAGTGATGTGAGAAATTAAGTGAAAGTCAAGCTCTCAAGATGATTCATGGAGACTTGGCAAACAAGTATGGGGTTAGGTTACCAAGTAAGGAATCTCTGCTTGGGCGCCACAAGAAGACGCCATTAGTGACACCCCTTTAAAAGTGGAGAATTTGGGAGCTGGCTTGGGTGGGGTTGATAAGAACTTTGCACACTTTTTGGCGTTTCCTGCAGAACCACAACGGTTGTTGTACATAATGTTAAAATGTTAACATTAATGTTAATGCACTGTTAATTAACGTAAGCGAAGGCTAATAAGCAATTCTTGCTCTGAGTAACGGATGTCAGGTGGGCAGAGTCGACTTAATGTTACTTTCTAGTTGTGTTTTGAAGGCACTCCTCAGTCGATTCATCGATTCATAGGTGATCTAGAATTCGTTTTTCGTGTTTGGGAATCCACCTAAAGGTCATGCAAAAGAGGTTCAGCTTGGAACCAGCTGAAATTTAAAAGTTGAGAAAAGTTAACTTCGTCTCGGCCGAAGTTTTTATACCCTTGCAGCACGTTGTTCTAACTAAGACTGCTTTTTGGACATTACTTTTCTATGAGAGCTATATAGATTTCCGATAGATAGATGGCAAATTTCAACAAAATTAAGTGGAATCATAGAAAAGCATAACAAACTAGCTTGTACAAAATTTGGAGACGATTCCATTTAAAACAAACAAGTTTTTTTTTCACTAGAACTTCTTTTTCGACCGATTGGTTTATAATCTTAAGCATGGCGACTTTCGATTTAATTAGACTTTTTGAATGACTAGGCAAAATATTCCCTTTAAAAATAAGTGCGATATAGGATTTCCTCAGGAGACCAACGGGACTTGCAAAGATCGAATTCTAGATTTAGCTTTGGAGTCGCGCCTGGAAGAGTCTGGAATTATCCTTGGCACGGCATAGAATTAAATTCATGATTCCGAAATCTTTGTTGTGTCTTAAGTTTTACAGTAATTTGAAGTAATATTTTAAGCAGGGAATCAAACTGAACTGAGTTTATTTCGGTATACGTTTCCGTACCGGTATGTACAAGTTAAATTAAAAGAACGAGCGTTAATTACTTTTGTGGTCATTCGATTTCTTGGTAGAGAAGAATAAGTTTCTTTCCGGCTTTCAGAACGGAAATAAGAACTTTTTGTAATCGTCTTAAGCCCTGGAAAGCCTTGAATGATGGTATCGAACTGCTTTGCGAAAATACTGAACTAATTGTGTTATCCTTTTTCTTTCCAAAGAAATACTTAAATAAATCGACATGGTCTCCACTTTCAGATAAAGCACTTATCAAGTAAGTATTCATTAACCTCCACTTAAACGGAAATAGAACAAACAAATTGGGAATAAAACAAAATGTGAACACTGTAGTTCAGCTGCACCGGTGCGGCATTAACGAATTCTCTAAATCTTCGTAGTAAGCAGTCGCCACCAGACCAACCACCAGCCAAGTATTTGCCTAACGAATTTTGTATGGGAATGTCCGGAAAATGTACCGATCGGTACGACCCTGCATTTCCAGTCGTTAGTGTGGTGATGGGTGCACACTGTAGTTCACGTACTAGACTAGCCTGTCGTTAACGACGCGACTGTCGCTCAGTGACGCATCAGGTCGTTAGGCCTGGTAGTGCCTTGACACCAGCTGAACTACAGGGAATAGCTTCAGAATTTTATGGGCTCAAACCAAGAACATTTTGTACTTGTTTGAAGTACTCTTATTTTCTTTCTAGAATATTTTTGGGCTAACATTAGAAATAACTGGACTTAAAGAAAGAATATTTGGTACTTATTTTAAGAGTTAATCAGGCTTGTCTTTAGAACATTACAACCTAAAAATATGATCAAAAAGATTTTAAAATAGTTCGAAATGTTGGGGAAGATAAGATGTTCTGAGCCGCTGGGTGTTGAGAGCCACACGAATATTTGTTTATGTCAAGTTTCTCTCTTTGGACCAGCAACCGATCAGTCAACATGTGCTTTAAATTGGTGAACTTGAACTCGATTTAATTTCAAATTTAAAAGTTTTTTTTTCCATTTTGGACTTGTGAATAATACTAAAAATTTTTTTCCAGAGTCCCAAAAGTAAGTATGAAAGAAATATCTTCAGTCAATTGCCTTTTTGCCCGAAACATGAATCTTTGAAAAAAAAATAGGTTGTGGGTTTGTGGCGTCAATCAAAATAAAGTGATATATAGGGTGTTGTGAGCCACTTTGCCAAAAAGTCGGTTTTGACTTCCGAAGAGAATGTTGCAATTATATGCTAAAAGGCGCTTCAAAGAGGACAATAACAACATTTAAAAAAAAAGGCAAGCAAAAGAAAAGCCACCAGCAAAACGTGCTCGTAAATAGAAGAAAATAAGCCGGCTGCCGACTTTTCATTGATATTTCTCAGTTCAGAATTTGAGAAAAATTATTATGTTAATAAAGAATAATTTCTAAAACAAGCGAGTCTTAAACTTTTAAACGGGTGGCTCATAACTCACAACACAAATTTTCAAAAAGTCAAAAAAACACTTTTTTTTAAATAAAACGAACAAAATTCCAAAAATTTTTCAAAAACTAATGATGAGCAAAGTTAAAAGCATCTTATACCTAAAATACAAAATTTACAGAATGAAAAAATTTTTGACGAAGCTATCTTCTAAAAACTAAACTTCTTTCCCTACTTAATGTATGAAATTAACTAGAGATTTCTGGGACACCACCGAATACATTCCGAAACAGTCAAAAACCAAGTATTTTGGGATTGAAAAATTCGCACTTGATATACAAATTTTGTACTTGAATCAAGTATTTTCGTACTTGCCGTACTATTGACACCGTTTGTACCTTATTTATGTTCTTAAAGTTAAAGTTCTTGGTTTTTTTCTGAGTGTAGCAGCAGAAAGCAGCGCTGCTACTGCGCAGCAGCAGCAAACATTCTTTTGCTCATAAGTTGACTATCGCCAATCAGGTACGAACCGTTTATCTAGAACAGCGATGTTCAAGAAGAGAGAGGCCAAAAAGTGAGAGTGTATTGGTGTGCGATATCAAAGCGTCACAGCCCAGCTTACAACTGCCCTCAACGAAGGTTGGGCAGCGAATGAAGGCAAAGAGAGCTCTGCTTACGCTCATATGCCCGATTTCGGCATGCGGTCGGCTCGGGGGCCCCTGGGGGCTATGGAGGAACATCGCTGATCTAGAAAACCATTGGAGATTTTACGTTTTTTCTTAATTCTGTGGGTGAAAGGGGGCGTGTCAAAAATGGAAAATAATCTTGATCTGCCTGCAAGCGTATACGAAGTGTATGTCTAATAAATGTCGATCCGCTTACCATCTCAGAGATATGCTTGTTCATACTCAGCGCGAACAGACGGACTTAAAATATATCAGCTTTTGTGCTGTTTTTCTCTCTTAATCTTTCTTATTAAGGAAATGTCAGCCACTAATGAGTCGAAACTTTAAAGGAAACAATTAAAATCTTGTACAGAATAACAAAATTGCGGAAACAACAAATTGAGACAATATTTGATTTCGAAAAAGAACAGACACAAAGGAGATAAAAACCATTAAAGGTCTCATGAGCTCAAAGCAAAGCCAAATTGTCTTTATTAGGCATGTTCTCAACTCCACTTCCACAAAAGTTTTGTGATTTTAAGCCGAGTTTTGGACTAGATTTGATGCTTAATAGTATCGACCTGATTTTAGTATAGCATCACCATGCTTTAGTGAAGAAGACATAATTTCTAACAATACCTATTGCAAGTTTTCCGTAAAGATCTAATATTACTCTTCTTTTCCCCTCCACCTCCTCCTGCTTGAATGCCTACCCTCACACCCACCCTCTAACCCAGCCCCTGTTCTGGCACGTGACTGCAGTCATCAGAAGTCACCGAACCCCAAAAGAAAAACTATTCCTGCATTTTTTTTAATCGCACCAACTGTGTCGACGATCAAATGACAAATCAAACAAAAAATTGACAATGAAAATGGAGAAAGCATTCGGGCAGACGGGGAAACTCGGGGAGTCAAAACCACTCGAATGTCAAACGAAGTGTGCAACACATTAATCCCCCCCTCAAGAGGCAGTGCTCCAAAAGAACTGACAGCAATTAAAAGCCGCAAGACAAGCCGCCACATTCTCCTCCCCCTTCTTCCTGGCATGCTGACAATTTGAATATGTAAATGTGCGACTAATGAACACTTTAAAAAATGTCGCCGCCCCTGGGTTGGTTTCGGGATGCTGCCAGTCGCATGGCAGCTGCATCTTAAAAAAAAACCAAAGAAAAAATTATATCAGCATTGGGGAAGGAAGACAACGAGACGCATGCTGAAAGTGCAGCCTCAAGAGGTCAACCTGGCCATGGCCAGGTATTCATCTCGCTCTCACTCTCTCTCCCGCTGAAGGATCCTCGTCGCGTGCTACCCTCCACTTTGTTTTTTAAGGAGACCCAGCTTCCCTGCTCTCGTGCCGGGCGAACGTTTTCCCTATCAATTTTTTGATGTTTCTTCCTGTTGTGTCTCATCTCATCTGCCGTTTGCCTACCTTTTTTTATAGGTAAATCTCTTTTAAGGCGCTTTGTGCCGCCTTGTCGATCCGAGCTGCTTGTTTGTTATTTGTATTTTATATATTTTGGTGTGCGCGTCTTTTTTTAATAGGATTTTTTAATAGACCTCACAACCTTAGGGAGCAGCGGCAGCATCTTCGATTCGAGTGCGAGGGGTTCCGCTTGCTTCTGTCGCGTGCTTTCGATTGTCTTTATCGTGTGTTGTTGTTTTGATATTTTTAGCAATTTTATTATCTTGTCTTCTCATTTTTTATGATGTATGAAATTTCGATAGATTTTTATGACGGAGAAAGGGAAGATTTAATGAGCGATCATAAGACTAATTGTTAAGAATGAGAAAAAGAATACATTTAAGTGAAAGTTAAGTAGAATTATGCGATGCTTGTAATTGCAATTCCGAAATGTATTTATCTTAGTCTATATGAAAGTCGCTTGATTGAAGCTTAGTCAGCTAAATACATTAAACCACAAAAATGAGTGATTTGGTCACCACCGACTTGGCGTTGCAGTTCGGAAATTTTCCCACAAATGTTGAATCGAAAAATTAAATACGTTACAAAATACTCAAAACTACTCTCAACTGGTTTTGCATAAGGGAAATCACCAACCCCTTAAACTCTAAGGAATTAAACAATTGTCTAGGCAAATGACCGTTAGAAATCTTTGCGAAAATGTCATAAAAGAAATCCCGAATCTCCACTTTTGTATGCCACAAGACATTGACAAAGTCCTTTCTGGAATAATGGGGAGTGGTAGGGAGGGAGAAGAAGTGGTTGTGTGTGGTATGAGGTAGTCAGCGCAATTGTTGTGTTATAAAATGCGTCAAATCATGCAAACGGAAAATTAAACACGCAACGAGGGAAGAATCTAGAAATGCTGCTGATGATGATGATTTTGATGATGGGTTGGTCCTGATATGACAGATTTTGGAATATGAAATTAATGCAAAGAAACGAAAGAGAGCTAGCAGGATTAAAACTCAAAATCTACTGAGAAACAAGAGTTAAATTCTATTTATATCTTTGCAATCAAATTGAATTAATATGCATCAAGAGGACAGAATCCGACTACTAAAGTTGGACCAGGGGTTGAGTTTATTTTCAATTTTTTCTATGCCCCCCAAAATGAATAAGTCATATCTCCCAAAGTTTTATAGATGATTTCACTTGTAGACATATTTAGTAATCAGAACTATTTATCGATCCGCCACAGGATTGGTAAATATCGAATGAACGATAGTCGAGTTATAAGGACTTCTCACATTTTAACACAAATTTTGGGAGGAACAGAGTATATTCTCTTGCGAGGCGGTATTGTTCCTATTGCTCATATTCAAGGCAGCTCTACGCCTCAGCTACTTTCCCATTGCATGGAAAAGTGCCAACATTGTTATGCTTCACAAACCCGGGAAGCCCCCGGACGAACTGGATTCTTACAGACCCATAAGCCTCCTCCCAGCATTTGGCAAGTTGCTGGAGAGATGTACTCCAGCAATCAAACGGATGATCCCAAAGATCCAGTTTGGCTTTCGGTTAGGACATGGCACACCATAACAGCTGCATAAAGTGGTTAGCTTCGTCTTGGAAGGATTCCACGCCAAGGAGTACGTTGTGGCAGCTTACTTGGATATCCAACAGGCATTTGACCGCGTCTGGCACGACGGCCTTCTGGCCAAGCTCAAGGGAACACTCAATCCTCAACTCTTCCTAATGATCAGATCATTTCTCTCTGACAGGACCTTTAGAGTGGTACAGGATGGTCTTGCATCCCAGAAGAAAAGGATCCGAACAGGAGTACCTCAAGGTAGCGTTCTGGGACCAACCTTATACAGCTTGTTCACAGCAGACATGCCAACTGCTCTCGACATAGCAATAGAGGAACCGCAGGACCTTCTCATTGCAACCTTTGCCGATGACACTCCAATATATTACAACAGATGCACTTCAGAAATACCTCAAGAGGTTCGAAAACTGGGCTTGCCGTTGGAACATATCCATTAACACTGAGAAATGTGTCAGTGTCACGCATACTCTCAGAAGAGACATTAGTCCTGGTGTCTTCTTGCACGGAGAGGTCCTTCCGCACAAGACGTGCCACAAATATTTAGGAGTGACCTTGGATAAGCGACTCACTTTGGATTTAATAGATTTAATAGATTTATTGAGCTTATTTCCTAGTGCTTCAAGATAAACTTATAAATTAATGCACTAGTCACAAACATTTACAAACTTGGATTTACAAACATATTAAACTTAGACTTAATTTTATTTATAATATAATAATTTAAATTGGGTTTTATATGACATTATGACATTACTTTCCTATTATATACTAAAGTTATTAGATCATTGTGTTAACATATAATTTATTAATTAATATTGTATTTCCTATCTATTTCCCTATCTTTTCCCTTATTTTTCATAACTTTCCCTAACATTTTGCTAACTTTTTGTTACAAGTATGAGTCAATGAAAGAGCGTGATTTTGAAGGTGTGTTTTTAGATTTTTGTAAAATTGCGTTGCGCCGCTTATACCTTTTAGAGCGTTGGGTAGTTCATTTCAAATGCGAACAGCATGAATGCCAAATTGTCTTTCAGAGATTAGCAACTTATGTCTTAAGGATATTAGGTTATTTGTTCGTCTAGATGTTGAAAACTGAAGCTTGTCAAAAAGGTTATATGGTTCTTTATTGTATATAATTTTGTGTAGTAATTATAAAACCTTAAAGTTTGTCCAAGATTTCAGAGGGAGGTTAAATAATTTGATTGAAAAACTGGATATATGGTCTCTGCGTCTTAATCCATAAACATATCTAGCAATATTATTATGGGCTTTAAAGCAACATGCTGCCGAACTAGCTGGTAGACTACGTAGCAAAGCGATGAAAATGAGCTGGCTCCTCGACGCCAACAACAAACTATCGATTAAGAACAAAGTTCTTATCTACAAGGTCATACTTTCACCAATCTGGACAAACTCGCCAGACGCCTTCTAAAAAGCCGAAGGATAAACGGGATCAGGGCAAGGAAAAGGCTCTTAAGGATACACCCTACTGACCTTGCCAATCGAAGGATCTGAAAAATATCAAACCCTGCCCCAAGATCTGTAAACAAAAACCTGCTAAATCCCATCACCCACAAATATTAGTTAAATCCCTACTATAAGAAAAACACTCAAATCAACATAAAAATGATATCACATATCATATCGCACTATTGCCTACAGTATAAGTTAGCTATAAGTGTAGTAACAGTAAGCTGTAATAATTTAGTTTAAGGTGCTAAATCAGAAATAAACATATTTTTTATATATAAAACAAGAAAGAAGTCGGTCAAGCCCGACTATAACATACTTTGTACCTGTGAAGTGCTGCCCATAATTGTTTGTTTTCCTTATAACTCGAATATCTTCCATCCGATCGTTTAAGTTCCTTCGGCGGATCGATAACGAATCCCGAATACTAAATATGTCCAAAAGGTTCGAATCTTCTATCTATAAAACTGTGGGAGACATGACGTTTTTTCGATATTGCGGGGGCGGGAGGGGGCGTGGACAAAATTGAAAATAAACTTGATCGGACTGCAAGTATAAGAAGCATGTGTCCCATACATGTCAAACCTCTAACTTACCATCTCTGAGATCTATTTATTCATATGGACAGACGAACTGACAGACGGACGGACAGATAGACAGGCGGACAGACTGACGGACAGACGGACATGGCTATACAATACTTATTCTAAAAAAAATTATTCAATATTTTACTCTAAAAACTCAACAATTTTACGGTTGACATCACCATATTGCGGAAATTTCGTTATCCGAAATAACTTTGCTAATTATTGACCGATTTTAGAAAATAGGCACACGTTCTAACCGTGAAGATGTTTTCTTTTTAAATAATCGGGGGTGTCCTGGAAATCTCTAGAGATTTTGGCTTCGGTTGGTTTGCATGTCGCTAGAGAAATCCGTCGGTGTCCCAGAACTTCGAGAGATTTCGTTTTCTTCGAAAGTCTAGTTCGATAGTCAAGTTCGAAAGGTGAGTGTTTAAGATTATGGTCCTACTTCAAAAACAGTGATATATTGCGTGGGTTCGTGAATTCGCTATTGGTTGGTTTGTGTATTGGTTGATTTGCCAAAATCTCCCAACAAAATGCGAGAGGTTTAAAACCAACCGAAAGAGATTTCTAGGACACCGAGAATTGGTTTTGGGTTGGAATTTGGTTGGAAGAGATTTCTGGGACAGCGCCGAATTAAACCAAATAGTGTTCAAAAATGACACCAAATACAAAAATTTGAAAAAAAAAACCAAACAAAATTGGTTTACCTAGCAAATACTCCAAGATAAGAAATAAATCCTTACCTATATGGTATGTTTGAAGACCTAAATTTCTTCTTTCCAAAACCGGAAAGAAAATGAAAATCATTGGATATAAGACAAAGTTATGGGCGTATAAGTGAGTGCTTATGCGATAAAAAGGGCTTTTACCGTTATTCAATACTTCGATGTGCACCAAAAAATCCTAGTATGCCACAAAAATCTACTGAACCATATCTACAACCTACGCTATGTCCCATCCCAGAAGTTTTGTTTTGATTTTTTTTTGTCACACCGTGTAATATTTGAACGGCAATTAGTCAAAATCCTGGTTGTTGGTCCAGAATCCATAAATAAATTTAAGAGGAAGTACAATTTATATTTTCCTACCAATTAACCTAAATTACCTATGTGTCAGTAAAAGTAGTAAAATGGCTTGTCTAGTTGACACAGCCCCAAGGCTTGTCACGTTGACAAAGCCCCAAAGGGCCAAAGCCGAGCTTCTCTCAATCTCTTGGCTTGTGCGCTTCTAATTTTCGCACAAGAAGCAGCGTTGAGTTGGCTTTTTCATGGCTAATTACTCCAAAGCTGGCGCCAACAGCTAAGAGCTTACCGGGTGTAAGGTTTATACAAACAAAAAAAACTTTTCATTAGATGTTCCGAGGCGGGATCGAACCCACGACCTCTTGTTTCACATGAACTAGCCGCTGAGCCACACGGCCACTATGTGTCAGTAGAGTCTTTAAAATCAGTGTCAGTTGTCTTAAAATTTAAAGTTGTCTTAAGTTCATTGCAAGATACAGACCAAAGTCTCAGAGAAAGAACATTAATCAAACTTATCAAGCGGTCTACGAAAGGTTCTTTGGGTAGTATGGTCAATTTGGACAAATCGTGGGTACCACATGTTATTTGAACAGGCATATTTATTCATTTTAAAACAATGAGACACTGATTTTAAAAAGATCCTACTGACACACAGCTATTTTAGGATCCTTGTTCGGAAAATATAAATTGTATATCTTTTTTAATTTATTTATGGGTCCTGGACCAAAAACCAGAATTTGGTTTCCGTCAAAGTTATAGTTCCCTTATTCTAAATTTTCAAGCGCATCATTCGGTTAGAGGTGACTTTTAATAAGTTTTTGAAAAGTACCATTTTATACAAAAACTTGACGTGCTAGCGCAATTCTGAAAACTGATTTGTGTTCAGCTTGATAACCTCCATCGAACGGTATCAATTTCATTCCCCGGACCCAATATTTGTTCAACTGTGTTATTAAGAAATTGACTTAAGTAATGGGTTGAACAAAACCTTTTTGTATACAAGGGGTCAGGTTCGGGTTTAGGTTCGGGGGGATAAATATTTGAAATGTTCGGTTCGAACTCCCGCCAAAAAACACGTACCGAGCCGGCTCTATGTGGTGCGATTCAGGACCGGTTTGCAGCCTTGGGTTTTGGGCATTACATACCAGCGTCAAATTATTAATATACGAAGTATTTCCGTTCGTTTATATAGAAAATCATGGACATTATTGGGAGACTGCTTGATTCTCCCGCTTGATTTAGAAGTGTTCGGTTGAACTTAATTTTAGGAGAATGGTTTACGCATTGAAAAGTCTACTTAATGATCAATTTTTGTATAAAATTTTCCACCCCCATTTGATCATTATGCAAAAATAAAAAGAGACAATATGAGCTCGAACCGTTTTTCCTGTCGCAAATCAATAAAAATTATGGCATAAAAGTGCAATTAATGTGCCATGACCTAACGACGACAACAATTGCCAATGGCTGCCTCGAGAATTAGAAACCCCCTTCGACAACATATCCAGTTTGATATGCATGACGAACCATCCAGCCTGCAAGTAAAGTATATACAACATATCGCAGATACTGGACTAGAAGCAACCCTTACGCATATGCATAATGCCACCCCTTTTTGGTAAGAAACACCCACCCCGCTGTAGGCCTCGGGTTTGCATGGGGTTAAAACAAAAATGGCGCGTGTTTTCGTTGGAAGAAAAATTATCCACACATATGCAGTGGCATATCAATTTACGCAACATATGCAGATCCGATTAGAAGATGAAGAAGGAAACCCAAACATGAGGGCGAAAACGTAAAAAATTATGTGGAAGGCACAACGCGTGCCAAGGCTTGATCCTGATCCCCTCTGCATGTATGCAACACGTCGCGTGCCCGGCAGACAGCATCCATTTCGGTCCGCGGTTAAAAAAAAAACAGTTTTTTAAAAAGCAACACACAAAAATATGTGAAAAAATTTGAAAAAATGTGAAAAAATGTTACGAGAATTGCCCAAAAAGCAGGCAAATTTTACCATCCCTTGTCAACAATGGCATGAAAATCCCGTTGCTGACCTCACGATGACCCCAAAAAAAACGTGGATAAAGCGAGGCCCTCTCTGCATTCTGTTGATGAGTTTCGTTTCGTTTCATTCAGATGGCAAACAAAAGCCGGCATTTTTGTGACTGATTGCATGCAACGGCCGCATATCCTGCATATCCTTGCATATCCTTTTTGTATGAGTGTATACTATGGCGCTTGTGCATTGTGCATGCAGTTTGGCAGTAGCGCGCCATTTGCATGTTTTTCTCATTTTCCATTTCCATGCCAAAAATGTTGTGCAAAATGCTAAATAAAAAGGGGCGCCCTGTAATATTTATGGCAAGCTGCCAAAAGAGAGAAGGGATGCAGGGAGAAAAAGGGGACACACGACAGGACAATAGGAAACGGTCATCAAAATGCAAAAATTGATCAAAAATGTTCAAAGAAACAAAGGTTTTCGCAGAACAAAATTATGATCAAATGGGTTTTTATTTGCGCGAGGGCTGTTTGATTGGTCGTAGACTTTTTGAATTCATTACTACTTTAAAGAATGCTTTGGTGATGGAGGAGACCAGGACCAAGAAATAGATAAAACAGGGAACTTGTAGAGTTAAACAAGCACCAAAGAAGGTAAAGGTGAGTCTGTAGTTTCTTGGAATGCAGTCGATGTTATGCACGATCGATTACCTTAAAAGGAGTGGAGGATTTTATTTGAAGGACCTTCTGTTATTTGGAAGGAATTCAAAACTGTAAAATATCTACACCAAAAGAATCCCAACATCACTGACTGTTAGATTGACGTACGACACTGCTTTCTGGCCTGTCTTCCTGGGTGTTCGCTCCATTTTCTTCAAATTCAATTTGTTTTCATCCTGTCACAACTCACCTGAGACCAATAGATAATTTACACACACAAAAAATTTCTGTCTAATCCCTAAATCAAGTGCATTACTTGTAGAAATTGAATCCTTTTTTCCCCGAGTCCAATTTTCCCATCCAATCCATCCCAAGCCATTTGCCAATCGCACAATTACCAAGCATGAGCCGGTGGAATTTACAACGCACGAATGACTTTACCAAAAAGGATTTACAGACCCTTTGCAGGACCCTAGCAAATTAACGGGGCCGAGCTCTCATAATTGCACTGAGTGTTTTTTTAAGCCACCCACACAGACGCAGACCCTTTGGGTTAAGTAAACAGTTTAAGGTTACTTGCAAAAAAAAAATAGAAAAAATCTTAAAATAAAAATTCATCAGCGTCTTGGGACTGGCTTTTTGTTTGTTCTAATTAAACGAAGCGGGCGTGGAAAATGCAATGTCATAGGGTCGGTCTGGCTATCCAGTAGGTAGCCGAAAGTACAAAAATCCAGTTTCATTTTCTCAATACACTTTTTGCATAATGCCAGCGGCCGACGGCTTTATGCAAAATACGAGTACATCTTGGCCCTTTGTTCCAACTGTCAGCAAGGATGAAGAAGATTCGCAATTTTGCATCCTGTGGCGTGTGAATACGCTACCCGGGGAGTGGCCCTAGAGTTTCTGCACTATTTTAAATTGGGTATTTTTTATGTATTGTATTTATGTAGATATCCTGGGTCGTGGACAAGGTCAAGTGGGCTGGACGTGAGAAAAAATTGATTTTCTTTAATTTGGTTTTTTTTAGCATAATATTTTGATGTTTGCCTTGAGACGGTTTTTAAATACATTGCCCAAGACCTTGGGGTCAAATTTTTTAAGTGGCGACAATGTTGTGAGAAATGTTTCCAAAAATTGGATAGACTTTGATTTTTATGCAAATCGAATAAAGAAGAGATTATAAGAGGAGGGAAAAAGTCACTTAAATTTTTGGAAAAATTTCTAAAGATCAAAAACTAATCCATTTTTATACTCGAGGAGCTAAGGACGAGACATCAGTTTAAAACTTATGTATCTAGGGCTCAGCAAAATGTATAAACAAGGGTATGTACTTGACGATTTGCGCGCTGATTTTTGGAACCTAGGGAAACGCGGGAAAATTTCTTCTTAGTAGATGCGGATCACAAAAATTTTGCTAAGAAGCCAAACATGTCCATAGAATTTTTGGGATGAGTGGCAACGGGACAAAAAGAAATCGACTGGGACGGTCAAATCGGACTTGACTATATGAAAAACGAGCAAGAAAGTCGGTCGAGCCCGTCTATATACTCTATACCAACGAAAATGTACTTTCATTATGCATTTTGATGCTGAAAGCAGCTTTTCTACTTCACCTAACCTGTTGTTGCTGTTCAAGAATATATATACTTTATAGAGTTAAAGATTTAGTATATGAAATGCAGATCGGTAATGTCCAATGGAGAAGCCAGGAGGCAGTTGTCCCCTATATTACTGATTTTGTATCTGAAATCTGAAGTTTTCATTTATGCCGCACAAATTGCCTTGGATGAAAAAGGCTGAGCGTAAAGGAAGCAGACGCTAGCGTCCCAGTTGCCATATTTGAAAGATTTGCAAAACGATATGAGTATATCGACAAAGCTGAGAGAGATTGTAAGATCTAATTTGATTTCACCCAATAGTTCGAGTCACAGAAGTGTTCATAAAAAACTTCCGAATGAGCGCCAACAGTTTTAATACAATACGAATCTGTTGGCGTGCGAGATCAATAATAAATGTTACTCAATTTCATCATTTATTTGTTTTTATTTCATAAAAGTAAGTATATATTAATGTGATTTCTCTTCATCGGCATTGGCCGGTGCAATCAACAAATTTGTTGCTGCTCTTTCTGAACTCAAAAAACTCAAAATATTAATGAGGCCCCAAATAATTAGCTTTGGTTCTTCCTCATGAAAGCGCTCCAACCGAATCTTTTATTTTTTTTACATATTTTTGCTCGACCGACCGTCAAAATAAATAAATGTAATTAATTTGGGCGCACAAACAAAACTCTATCAGCTGTTCAATAAAATCTAAACGTTGCGAGAGTTGGCAATGCGACGACGCCCGTGTGGATTTTACAACTCAGAGTCAGTTCGCGAAATAATACGCATATAAGAAACAGCTGAGGTGACCACAACTAAGCTTCAAGCCGAAAATCTATTGCAAATTGAAAATATCAAAAAATACGTCCTCACTTGCGAAATCTCTCGTTCAGGAAATAGAAAAGCGTGAGAGAACAATGCCTTTTTATGTGCCATATTTTTGGACCCAATGTATAACGCAATGCTAGTTATTGGGCAAAAAAAATCTTGTATTACTCTCTTAACAAATATTTATGCTCAAGTTTCGTCAGTTGATGATCAATCACTGTTTAATGATGCATGTTTCAATACTTATCTGTAATCGATGACAAGCTGCAGGATTCCATTAACATTTCTCTTGCACAGAACCGTATTCGAAACCATGAAAACATTCTAAAGTGGTGGTCAGAGTCCTCCACAAAGTTCCCAGAATTATTTGAGATTTCAAAATTTTCTGTTCCAGCTACGCAGGTTAGCTTGGAACCCCTATTCTTATGCGTGAAATTTATAATGAATCCGCTTAGAAGTATTATGCGACCACAAGAATGCCATCTATACCTATATATAAAATGGAAGTATGTATGTTTGTTCCTTATAGGCGCCTAAGCCGCTGAACCGATCTTAACGAAATTTTCACAGTATGTTCATTTTGATCAGGAAAAAGTCATATTCTATGTGTCATGTCTGTGAACCGGTTCAAAAGCGGTTATCTAAGCTAAGAACTTCAGAACCGGGCTTAAACCGGTTCAAAAACTCAACAGGTTTACCAGTAGTTACCAACTTGAATTTTTTTCCATGTGGGTTTTTATATGAAGTTGGATATTTTATGGGTTCAGAACCAGATTCGAACCGGTTCAAAAGTGGTTCGGAGGCATATCTCAAAACCTATTAAAAATTTGGTTTGTTGGTTGAAAATATGAAGTTGAATATTTAACTGGTTCAGAACCGGGTTTAAACCGGTTCAAAAGTGGTTCAGATCCATTTCTCAGAAGCTATTCATGGATCGAACGTTTAATTTGGTAAAAAGGTTGGTATTATGGAGTTGTATGTTTTACTGCTTCTAAACTCATTTTCGAACCGGTTCAAAAGTGGTTCAGAGCCATATCTCAGAATTTATTAAAGCAAGAAACTTGAAATTTGGTCTGAAGGTTGGAAATGCGGAGTTGAATATTTTGCTGGTTCAGAACCGTTATCGAAGGTTTTTAAAAATGGAACCGGCTCAATTGTGATTTTGAGCCATATCTCAGGGGTTATTTAAGCTAAGAACCTAAAAGTACTATGAAGTTGGGCATTCTTCTAGATTCGAGCGATCCAATTAAACCACTACAAAAATGGTTCAGATCCACACCTTTTGTATGGAAAAGTGTTCTGAAGACTTAAAATGTGAGTGTTAGACGTTTCACAAATTTGAAAATCAAATTTAATCTTTGCATCTTTACAGAATGTGCAATGGTGTCTTATTTGTGTGCCAGCTTCTTCTCGGATTAGTTGATTCTCAAGCGCTTCTCTCTTTAAAATATTTAACAGTTCCTTCGAGTTTAACTTGCACATTTTGGTAACTACGCTTGTCAGTCTGCAGGTCCAACTACGCCCTACCTGAACCTTTTTCGGTCTTATGCTCATATTATAATTCCCTTCACTTAATTTTTTCATTTGAATAGTAATTTATGTATATTTTAACTGAAATTTATCATCACCTTGATTCATCCAACCAATTCCCTTCCATTCTGATTATATAAATTTAGTTTAAGTTAGCAGATCATTGTGGACCAAATAAATAAATAGATCTGAATCTTAAGAAATGTAGGTTTTTTTTATATCGGATGTCGTTTTATCGAGTTGACTTACCATTAAAGATGATTTTCAGAATACTTATAGTTTCGTCAATTTGAAAAGTCCCTGCAAAGTCCCAAATGAGAAAGTAGATCGAAATAAACGCGAACCGTTATGCTCAAGCAAGAACTCGAATTCAGTTCTTCAAACCGTACCTTAGACCGAACCTTCTAGTTCTGATACCTCCCGAGCTAGCCTTCCTCTGTTTGAAAAAGGTTAAGTTAAGAAGATTATTTAATCCGATTATTTTAGGCTTATTTTCGTTTTGTAATATGAAATCGAATCTGTTTCTTATTTTTTAACCTTCTTCCTTTCTGGTTTTTTAATCTCTCCACCTTAAGTCTATTGTATAAGTCCGAGTGTATATCAGCAATCAACCCTTTCTAATGCTGTCCACAAAATTAGGCCATTTTTAAAATACTCAAAATTGTTCAAATCAAATAATGTCAAATGCAGAGAACAAAAATGAAGAAAGTAGAAAAGATTCTGTAGATCGAAGCGAGAGCAGAGGTGGAAGTGGTGGACGTGGTGGTGGTAGCGGTGGTGGTGGTGGTGGAGGTGGAGGACGAGGAGGAGATGGTGGGGGTTCCACTAATTCTAGTTCCACCAGAAAGGAAAGCACCGACCAAGCTACAGAAACCGATAGAAAAAGAGGCAAAGACCGGCCAGATCGAAAAAGTAGCGAAATGAGGAGAAGCGGAAAAGACGGTGAAGATGGAGGGCGTGGACATGGCGGAAGAGGAGGCAGTGGTGGTGGAAAGAATGGGGGCCGTGGTGGTAAGGCAGGTGAAGGAAAAGAAGAAGACCGCGAAAAAAGTCGTGACTCTCGAAGTAAAGACGGTGAAGATGGTGCGTCTGGTGGTGGCGGTAAAGGTGGTGATGGTGGCGGCAAGGGCGGAGGGCGCGGTGGCGAAGGGGGCGGAAGAAAAAAGGATGAAAGCGAGGAAGACAATGAAAAGCGCAAGAGCTCAAAAGACAATAATAGATAACAAGAATAAAATACCCATCCTATAAGCTCGTCAATTCTTAACCCATTGGAAAAATCAAAAGAAGAAACTTTCGCATAAATTAATCTCTTATAAGATCTCTCACCAATTGTACAAAATAAAATTTCGAAACTATTCCAACCATTCTATTTCCAACTATTGCCTATTGTCATTTCACACTATTCGCATCTCAATCCAAAACTCAAATACCTCGAAAATTGAGCAATCGTTCAAAGATGCCTAAACCCAGCGATGAAACTGTTTAGATAAAGTAAACCAAAAAAATGCTAAAAAATACAGGACATTATGGGAGATGCTTGTCGAGGGGTTTGCAGGGAGGAGAGCAAATAAAAAATCACATTAGAAACACACGTTGCCGTCAACACCCAAGGACCAAGAGGACTCGCTGGCCAATGTAATAAATGATCTATGTAATAGACTTATATGGCAAAGACGCGGGCATAAAAGTTTGTCCATAATGCGTTTATCTGAAAGTGACCCAAACCCAAACTGCTGCCCTCCAACCAACCAACCAACCCACAACGAGGTGTGGCTTTTTTTAGGCAAATTTCGATTGTGTGTGTTAGATTAGAGAGATGCGTGAGTGTGTGTGTGAGTGTGCCACATTATAAGGGTGTAAATAAAAATATTAACACCCCTCCACACCATCCCCTCACACCCACACTTGGACCATGGGCCATCATTTGCCTCGTGTGTCATTTGGGAGCAGATGCATTAGCATCTTATTGTATTAGCTTCGATTTGTTCGGGGTTTGTTTTGTTTTGTTTTGGAGTAGAAGATGATGTTGCCATTTAAATTGAGTAATCACTTGGGGCAAAAGTTTTTCTTCGTCTTTGTTTTTTGGGTTCTTTTTTCGTTGTTTTTTGTGCTGATTCGGCGTGCAATGCAAATGAAGGATGGGAGCGAGCCAAGACTTTTCCAAAGATAGTTGAGTGACTTGACTATGGCTTTGTGGGTCGACCTACATTACTCAGTTTAGCCGAGTTAAACTAAATGACTTTATTAAAAAGAAGTCTGCAAAATCGGCTTAAAACCAATCCATGAAGAACCTGTTAAGTTGAAGTTTTTGGGACCTTTAAATGGGACAACCGATAAGGAAGGTCACTAAATTTCAAAAACAGTCCACATTTTGCAAGAATGTCATCCAAAGACATTATAATGAAAGATAAGACTATTGATATTTGTGATAGTTCTAAAGAAGGTACGAATTTACGTAATTAATCCTTACAGAACTTCATCGAAACTTGTACAATTTTTCTATATTTTAAAGCTTTGATTAACCAAGGTTCGGTCAAAAGTTATGTGGCGACTCTGCCACCACTAGAGACGAACGACTATTGATTACTCTGGCGACTATGGTCACACTATGACGCAGCTATAATCTCCAGCATCTCGAGTGGTAGTCAGTAGGTGTGAAACTTTGAGCTGGCTGCCACGGACCAGCTCGCAACAAAGAAATCTTGTTAAACTAATTAAGTAAAACAATATATATTATAGTCGATTAAGCACAACCTTAGTCAATATAGTTTTTAACAACCAATCGTTGCCTTAATTTAAATTGTCCTAATAGGAACAAGAATTGTGCACCAACCTATAGTCGAATATGATTTTTGAATCACTTATATATAACCTCTTTTGAAAGTCGGTCAACCGCTAAGGACATCATTTACAGCGCCATTTGGCAATCCTTTCCGGTGACATGACATAAGGCCCATATGAAAAATTTCAATAATTACTTTAAAATATAACTCAGACATTTCGTGGGCCTTATGTCCGGACATTAAGCCCATGGCGGAAGCCCATGGCGTAAGGTCCGTATTCAAATTTCAATGACAAATGAACAATGAAGAATATAAAACTTGACCCATATGTGCTTTCCATACTGATGGACTAGTTCTACAAGTGGATTCATATGTTTTAAAAAAGAAAGAAATTTTTTATAAATGAAGTACAGGGTGGGTCAAAAGAAGTCACCCTATTGGAAGATGCTCTTATTTTTACAAATAGCCGCCAAAGTCAGATCTGTTTCGACATTTTGGACTAGACAGATGTAGAATACAAGTGAACAAGCCATGGATCGATATACTCCCCAAGAACGCGGAATAATCGTGAATTATCGATTTTTCGACCAAAATCATAATGAGCGATGAGGCTCATTTCCACCTCAGCGGGTACGTAAAAAAGCAAAACTATCGCTTTTGGGGCGTTCCCGTGTCGCCTCATCTCTCGTTTTGGCGATTTGCACTGGCCTGCAAGATCGCCCGATTTAACCGTTCGACTTTTTTTGTGGGGTTTTTTGAAATCCCGTGTTTACGTAACCAAGCCCGATACCTCGGAAGCCCTCAAGGACAACATTCGACACGAGTGCGAGAATCTGCAGCCCGAAGTTCTTGCCGAAGTGATAAAAATGCCATAAATCGACCCCGTTTGGCAATCAATTGTAACGGCGCCCATTTGGCCGGTATCATCTTCTCGAAATGACCAATAAAATTGTAAAGATTCAAATAAATATAATCAAAAAACAGAATATACGTTTTTTATTTAGAAAAAAATGAAAGCCAAACAACATCGGATGACTTGTATGTTTGCAGTTTTTTTTCATGATTTGGTATGCACGCAGGATTGATAAACCACAGACTCAGTACTTAGTAGCTTTTTCTGTGCTAGGTGCTGCCGAAAGCAAGCCTTCAGGTGACCTGTTCGGCACAGTACTCACTAACGCTCATACAAATATAGTTAAAAATCCGGCAGTCAGTTAAGGTTAATCAGAGACTATAAATGAAATGTCGGCCGCATGGCAGGCGATTTTGGGACAGCCAAAGGCCAGCATATTCTCTGTTAACCATTCGGCCGTCACTTTAGGGCAGGGGCCGGAAAAAAACTCAATCCCATTTTCGTATTGGTGTGTCAGAGCAGCGTAAGAACTGATTCAATCGCGACTCATCTATACAGGAGCCTAACACGCAGCGCAGCGACGCTTATAGTGATTATACTGTGTGTAAGCCGCTGCGTTTAAGAGTTTTCCTATGCCCATTAACGGGCGACAATTAAAAATCTGCATAAGCTTTGAGAGAGCTCGCCCTTAGTCAACACGTTTTTATGCTCCCCTGACAAAAATTTTGACAAGTAGTCGCCATCTTGCCGTCCGAGCAAGAACATCTTCGTGATCGCGTTGTAAAATTCTACGAAATGCACGCTGACAAAGGTAAAGTGCTTACACTAACCCATTTTACCCAAGAGTTCAAGTCCAAACGCACTAGTTATTGTATTTTGCAACGAAAAATAATAAAAAAAGAAGTTGCAAGTGGTTGGAAAGCAAACATTATAACCGGCCAAGCTGTCACAAAGCTGACCCAACTTTTTAACAACAAAGACAACATAATTCAAAGAGATGCAACCAGAAAATTTAATTACAGCCAACAACAAATCAGTAAAGCGCTGAAAAAGAATAATATTGTTGCCAGACATAAGCAAACAGCACCAATTTACACACCTGACCAAATACAAACTGTCAAATCTCAATGTCGGTGGATGCGCCAATACCAATATCGTGGCAAATTCTTTGTTTTAGACAATAAAAGTTACTTTGGTCTTAGTCGCAGCCATGTACATGGAAATAGTGTTTTTTACACCTCCGATGTATCGCTGATGTGAAATATAAGTTAAAGTTATGCTTTACATTGCGATCTCTGAGAGGGGCATATCGAAGCCGTGGTTCAAGCCAAGTGGCATTGCAGTCAACAAGGAAGTGTACATAAACAAGTGTTTAAAGAAGGTTTCGATTCCTTTTTTAAGGGAAAATCATTCCGACAATAATTATGTTTTCTGGCCTGAAAAAGCTTCTTCTCATTATGCTAAAATGATGACGGGTTTCTTGAGCAACAAAGACATCCCTTTTGTACCAAAGTAACGGAACCCAACAAACTTGCCGCAGTGTCGTCCAATTAAAGATTTTTTTGGAAGTCTGAGTGCTGTAGTTTACAAAAACAACTGGAAAGCCAAAAATATCAAAGAACTGACCAACGGAATTCGTTTAAGTATCCGGAAATACGACCCCAAGGTCGTACAGGCCGCCATCGGAGTCATTTTCCCGAAGCTACGTCGAGTGGCTGATAGCGGCTCTTTCGACCAAATCCATTGATGCAATTCTTTTGTATCGGTAGTCATAAATAAACTGTCAAGTTTTCATAAAGATCCGTTTAAAATTGTGGTTATGGCGGCACTTTAAAGTTTGTGCAGATTTTTAGTTGTCACCCGTTAGATAGCGTCGTGCCGGCCTCTGGTTTGTGGTAACCATTGGCCTGGCCGATCCGCACTGCTTCTCCAGAGTTTGTGCACTCAACGTCAGCTATCCCGTCAGGCGATTTCAGACAGCCATCGGCCTCGGTATATTCGTTAACCGGCAGTCTGTAAAGAAGAACCGTAAGTGCTGCCGATCCGCACAAAGACCGAAGGGCACAGCCAAGCGAGCTCCTTGCAATCTCTTGACTTGTGTGCTTCTGATTTTTCCAAAATAGGCATTTTAGATGGCCCGAGACGGTATTGCAGACATACACACTACCCGCTACATTACCATCGGCCAGATGACCAGCCAACCAGGCAATTTTGGGACATCGTTTGGATTGCACATTCTCTTAAAAGTCGCCTTATTCTCTCAAAAGTCGCCCCATTTCTCATAAAGAAGTTTTAAACTTATAAAGTTGCTCCTCTTCTTTGATATGCAAGAGACTCATATTTCGTTTTGCACCCTGCAGGACCTCAAACTAACCTGGGCAAAAAGTCCGATGAAATGTGGGCAATATGTTCGAATTTAAAGTGGACATAAGGACCATAACATTTTTGAGTTTAATTTCGATGCTTACTACGATTAATTTGGATATGGGACTTTTGTCCTTGGGCGTTTTGTCATGTCACCATCCTTTCCTAGTCAAATGTAGTTTGAAGAATTTGAGGAAATCCCATGGAGTTTTGTAAAGTTTGATGGATCAAATTTGAAAAGAAGAATGGTGTAGTCCCTAAACTGGTGGGGAACCGTCCGTCCACACACCTGCTAGCTTGAATGGTTGACAAGATTTTGGGTCATTCTTACAAGAATTTAGGCGTTGCGCATGGAACAAACTTACCTTGTACTTGCAATTGTTGTGGTAAAGGTTTTTTGGTCATAAAATGAAAACGATTTCAGTGCGCACCTTGGCGATTATAAACCTTTTGTCAAGCGACTGATCTGGAAACGAAGTATACGAGTACAAGTCAATTGTCTTTCTAAGTAGGCGCTTTTAATTTCACTTTCAAAATGCACGCATCTTAGTAGGCGCTCTTACACCACCTAGGAAACCTAGGAAATGTTGTATAAAATTTTCTCATTCATCTGTTCGCCTTCGAACAGACCTGTTCTTATTTTTCTTTTTATTTCTTTTTATTCATTAACTCCTTTTTTTGTATCGACGCTGCAAATCGGCCAGAGAGGGACCCAACAACTCCATGGCCATCCAATGCACATTGGGGCAGATTTCTTTTTTTTTGGCATAAACCGTAATTATAAGGTTTGAGCAAATTTATTAAAACCTTCTGGAAATTATTAAGTATACTTTTAACCATAGCTCGCAAAAAACTGTTAACCATTTTTTCAATGCGACCCACCTCAGTGAAAAACAGAAACAAACGCAGCACAAACTGACTCTCACTGAGCGGAACACTTTTTCTAGCACGTCATTTGTTTTCTGTTACTTGTGTTCGGTTGAGCAAAACGAACTAGTAGATCATCCGACAACCTCCGACAGCAACTGTTTTGAGCGAGCGCTCACTTAACAACTGTCTTTTTATACTCTGTTCCCATTGAAAATGGGAAAAGGGGAATCGTGAAGTTGTGCAAAAGTATGTAACAGGTAGAACGAAGCATTTGCGACCCTACAAAGTGTATATATTCTTGATCAGCATCAACAGCCGAGTCGACTTAGCCATGTCCATCTGTCCGTCCGTCTGTCTGTCCGTCTGTCTGTATGAACGCGTCGATCTCAGAAACTATAAGAGATAAAGCCAAAAATTATTGCATGTAGGTAGGTGTATACCCGATTTAAATGAAGTTTGTTTCAGATTTGGAAAATTCCTCCCCCTCCCCCCTTTAAGCGCAAAAAACTGTCAGAGCCAAAATTTTTAAGATAGACCTTCCAAACTTTATATATATCAAGTTAGGCCCAATCATGATACAATTATACAAGGTAGTCCACTCGGCTGCCGAAGCCGTTCGGTTTGTGGTCCCTTATTTTCAGTGCGGGCCTGCTTGTCGAACTGAAAGGTTGTGTGCGGACGGTTTTTTTCCAGAGCTTTAACCCTTAAGGGGGGAAAACACTATTTTTGTAGCTTGGATATTCAAAAATATCCCCCTAAAGGATTTTCAAAAATTCGAAATAGTTTAGAAGATATAGTCCTTTTAATGACCCAAAGTGACCCGATTTGCCTAGCAACTGCAAACTTTAAACGCGTTTATCTCGAAACCACGTTTTTCAAACTGGTGGCCACGATTCAGAGGAAACCAGTGGACCGATTTTGCTCCGGAAGGGCTTATACGACGCAGAATTGTCGTCGCTATCGTTCGGCCCTCCAACTTTTGGATTCCTATATTTTAAGTGTACTTTTTTTACACTACACTACAAAAAAGGCCAAAAAAAAATTTTTGTTTTCAAATGTCCGCCATTTTGTCAAAAAAATTTTCAATTTTTTTTCGGAGGGCCGAACGATGGCCACATTAGTTCTAAACATAACCGCATTTTTCTTTTTTTTGTCAGATCATCCCAAGTGCTGCAACCATGGTCACCATGTGGGCACCTTTTTTTTATTCATCATTTTTCGGAGGCTGATAACTTTCTGAACGGCCCTCATATTGACAAAAAAAAAAATTTTGAATTTTCCCTTTATTCATTAACTATTTAATAAAAAAAAACAAAAATAAAAAATCTCTTATACTTTTTTTTCTGGAATTTTTTTAAAAACCATCTACTTTTGCTCATCGCAAAGTGTGTTCCCCCCTTAAGTGCCAAGCAGAAAAATGTCTTTTTGCAGTTGTTGTCGCAGGCACGTGCTAGGCGTAAAATTTTATTTTAAGATACGTATATTCTTTAGACTTAAGAGCTTAAACAAAAGAATGGCTTTTAAACAACAAAAACAAAAGAATAATGTCAAATTCAAAACTAATGTAAATAAATATATAAACACTAAAACTCTTGTCATAACTAAGGAAACGTTTAGCCCCATGCACCGAGCGCGGGTTAATTGACGCACTGTGTAGCCGTTTCACTCACACTCACTATTCAACGCGCCTTCACTCGCACTTATATTAAAGGACTATGATTTTGCCGAGTGGACTACCTTGTATAATTGTATCATGGGCCCAATATCTATCTATTCTGAAAAGATCACTAAGATCGAAGAATAAACACCGAAGTTATATACGAATTAATTTTGCTTGTGGGAGAGAGGTGGGCCTTGCATTGTCAGGTACCGAGTTTGCGCGTGCGTGTGTGCGTATGTTAGAGTGTGTGTGTGTATGAGTGAGTGTGTGTATATGTGTATAAAAACACAAGAAGTCAAGGGAACAGGGTATTTTGTAGTTGGGGCACTCGACTACAGCTCCCTTACTTGATTTTTTCTAAAAAATTGCCTTCAGATTTCATTGAATTTTTCTATCTAAAAAGATTTTTTGAAGATTGAACAAGAAACCATAAACTATTTTATTGCAATTAACTGTACGTTTTGGCTTTGCATCATAGTAGAAACAACTTAAATATCTTCAGGGAAAAATATGTCCCGTGTGACTTGTCCCGTGCTCAAGTTTTGAAAAAAGTAGAATTCATTTTTGGGTAACATTAAAACCATTTTTAAGAGACATCAATTCACAACATTCTAAAACTAGTCACATTAAAGTGCTGCCCAAGTGTTCGCTAATATCGGCGGTTGAATTGTTGCCTGAGAAAAGCACTTCTTTAATTGTCCCGTGCGAATGCCTTGCTTTTATGCAATTATCTTGAAAACGAAAAGTTTCCCAAAATCAGACTTATAACCAAAACAAGGGCTAATAAAGAATTATAAGTTAAGGGGGATACACACCTAGACGTTTGAAAAAGCGATTTTTTTGCATTTTCTATAAGTTTGGGGTCTGAACAACAACTGGTGAAAATAAGCGAGTTACAGCCGAAAACGTAAACGGGTCGGCGCTGACCCGACAGTCATTCCTTAATTTTCAAACGCGATTTTCTTTAAGCCACGTTTTTCAACTCAATACCCAAAATTTTTCCAAAACCAATGGACCGATTGCCTTGAAACTGGCAGTGCTTTATTCTATACACTATTTTTTAGTAGATGTCAGAGGATTTTTTTCCTTTCTTAGTTTATATACCATTGCAAAGGGTATTATAAAATTGTTCGGATGTTTGTAACGCATAGAAGGAAGCATTTCCAACCACATAAAGTATATATATTCTTGATCAGCATGACGAGCTGAGTTGATTTAGCCCTGTCCGTCCGTCCGTCCGTCTGTTTCTATGGTATCTTCTCCGACAGTTTTAAAGCTATCCTCACCAAACTTTGCACGAATTTTTTTGGTACAACGCTGCACATTTGTCGGAACCGGCCGGATCGGATGACTATAACAAATAGCTGTCATAGGAACGTTAGGTCGAAAAACAAGTTTTAGTGAGAAAAACTTTTTTGTTTTCAATGGAAACGCCTCCAAACTTCGAATTTCTTAGATTACTATGATTTTGCATGATTCCGCCAAATTTTTTCAAAATCGGACATCTATATAGTTTAGCTCTCATAGAAAAGTAGAGTCGGAAAAGTAGTCTTAGCTTAAAAAACTTTTTTTTTCAATGAAAATGTCCTCAAAATTGGCTTGTATTTGTTATTTATGCTCCCACACGACTCTACAAAGTTTGGTCAAAATCAAATGACTATAGCATATAGCCATTATAGGAACGATCGTGCGAAAAACTCGATCTTGTGAGAAAAACTTTCCTGCGGAACGTTTTTTCGTGAAATGACTTAAGTTTCGTGTGTTTAGTATCCCTCGTCGTGTAGGACCATGTAAATTTGATTCTAAATTTTAGTCATATGCCTAGTGTTTATGCTAAGAAGTGTTGTCATATTCCTCTCAGCGTGGCACAGGTGGGTTGTTGCGACACCGATACATCCAGCAAGGATTAAGGAAAAACGGATTTACAAAAACAAAGTTTGAAATGTTCACAACAAGTATTTATTAGGATTGCGCAGTATTTTGCTAAATCAATTTTTATAAACATGCATTTTTATCCAGCATGAGCATTCGTGAGGGGTCTTTGAATCCTGCATGAATCGTGAGTGACGCAAAACGGTCCAAAAAGCTATTTGCGTAAATCGTGCGTCTTTATTTCGCTACTCGTTCGTGACGTGAAAGAAAATTCACTCACGCTTACAGTTCTAGTATAGTGTATAATACAGTCGGACTTAACCGACTCTGTTTCTTGTTCAAGCTATATTTATACAATTGAAAAGTGTATTATAGTTTTGCCCAAAAGTTTGGAACGCATAGAAGGTATTTAAACCTCGGCACAGACGAATTTAGCTTTGCATTCTCGTTATTATTAGTTTTATATTATTAATAGACATTTTGGTAAAAAGAACACAAACAATGCGAAGATCCAAACGACGATAAATTTCAGTCTGATAAATATTTAATAAACCTTCAAGTGAAGGCCACACCGATCAGATGCCGCCGGTCCGAGAAGAGGCGCCTGCCATCGAGAGCTTGGTGGCCATCAACCGCTGCGGTCTCTTCAGCAGGGACGGTGATTGCGTTAGCGCTGGACTCGTTAAGAATCTGCGATCGTTTTCGCGCGTAATATTCCGCGTCCAGTGGGCACCGCCCTATAATTTAAATTGTAAGCCGAAAAGCTCTCCGATCAACGATGTAAGTGTTGCTATTTATTCTTCTTACATTGTCTGGACACATATTTATTATATCAGGATAGGAGCCGCACAGTCTCCGCAATCCATGGGCGCGTGAGCCAAACAAGTAACATGAATCATGTTGGGATACTTTTAGATGCTTTCCAGACTTAATCATATACAGCTGCATCCGTGTAGCATAAGTACGTTTTCTCAACTCGGCCACAAATTCCTCAGGGCATTATTTACAAATCTTGAAATGAACCACTGTAAACGTTTTCTATCTCTTATAGCAACTAGATATGGTCTGTGGGAGTTAAATCATTGAGACTTACAACTATAAGATTGGCTTACTTCCGGCTTTACAGTGGCTTCTTTTTTATTTTTCGGCATCTTTACTTCCTTTATGAAGGCCACAAAAATGACCGACGATGCTTATCATTTAATACAAAGTTATGCAGACGCCTACTTGGGAGCATATATTGACTCTCGGAATATGTAAAGCATAGACAATTCAAAATAGGTCAAAATAGGTCGAATATTCTGATATGCCTTTAGGTCGAAGATATGTAAATATGTCAAATATCAAAACAATGAGGTTACCATTAAAAATAGATTTTATAAAATCGATATATTAACAATATTTATTCAATTTTAGATTTTTAGTTATTGGTCAAGCAAATGGATCACACGATCTGAATTGAATCATTTTAGGATGTCATTTTATCTGAGTGAAATTTATATCTAGTTTACAGAGAAATAAATTTTGGTCTCAAATGTAAGGTCTTCATGATCATTTTTGAAATTTGTTAGTATTTCGCAAAACAGTTTAAGATCAAATATTTCAAATGAGAATTCTGTATTTCATCTACGTATAATGCATATTTATTCTCCGGCTTATAAAGATGTTGCAACTCAACTCCTTAAGTTTGAATTTGTTTACCTTTTCCCTTTTGTTCTGTGTTTCTTTTATCCCTCAGGTCCACAACCAATTTACTTTCACTGCAATGCAATGCAAATGGCCAAAGGCAAATAAACAATTCTTCGTTTGTCCCCTGTTACTCTCGAGTATCCCGTTCTGCATACTCGTACACCGCCCAACTTGCACAGCTGTCGTCTTAACTGAGAAAATGAAAGGAAACCAGTACTCGTTTTAGGTTCTGGAAATTCTTTTGCAATTTGTTGATGCAATCAATGCATCCTTGCATCCTTAATCAAATGTTGTGGCATTGTCCCAACTTCAAGGTGTACACAAGAGATTATGCATGTTGGCGCGCGTGTTCCCTTTTGGGCTACTGTAGATCTTCCAGATACTCACTCACGCACACACTTGAAGAATGATTATGCAAGAAATGTCCTGGCATATGGTTCGGTCAAGTGCTGACCACAGCGTTGGTGGTAACATTTGCCACGAGTTTGGGCAAGAGATTAGGTGTAGCAGAGATCTGTGGATAAAAAATTGAGTTACCCCATTTTGTAGAGCTGAAAAATGTCCCACACACACACATACATATATACATATGCTAATGTAATGGCGAAAAGGGTGGCAAACTCAGCAGAGGCAGCAACAGCAGACGCCATCTTTGACTTTTGCCTTTGGCACACTGCGTGACTTGGCAGGGCCTCCACCATCTCCACATGTAGTAGCTCGTGTGTATCTCGCAGTATCTTTTTTTTTTTAACCGAGTGTGGAATTTTTTGACATTTTCATTTTTTATGTGCCTCCTCGTCTTGAGACTTCTTGTGTGTCTGTCTGAATGTCTGTGTATTCCTGGGCGGGCACGTCGTATGTGGAAAGCTGTTGGATAGTCCCCCTTTTTTCTGGCTTTTGGGGTTGCTCTGCGCTGTTGGCGTCTGTGTGTGTTGTTTTTTAATATCAAGATGACTTGACTGAGTTATTTTGGGCTGCCATACACCAGAGGGTGTTTCATTGAATGATGAGGGTGCCTCAAGGAAGTGAAACTTCCAAGTTGACTTCAACAATTTTCTTCGAATTTGTTTACTTCTCAAGAAAGCTTAAAATTTGTAGTATTCCATAAATTTCCTAGGATGATTTGAAAAATTTTTTTTTTAGAAATTATGTATTCAAAATATTTTAATCGTTTAGTCAGGAAAAGGTGTTACTTGATATTATTTTGTGTGCGGATGCATTAAATTAAGCACGAGTCGAGTCTTTCTCAAATTCTGATTCTTTAAGTGTGTTTTAGAATAGTTTTTAAGTTTGGAAATAAAAGCATAAAAGCTAAAATTGTCTCTTATATCATTTGCTGTTATTCTACTTTACTGGGCATCTTTTAAAAGATCTGCATGTAATTTTTGCCCAACTAATAGTTCCAGATCATTACATAAACCCGCCAACCTTAGCAAAAGCATTAGAACAGGTACGGTACGGCTAATATATTTCTACCCTTTTTTGCCTAGATGAATATAAAGTACTTGATAAAATATTATCCCAATTAGTTCAGTATTTGGAGAGCAATATAGGAAGGCCATTCATATTTGGCTAGTGCAACAGCAACTCGACAACGAATTCTTCAAAAAAGCAACTCAACTGATTACAAAATTTACTGGATCGGGCTAAAAGCAGATCTGGGGATATTTACAAGCGCCAATATGCTGATACGCCATAGGATCCGGAATCTTAATACATCCTCAAAATCCCGCCTCCAGTTTTGGTTCAGTTCAGTATAAATTGTATTAACAGGTTTGCATTGTCTGTGACTTCAACTCAAAAAGACTTCCCACGGACAGCACCATCGCTCAAGCTTCCTGCCACATGTTTATGATGCAATTATATTTTTCTGTACGTTGCTTGAGTTAATCGAAACTACAGAAAAACGAGTGCGGTAGTTAAAGTCGGCGCTGTTGGCGACTTCGATATACCCTTTACTTAGGAGACTTAATGTTTAATAGTTTTCGTTATGTTAATTAACAGATCTTTAACATCAATGCAAAATTTTAGGAGATATTGAACATTTTTATTGCGGAACGGGAGGGGGCGTGGCCAGTATTTGAAATAAACTTGATCTGCGTGCATAAAATACTAGACTATATTTCAAATTTGGTTGCCTTAGCTATTGTAGTCTCTGATATCTAGGCGTTTATTCAGTCAGAGGGACGGACATGCTGATCAAAAATATATATACTTTATGATATCGATGATGCTTTCTTCTGCCTGTTACATATATTTGCACAACTTTAGCATACCCTTTTTACTCTACGAGTAACGGGTATTATTACACCTCTTTTGCAACTATTTGACTTTTAGGATCGGTTGTTATAAAGGGAACTATATGAGAAACCTGTTCGATTTGAATCCTTCTTGGCAGTATTGGATGAAAGTAGTCAAAATTAAACTATAAAGATTTTCTAAGTGAAATCTAATTTTTTTCGATCAGCCATACAACTAAGAAACAAGAATGCAATTATTTAGAAGGCTGACCAAGCTCGCCCACCCCCCAAACAAAAATCAAACATAGAACATTGTCGGATGAATTATTTAGAGGGAGTTTTCAGAGAATGAAACCGCTCATTTTGGGCTTTGGACCAGCGAGCTGTTACGAGCAAGCTCTCTTACCCTTGCAAATTCGATACAAGTAGCTAGCTAAAGCAGTATACTCAAAACAAACAAGTAAGAAAGTCGGTCAAGCCCGACTGTAACATACTCTGAACTAGAGGTAGAGAACTTTCGATAGTAGGCACCTTCGACAGTCAGCGACAGTTTTTTCCAAGCCATCATTAACTATCGATAGATTTCGATAGTATGTAAGTTTATACAAATAAGCTTAAAAATACGTAAATGTCAGCTTAAACATAAAAAGAGAAACTAAAATTAATCAACAAAAGTAATATTTCATTAACATAGGAAGATGTCAAGACATTTTTCCAAACTTTCAAGTCAATCGTCTATGAGGGAAAGCATTTACTTAAAACTTTTTCTCAAAACATGGAAGCACATGTTTCGTTATAGCGTTTGATTATATTACTTTGAACATTAAGAGAAATTCTCTTATTTTCGACCCAGGTAACTTGTTTATTGGAAAGTAAATGTTTTAAGCTTTTAAAACAAGGCTTAAGTTCAACATTTTCTATATGTATTAAATATTTAAAGAAACGTTTAAAAAGTAACACACTCGCTTTGGGCTACAATTAGAATGTGTGCACTTTTATTTAAGTTTAAAGCTTAAAAAAACTATCTAAAACTTTCGATAGTGTTGGGCTACCATCGATGGCGTCACGATAGGGCCCAACCATCGATAGTGACGATAGTGCCATCGATAGTTCTCCACCTCCACTCTGTATCAAAGAAAGTGTATGCTCATTTTGAATTTTGACTGCGCTGCTGCATACGATTTAAAAATTGTGTGTCGTTTAATGCGCGGCCCATCCACACCGTCGATTACAATTCTTAGATTAGTATATGCAGTTGTATCGCCCACTTTTTCGATTACAGGTAATGAGGTTTCGAAAGCAGGCAGTCCACAAAGCAGCCATGCTAATGTAAAAGTGATCTGGGCTGTAATCGATTCTATCTGGCCCCAGCCTGCGAAGTGTTGAGGAGGTGCTCGATTCCGGAATGTGAATTTGCGCCGCTGGGTGGAACCCCAACAAGAGGCAGACTACTTTAAAGACCTCACCTTATATAATTACACCATGACTAAATATGTCCAACAGGAACGAATCTTCTGTCTATAAAACTTTGGGAGACACGACGTTTATCGAAATTGCTGGGGCGAAAGGGCGAGTGGCCAAAATTGAAAATAAACTTGATATGCCTGCAAGTAAAGAAAGTTTTTGTCCTATTCTTGTCAAACCTGTATCTCTTACCATCTCTGAGATATGAGCGTCAGATAGCTGAAGTGACCCGACTAGAAAAGCGATGAATCGTCTCGAGTATTGTTCGCTTGAGGCTCGCCCGCGGCTAGTATAAAGCTCGCTAGAACTCGTTCAGCAGCGATTAGCGTGCTTGAAAGAAACCTTGGGCAAAAGCTTTAACGAGCTGTTTCTAGTATTACTCGTGCGAAACAATCATTCTGAGTCCATCTTTTAACGATCATTTGGAGTATGTCAAACCTAGTCGACAAGCACAAGCGAGGCTAGTAAATCCGCGAGTGTGATCGGAAATTAGGTGCTCGTTGTAGTGTATGGACCTAAAACTCTAAATTTAAAGTAAGATGATAGCGATTACTAGGAAAAAGTAGCTCCAAATCAGTGATGCGTAGAGGTACAAAAAAGAATGTACTTGTAATGTGGCAATGTGAGTAGAGAGGTTGCCACAGGCAACTCAGAACATATTCGAATACATTCTCAGAACACTCAGAAAAAAAAACCAAGAATTAAGAACTTGAACTAAGTACAAATTGTACCGTTAGTGCGAAAATACTTGATTAAGGTACAAAATTCTTATTTCAAATACGATTATTTCAATTTCGAAATACTTGGTTATTTAAAAACCGTTTAAAATCGTACTTTTAGGTTGTGTTTGTCTTAAGCCAAACCCAATTAACTTTTTAAAGCAGATACAAATATTGTTTTTTATAGTTCAGTAATTTGTAATGTCAACCGAAAAACATTCTTGAATAAAAACAAGAGTACTTCAAACAAGTACAAAATGTTCTTGGTTTGAACAAAAACAAATTTAAAGCTATTCAAAGACCAAGGTAGAATTCCTGCAGGTCAGAAATTTACCATTACAAAACCAGTTGTGAATTTTATAAACAGACTAGCTTAAAAATAATTCGCCTTTTCCGTTCCACACTTTTTGGTACTAGCACTATCAGCCATGCTCCCATTTTCGCAAAAACTTTACGATGTGATCGCCGAATCGTAAAAGTTGGTGATCCAACATTAGGAAATCACAAAGTTTTGTCGTTTTTAAGCCCGCAAAAAGTAAATAGAAATTATAGGTTGATGCACAAACACGGAACTATTTTTATTTAGCTCTTTAGCATTTTAAAATTATTCTTACGGACTCTCCTACTCAACTCGCATCAGGACTTTATTTTAAACAATTTTTTACTAGATAAACACGAAATTTAATAAGGGGGAAATCTGCTCACAATAACAACAATTTGCGATTTGGCCTTGGTAAATACCGTTTTATGACTATCGATAGGCGCTCATCAGCTGTTTTTGACACAAAAAAAGTTGGAAATGAAACATTATCGATAACAAAAACTGGCAAATTTCAAAGCGCTTTAAATTTAATCGTACGAATTTGCTTAAATCGCAATTCGAAAATTAAGTGAAAGCCGGAGCATTGCTGTATAAGTCTATTTGGTACTCAATCTAATACATTTTGTACCTGTAGTGGGAGGAAGTTTATTAGGGGTAAAAATGGAATAAAGTCAGGAACGGAAGGATGATTTCTAATTTACTTCCTTATGGCCAAATTATGGAATTGGTCAGATAAAATGCTTATCAAAATAAGTCAAATTTTCGGGTAAAACCAAAGCGATAGGATAGGATCTTATAACGCTGGCAAAATTTGTAGGTTTCTATGGTAATATTGAAACTTACTGTCATGCCCTTTTCTTTCAGTGCATTCTTAGATTCAGTATTTATTCCTCTCACAACTTATGACAACCATTTTCTAAGCCCACGCACGCCTTCCCCCCATCACTCACTCCAACCCAAGGGGCAATTCTGTAATACTTTTTTATAGGCCCGCCTGCCGATAAGAAACTCTTTCGCCATTGAAATGGAGCTTAAAGATAATATTAAAATGGGGTAAGCAAAGGCCCCTCCCATTTTAGTACAAGAAACGGAAGCTGTCGAGAGTGAGACAAAGAGTGGGGAGGGCAACTGTCAGGCGTATTTTGGGTTAAAATTTATGCTTAACGCATGCAGATGAGGGTCGTGTTCGGGCATAGACATCTATCGAAGTGTGCCTCCTCCTGCCCGATCGGAAACGGCACGTGTGTGTATCTCTGGAGTAAAAGAGTGAGAGAACTTTCCGCTTTCACGAGAACTGCTCTTTGGCTTGCTTACCACCTATCCACACCTAACCCTTGACCAGCTGTTCACCGAGCCTTAACCCTTGCGTCAACAAAGCCATTAAGATCGGTTCGTATCACCGATTAGACAAATTTCTACACCTTAATTGCTGGGAAAACAATCATAAATATGGCAGTCAAAGCGTCATATGCTGGTTCTCTCACTCCCACCCTTCAGGAAAGGGTTTGGGGTTATCGAGTTCAAGTGGTCAACTGCCAACTGTTCGTGCTTGTAATTTGAATTTAATAGGAATATTATTTGTTTTTTTTTTGTTCTGTTTGTTCTTTTGTCTGTCTATACCCAAGCGGACACGGAAGTGTACAATTTGCCCATTGTTAAGGGTTAAAAAAGAAAAGGAATGGTTTCATGTCATGTGATCTATTGCCAGTTGGTTGGTCATTTGGTATATGAGGGTATGGGTTAACTTCTAAGGGTCTCGCATTTCCTTTCAGAAAGGCAATTAAAGGGTTAAACAATCTAGTGATGAGGGCAAATTGGTTGGTTGAGTTGAAATCAATCTTTTTGCTTGCATGTCTGGCCACAATTTTGCCGACTAACCTAACAAGTCAATAGCGAACCCTTTCCGCCTGTCAAGACAAGCAATTTAAATAAAATGCCACATCAAACACGTCACCTGGAAGCATTCTGGGAGTATGATGATGTGAAATTTTGATTAATAAAACGCCAACAATGACGACCCGTTAAATGCCTTCGCGTGACAAACGCAAACTGTCAGCGCCAGGAACCCACTCAGTACTGGCCGAAATTTGAACGGAACCAATACAATTTGATGGCCCGAACCGTAGAAACATGCCATAAATCAAGCAGCCAAAAGTTAACTTGATGATTTCGCGTTATAAACAGAACAAAGTTAGTTTCCCTTGTTTATGTTGGGACCCAGCTTAATAGTGTCCCACCCAACCCACAAAAAGCCAGTCACATGTGTATTAACGTTTTTATAAAATACCAAAAAAAAAAAAGAAGGAATCGAAAAATGTCTAGTACTTTTGGGCCATTAATCAAACTATCTCACGGGAGCATCATCATCAACATCAACGAGTGTGTGTAAACTGAAGCTGTTTCGTTTAGCTACAGATATTTACTTGACTTTTGATAAGCCAGAAGAAAAAAAAGAGACCAAGCCAGGGCTATTCGTTTTTTAGCATATGCTCCCAGGCAGTAAGTAAATGAAGTTGGCTAAAACAAAACAAGCAAACACATCTTGAACTAACTTAGGGTGGAACGGGGAGGTGGGCAGAGAGAAGACAAAAGTATTTCGGTATTCTGTGTATTCTTTTTTTTTTTCTTGTGGCCATTTGACAGTTTGATTAGGATTTGACTGGGGAAATGGAAGGAACTTCTTCATACTCGTGTCAACTAATGATGTGGTACAGTTATGCAGGCACGGACTAAAAGCAACTGCTAAGGGAAATTTGATTATCAAGAAGAAGTGCAATTTAGGATTTTTTAAAGCAAACAGCTCGTGAGCACGCATTGTTGACCGTGCACAGAAAACCCTGCACGAAAAGACACAAACATTGTGTTTGTGTTGGAAAGAGTATATCAAATCCTAGACTAGACAAAAACAGTACCGAATCGTTGCTTGGGAGAGTTTTCCAAAATTCATCCTGAAACTAGAAATTCGGTTAAAACTTACAGCCTAAGGTGTGACTCCCTTAATTCTGGAAAAAATCATTTCCAATGCAGATTTTTATACTCTTTACCACTGGTACACACAGTATTTTAAGTTTGTGCAAAAGTATGTAACAGTCAGAAGGAAGCATCTCCGACCCTATAAAGTATACACACAGAAAAAAATGGCAAGATAAAATGAAGCTCAAAAAATTGATTTGATCTCGAACTCCCGACTGAACTTTCAAGCAAGAGTCGTACTAGGTCCGAGATATCTAACGGGTCTGTTCCGGTTGTCGACTCAATTTTCGTGTAAACGTTAATATTTCGACGGCAGCTCAGCTGGTTGAGGCGAGTCTCCTGTACAGAATGAGACTCAACTGCCGTCGGTCCGGGTTCGAATCCCGGTAGCGTCAAGAGAGCATGGTCTTATCAAACACAACAACAAGCAACAATCAGCAACCAACCTCCTCTTGAACTTTCCCTCCCAAATGTCAGTGAAGAAAAGAAAGAATATGGAAAATAGAATAGAATTTGATATAAGGATCTAGAAGAGCAGGAATCAGGATATCCCCAGAGCAGGACGCAGGATGGATGGATCGACCTAGATGAAAAGAAAGAAGAATTAAGGAATTAAGTGTTGTAGACTTGTAAAGCAAGAGAGAATATGAAAATTAATAGAAGTGTAAACCCCCAAAAAAATATAAAAAAGCAATAAAAATGTAGAAAAATAATATAAGTAACAAGAAAATCTGTGATTACTAGATCTTGTCGTAATTTTCTCTCGAAATGAATTCACTTAGCATTGAGCAATCGGTTTCAGTTGCTCAAACGAATTCGACTTTTTTTTATACCAGATCTAGTTACCGTAGGCATATTTTTCAACTTCCATACAACGATATTAAAATTGGATGAGAAAGTCCGGGATTGACCGACTTCTGACATCGTTTGGGATTGATTTAATCCCGAATATCCGATATATCTCGAACTTAGTTTTTCTTTGTGTGATGTAGGTGTTTATACGGACAGACGAACTTTCAGACGCATGTAGGTTGGTATATGCCATACGCAGATCAAGTTTGCTTTAGGTTAGGAAAAAAGTAGAACGAATAATTTAAGTACGAACGCTCTTGAAAAAATATTTATTCGTTCTTGAATTTTTAAGAATTTCGCTTTTGAAATCGAGCTAGATTCTTTCTGTTTGGCGATTTTAGGCGAGGGGAGTGAGGAAAAGAAACTGAGAGAGGAGAGCAAGCACATTTTAGAGAAAAGCGTTGAACCCGCTGTCACTATCGAGCGAAGAGCTTGTCAGTTTGTAATAGTCAAGGCATCCGAGGTGTGGTGCTGTTGGCCAAGCAGCGGTGTCAGTGCTGTCGTTCGAGGTCCCTAGTTTGAGTAGCAGTAATGGAAAGTAAAAAAAATAAATAAAAATTATTCACAACAAATGGAGTGGGGGTGAGGTGTGTTGGTGTTGTGGTACCAACCGTTCCCCGCCTGCCCCCCCTTTTTTTTACACAAGAATTTTTGTACACGATTTGGATCAAGAATTAAAGCTCTTTGATCAAGAAAAACGGGATCAAAAATTCATACTTTGATTAAGAATTTCGTTCTTGGATCGAGAATTTTCAGTCTTATCGAACTATTGAGATTGATAATTCTTGATACAAGTATGAAATTCTCTATTTTTTATGTGAGTGCACATTCGACTATAACATGAATGAAAACACGCGAAATCAAGGGTACAGTGTATATTGGAGTCGGGGCACTCGGCTACAGCGCCTTTACTTGCGGATATATAAACAAGAAAGAAAGTCGGTCAAGCCCGACTATAAAATATTCTGTACGAACGAAATTGTATCTTCTTTTTGGCCATCACAACTGTTTTACGGTTTCGGCCGCTCTGTCTTATGCCCGCCACTCGCCTCTGTCCCGAACGTCATTCCACCAGAAGGGCACACTCAGCTTCGAAATATCTCTCCGCTTGGGTCGACCCGGCCTCCGCAAAAATATACCAAATTTGTACTCATTTAAATGCAGTCCAGTATAAGTGCATTTGGTATATTTTCGAGAACTACTGATTTGTCAGTCACGGAAAACGATTTCAAACCTTAGTTTTTAGTTTGATTTAGTTTTTATCCCAGTGCATCGGGAAAATGATGATCTTGGTTCTTTATCAGTGGTCATCCTTCATCCGCTTGTGGCCTTGAAAAGCAGTTTCGTGAGTATTTAGTGGTCTTATTACCATGGAGATCCATTTACTGTGAATTGCGCTTATGCATTGATTCTGCCTTGGATTGTCTTGCAATATTACTATTTTGTATCCTTTTTGGTATCTTTTCGCGATGTCATGATATGACAGTCTCTTGGAAATGGCTTGATACATCCTTTATGCTGTAACTATGTTTTATTATAATTAGTCATCCATGGCCTTAATCGCGGCTTAATCGCAGTATTGTAACCAGGGACTAATACCGGTACCGGAACCGGAACCGTTAACCGAAATAAACCGTTTCAAATCGCGAACCGGATCCGAAACCGATACAAATTTTTTTTGAGAACCGAACCGAATTATTGGAACCGATAGAACCGGAACAAAACCGAGTCTTTGGTACCGGTACTGTTTCGGTTTTTTTACCTTTGCAGAGCCCATCTTAATTTTGGTCAGATGTTTGTAACGCGACGAAGAATCCCTTACACGGTGTCAAATTTTCTTGTCACTTTTCTAAGAAGGCGTAAAACGTCTGGCAGGAGACATCTTCAACACAGATAACGACATTCTTCTACATCTGAAAGTGTGCGACTTAGTTCGCGAAATAGAGGGTGATTTTTTAGCTATTATCTTTTTGGCAACACTGGTTTAAACAGCTCACGCACGTTTTGTGTTTTGTTTCACTGTCAAACATCTTCAGTTTGGTCTATAATTTAACCACGAATCGTCTTACAAACGAACAACGCTTGCAAATTATTGAATTTTAATATCAAAAAGGGTAAGAAAGTTCATCGCACGCTTTCTCCAATTTCTTTTTGGCTCATTTTTGGCTCAATGGGTACGCAAATAAGCAGAACTGTCGGTTTAGGTGTGAATATCAGCCAGGAGCATTGCAAAAGCTACCAATGAATCCAGAAAAAGTCACAGTTTGGTGCGGTTTATGGGCTGGTGGCATCATTGGACCGTACTTCTTCAAAGATGATGCGAATCGTAACGTTACTGTGAATGGTGAGCGCTATCGTGAGATGATATCCAACTTTTTTTTGCCCAAAATGCAAGAGCTTGACTTGCATGACATGTGGTTTCAACAAAACGGTTCCACATGCCACACAACACGCGCAACAATGGACTTATTGAGAGGCGAGTTCGGTGAACATTTTATTTCACGTTCGGGACCGGTCAATTGGCCGCCTAGATCGTGCGATTTAACGCCTTTAGACTATTTTCTGTGGGGCTATGTTAAAGCTCATGTCTATACAGACAAGCCCGCTTCAATTGACGCATTGGAAGACAACACTGAAGCATTTATTCGTGAGATACCGGCCGAAATGTTGGAAAGAGTATGCCAAAACTGGACTAAGCGGATGGACCATTTGAAGCGCAGTCACGGTCAACATTTGCATGAAATAATCTTTAAACATTAAGGGGGGAACACACTTTGCGATGAGCAAAAGTAGATGGTTTTTAAAAATTCAGAAAAAGTATAGAGATTTTTTATTTTTGTTTTTTTATTAATAGTTAATGAATGAAAGGAAAATACAAAATTTTTTTTCAATATGAGGGCCGTTCAGAAAGTTATCGGCCTCCGAAAAATGATGAATATAAAAAAGGTGCCCACATGGTGACCATGGTTGCAGCACTTGGGATGATTTGAAAAAAAGAAATGCGGTTATGTTTAGAAAATGTGGCTATCGTTCGGCCCGAAAAAATTGAAATTTTTTAACAAAAGCGACATTGAAAAAAAAAATTTTTTGCCTTTTTTTGTAGTGTAGTGTAAAAAAGTACACTTAAAATAAGGTATCCAAAAGTTGGAGGACGAACGATAGCGAGAAATCTCGTCGTAAAAGCCCTTCCGGAGCAAATCGGTCCACTGGTTCTCTGAACGTGACAGTTTGAAAAACGTGGTTTTGGATAAACGGTTTATAGTTTGCTTGCAGGCAAATCGGGACACTTTGGGTCATTAAAAGGTCTATATCTTCTAAACTATTTCGAATTTTTGAAAATCCTTTTAGGGGGATATTTTTGAATATTCGCTACAAAATATGCAAAAAAAAGTCGAAAATTTTTTTCCGCAAAGTGTTTCCCCCCTTAAATTATATGGACCGTACTATCGATTCAAATAAAGATTTCATGCATTTTTCTAAATTTTATGTGGTTTTTTTGAAAAACTTTCCTATAGCTCCTAAAAAATCACCCTTTAGTATAGCTAACATAGAAAAGTGAGGTCCGAAAGTAGTCTTATTTAAAAAACAAACTTTTTATTTTTTGTAAACTTTCATATATTTAAAAACCTAATTTTGATTTCAGAGTTTCATAATACCCAAAACCAAAATTGTGACTTTAATGGGCTTTTTTGGCTGTAAGTTATTTTAATTCAATTTCCTTTCAGCTCCTGTACTGAGAAACATTGATTTTTAAATCTCATCATATTTCGACCAGTGTCTTCCTATCTCTACAAACAGGTGAAGCACTTTATGTTCGGTCTAGATTCTTAGGAACTGTTTGCCAAATATGTAATAAATCATACTTGGACATTCTGCAATTACATCATTGCCCGAAGAAGAAATCTTCTTCCAGGAATAGAGTTACCCCAGAAAACAATTAAGAATGGGAAGCCTTTTGCCTTTGGCAACTTATCAAATCGCAAACAATGAGGCCAAAAAATGCCAATAAATCAAAACACCTACATGAAAGACAAGAAAAGGTTAAGCAGCTCACCGAGAAAATACCAAAAATAGGGGTAACAAGAATTGAGAATTGAGCATAAAAATCGAACAACGATAAATCCTGGCAAACAGACTCGGACACACAATGGAACCATTGAAGCACCATTAAAAAATGGTTAAAGAAAAGACTCAGCTCGAATTTATAGGGTTACATGAGGTGCGAACAAACAAAGGGTTTCCCTTGGAAGGAGTCGAATTTAGGGGGGAAAAGGCAACGAAGGGTAACCCAGCAATGTGACTTAAGTTACCGCAAGGATCTTACGAGAATTTGTGCGCAATAAAAGTCGTTCCAGTCAAATTTCAAAAGGGTAGCCAAGGGTTGGAGGGGTTAAAGGTACTGACATTTTGTAAAGCCCGAGATTAATCGTAGGTGTTAAAAGATGTGTGGCAAATGAGTTCTAAAGAGAAAACTAAGATTTATACACAAAAAGGGGAAGGAAAACAGGTTTGTCCATAGTATTCCTCATCTTTGTAGATTGCTCACCTAATTACCAAAAATATAGGCAACCAGGACACACTTCTTTTCATCTCTGTGGCGGCATCTAATGAGCAAAAACAAAGCGAAATCTGCATCTGTATCTAAACCCGACGCTCGACACATTGATTAGCAAAGTAAACACTGGGCATTAGCACACGCCACCTGAAACCTTTGAAAGGGAAATCCTTGGCTGGATCAACGCAAATCCTTAAGCCCGAAGCGTTCAGAGTTTGCAAACAGTTTGCCTAATTTGGCCGCATTTGGGTTACACCTAACAAAAAGTCTAGGACATGGATATGCAAAAGATTGCGGCATTTGGTCTGTTTGAAATGCTAGACTAGTCCAGACTCAGTAGGTTTTCCAAGAAGGGATTAGACCAAAGCGACACCGACACCAACTAAGGGTTAAGCGGATTGTCTAGGGGCTGAAGTTATGCTAACAAATGAAATTGGTCCAAGGGGACGGGCTAAGGCTATGCTGTAAGCTGAACCCAGCCTTCTTTTCATAGATATGTGCATATATCAAGTTGAATCTCCTTGGTCCTTGGTCCTGCGGCTGGTCATAAAAGTAAATTCAGTTAAGTGGCCATTAGGCGGCTTTGCTGGGAAGCTTACCTGTTGTACTGCAAGTAGGTCGGTCTACTCCACATAAAAGTGCTTAATTCGTGTTAAAACCGCCGCAAATAATTTTGAATGTCCTACTCCGCCCACAAATTGTGTAAGGATATTTGATATGAAAATTTGTATGACCAAAATTAAGCTGAGGCATAAAATGCAACAGTTTCTTGAGCTCTCTTCCATCTTAACTAACTAAAGTAGGTGTTTGCTTGTAAACAGAGGTAGACCGCAGAGAGGGGTGGCTTAGAAGGGGGTTGAAAGCATCTGTACCATTTTAAGTTTTGCTTTGGGACAGTTTTAGTCTTATGGTAGCTTAGTTATGACGATAATATGATTCTAATTTTACGTTATTCAATAAACATCACAGTGCAAGGTAGATAGATGCATACAAAATGGTAGAAGGTTATCTGTTTAGCTGTATTCGGTACCCATTTACTTTCCATATCGTAACAAGAATAAAATAAAAAAAAACTCAAATAACTCATCATAAAATTTTACAACTATCCCAGTTTTTTGGACCGCTAGATCTTTATTTCCTATTTAGAAGTCTATTAATACGCCTTCTAAGCTCACATGAAAATTTGACAAGTTTCGCGACTTCTTCGACCGTTTGGTTTACACCTCCTATTTAACCAACTTCAGTTGATGTCCATAAAATGTTCATAACAATCTAGGCTCAAATAAAAATTTCCAGGTCTAGTTCCTGGTCCATGTGTACCATTTTTGGACTATTTCCGGCCCATTTCTTTATCTTAGAAACCTTCTCGGGCAAGCGTCTAACCATTGCCTAAAGTTTCATCGCCATCTTATGATCGGAATAATTTAGCAAATTTCGCGGTTTTTCGGTATCTTAGAAAGCTTCACGGGCAAACGTCTAACCATTCCCCAAAGTTTCATCGCAATCGGATTAAAGGTATAATTTTGCCAATTTCGCGGTTTTTGACAATTTTTGAAAATTTTCATACGAAAGAATGGTATGCAGTCATTGTTGAATTCATTGCTGAATTTACATTTAGATATTTGATAATGAATTAAAGCCTGATGATGAAAATCAAAAAAGTTTCATCTCATTCAACCTTTACCACCCAATTTCCACCAAGAAGACTGGTATGCAGCCATTGTTAAGATTTCATATAGATCTTTAAAAATGAGTTTGAGCCTGATCCGATGAAAAAACAAAAAAGTTGCGTACAAAAGTTTTCTGTGAATTTTCCTCAGTCCAACGAAAGAAATTTTAAAAACCGGTTCTTAGCATGGCTGCAAACCGGTCCAGAACCGAACCCCTGAAAACCCGTTCGGTTCGGGTATTTTGGGGTTAGCGAAACGGACCATGAACCAGACGCCTTATATTTTTCACTACTCAAATCTGAACCCGAACCGGACCACTTTCTTAAAAAAATGAGGTTCAATTCACCATTTTAAATTATTTTGTATACCCATGAAGAGGGTATATTAAAATTGTCCAGACAAAAAGTATTTATATTCTCGATCAGCATGATGATCTGAGTTTATTTAGCCCTGTCCGTCTGTATCCTCCGTCAGCGTTGAATATTCGGGTAACATTTGTGGGATCATACCATTATAGCTGCCATAGGAACGATCGGTCGAAAAACTAGTTTTTGTGAGAAAAACTTTTTTGTTTTGAATGGAATCGGCATCAGACCCCGTATTTATAAGTTTTATATGCTTTTTCATGATTGTACTAAGGTCGAAACCGGTCATAAAAAAGTAAGGTTTGAAAAATAGTCATAGTAGGCGTACTGAAAATTTATACGAGCTTCAAGGTTACTTCCATTTTAACGTTTTACATTCAGGGATATTGGAAATCTCTGGAGATTTTAGTATAATAACGGGTGACAACTAAAAATCTGCACAAACTTTAAAATACCGCCATAACCACATTCTTAACGGATCTTTATGAAAATTTTACAGTTTATTTATGTCAGCCACTCGACGTAGCTTCCGGAAAATGTCTCCGCAGGCGGCCTACACGACCTTGGGCGTTTTCTTTTCCGGACCCTGTACGTCAGTTCTTTGATATTTTTGGCTTTCCAGTTTTTTTTGTAAACTGCATCACACAGACTTACTGTAAACACTTTACCTTTGTCAGCGTGCATTTCGCAGAATATTTACAACGCGATCACGAAGACGTTCTTGCTCGGACGGCAGGAAGGCGACACCTTGTCAAAATTTTTGTGCAGGAGGGGCATGAAAACGTGTTGAGAGGAGAACAAAGAGAAAGAAATGTCATCCCGAAAGCTTTTATGTGAAGCTCAGCTAAGGGCTCGCTCTCTCAAAGTTTGTGCAGATTTTTAGTTGTCACCCGTTAGATTGCATTTCAACTAGGTTTGGATGATTTTCTATGTTAGGGTGAGTACTGAGAACGTTCGAATTTTTCTTTAGCTGTCAAATTCCATATAAAAAATAGGTGAAAGTTAACTTCGGCTCGGCCGAAGTTTTGTATACCCTTGCAGCTTCCATTGAAAACAAAAAAGTTTTTCTAACTAAGACTACTTTTTGGACCTTACTTTTCCAGCATAATACACTGTTAATTACGAAATTTGGAGGCGATCCCATTTAAAACATAAAAGGGTTTCTCACTAGAACTTCTTTTTCGACCGATCATTCGTACTGCAGCTATATGCTATACTCATCCGATTTTGATAAAACTTTGTAGAAATTTGTTACAGTATATTAAATAAGATTTAAACAAAAGTTTTCTCACTAGACTTTTTCGACCGATCATTCTACTGGCTATTGCTATGTCATCCGACTTTGATAAAACTTTGGTTTGTGTAAAAGTATATAAAATAGTATGCCAAAGATAAGGACTTTTTATAAAAATCAAAAAATTTTTCTCACGCTAGTTTTCGACCGATCGTTCCTATGGGAGCTATATATAGTCTCCGATCGCCAAACTTTTAGAATTATGTAAATGTATATAAAATAAGTATGCTAATGATAAGGACGCTTTCATTAAAAAACAAAAAAGTTTTTCTCACCCGAACTAGTTTTTTCGACCGATCGTTCCTATATAAAAGTATAGAGATATATGCTATAGTCATCCGATTTCGACCAAACTTTGTAGAATCGAGTAAAAGTATATAAAATAAGTGTATGCCAATGATAAGGACGTTTTCATTACAAACAAAAAAGTTTTTCTCACTAAAACTAGTTTTTCGACCGATCGTTCCTTTGGCAGCTATATGCTATAGTCATCCGATCTGGCCGGTTCCGACAAATGTGCAGCGTATTTGTACCAAAAGACTTCGTGCAAAGTTTGCTGAGGATAGCTTTAAAACTGACGGAGGAGATAGCATAGAAACAGACGGACAGGGCTAAATCAACTCAGCTCGTCATGCTGATCAAGAATATATATACTTTCTTGCGTTCTTCTTCTATGCGTTACAAACATCCGGACAATTTTATAATACCCTCTGCAAGGGTATAACAATTGATAAAGCCAGTGCTAGAGTGTGTATCGCTATGGACCTCTACTTACAAATTGTGCAATCTAGAGCTGCACCCGTGACGTGAATTTCTCCGTGTTACGGTGTGTCACGACGTGATCGTGAGCAAACATAGAGTTTCGTGCGTGAGCCACCGTGATTCGTGCGTTTTTCGTGAGTGAATTAAGAAATTTTAGCTATTTGGCTAAAGGAAATCGAAATGTGCAGCACTCTAACAATCAACAGCATAGTTCAAAATGACAACGAAGAGCTAAGCTAAGTCACATTAATAAACGATTTGCCGAGCTTACATGATGTTTGCCTGTAGAAAATATATCTGGAATTTTTGAAATATATATCGGGATTTCCATATTTGAGAAAACTTTCCAAGCAAGTTCAAAACATTCCACCAAGCACAGCAAAAAGTGAGTGCGTTTTTTCTGCTTTTCTTATTAGAAGAAAGAGGAACAGCGCTATGAGCAATAATATTAATAAGCCTATATTTTTAGATAAAAAAACGGAACTATTGTTAAAAATAATTAATATAAAATAAAGACAATGTTTTATTTTAAAGTGCTTATGTTGATATAAAAACACCAAAATTAATGTTAGCACATTTGGGTTGTGTTTTTTGTTACAACAATTAGTAGGGATATGAATTTATTATAGTTATCAAGTAGTTAACGTGAATCGTGCATGATTCGTAAGTGACGCAAAACTCTTTAAAAATTACGTTTGTGAATCGTGCGTGAAGAGATTTTTATTTCGTGAATCGTTCTTGACCATATCAGAAAATTCGCTCACGCCCAGCTCTAGTGCAAGTATTTACTATCTCTTAAAGATTTTTTCATTCAAAGTTCCTTAAAAAAGCTCTATCTAAATTAGTTAGTTAAAAAAAATAGAACTTTAAAGCTACAGGATTCACAATTTCTACCAAGTGATCGACTATAAATAAATCAACGTCTGATTGCGCTGACAACAAGTTTACAAGACCGATAGAAATCAATATACGAATATCAAGTATAAAATCTTTGCATGATGTTTAAGATTCTTTTGAAAAATGCCTAAGAACACAAGCATTATATAAATCGACAAACAATTTTAAATGGCCATAATATTTACTTTAACTCATTCGATTTATTGTTAGATGTTGCATTCAAATTTTGAAACAAGCGACTCCCCCTCCAAGCAAGTGCCAAGCTACGCACCTGCGTTGCCTGTCAGTTGTATTAAAGGACATATTGAGACACATGTCGATGTCCTGTCTCCTGTCAATTGCCAGCCAGCCAAAACTAACTCATAAATTTTTGATCCAAGCACGCCGAGCTACCTAGTTATTGTTTTTTATGAGCTGCGACAATTGCACGCCCCCGACGCAGTCGCAGACGACGACTACGGGCAGATAAGACACAGGACTCGACACAGGAATGTGACACTATTATGAGTTAGCATCCTTTACAGACAGTTTCTAGGAATCTGCAGAATGTACTCGTATACAGGGGATTTCCTGTGACGCTCCGAACGAGTGTGTGAGAGAGTGTTTTTAATTATTTTGGAGCAACAGGAAAAACAAATTATGTAATGTCTTACTTGGGGGGCTTAAGTTCTTTTTTCTTACGTTTAGTCCTCTAATCCTTTGCCAACATCAAAGAGAAGCTGCCTCATCCAAAGCCACACCTACAAAACAAAACGATTAACCCACGGAAGAAGAGAATCCAATGACAAAAGAAATGCCGCCGGAAAAAGGGTGTTTCTGGGCAAGGTGCCTAAGTCGAGCAGATTAGAAAGAGACCGCACAGCACACTTGGTTAACCACAAAAGAACCCAAAATATTTGCACAAAAAATGAAGTGAAATGAAGCATACGAACTCCAACACAGCTGGAGCTTATGTGAAAAAAGGGGGAAGACCCTTGGAAAGCTTCAGAAATGGCAGCCTGCAGCGAGTTTAAATAATTCAACAAAAAGAACCGCAATTGAAAGCAGCTGGCAGCCATTGAAAGCTTCTTTACCCCTAGGGGTGACTTGTTCAGGCAAGGGTTGCCGTTCCGCTTAACCCTTCAATGCCCACAGCCAATCAAAATGCTTCTTCCTTTTGGACTCGCATTTGTGTTCAATTTTTTTTTTTGATAAATGACTTAAAGCGAAACTTAAAACTTACAAATGATTTCAAGGGCTCAAAATATTTACAAACTCTGATTAGGATGTGGAGAAACTCACAGACACACACAGGAAGTGTCAAAGGATCACTTCAAAAGGCAGCTGCTTAGTGGAGTATCCACTTGGACACCTTACGCACAGAAGTGAGACTGACTCATTTGTGTGACAGGATATATTTTGGTTTGGGTTATTAATGAAGTGCCTGGCCATACGAGTAGCGTGTGAAAAATGGAAATAACTGAAAAAGTAAGATTTACAAATCCGTAGGCAAGGGATATTTTACTAACAGTAAAACATGTAAAATGCGACGCTCAAATTTGTTTTCCATAAACTCTCTTCGGCCTTTACCTAATCCTAGTGATACACAGAGTTGGGGCTTACCAATATCGATTAATATATAATCGAATGGCCACATATTTGATGGAACGGAATATCTTAAAACCAACCGTTGAACAGCCCGACATGCCCTCTGTCAACTAAACCCCGATCGTCGACCACCAGGATCTCTTAATTGCCTCCTTTGCAGTTGTTTTAAACACACTTTTTTGATAAGTGTTGGGCATATTATAAGCACAGCGGGAAGGATAAGATGGCTGCTAAGACCCTCCAAAAAAACAAGATAATACTCGCTACTCTCTGGTGCTACGTACTACAGATATGCGGCTTTTAAGAAAATCATTGATGCCTTTATCAGTTATCAAGCTTCAATGATTATGATATCCAATTTTACATATCATGATAAAGGCGCACTAATCGGGGAAGTGAGTGGCCGGGTGGCTCAGCAGCTAGTGTGCGCGACCACATCCGCCTCGGAAAATCTAATGAAAAGTTTTTCCTTTGAATAAACTTTACACCCGGTCACCCCTCTCTGCTTTTGGCGCCAGCTTTGTAGTAATTAGCCATGCAAAAGCTTCTCAAACTGCCGTTCGGATTCGGCGTTAAACTGTAGGTCCCTTTCTCTTGTGCGAAATTTAGAAGCGCACAAGCCAAGATATTGAGATAGGCTCGGCTTTGGCCCTTTGGGGCTGTGCCATTTTAAATTTTACATCGGGGAAATAGTAAGCTCCTTTGAAATATGCTGATAATATGAATGCAGGAACTTATGGCAATTCTGGAGACATAAATTAAGACTTTGAGGCTATTTAGATTCTTTCTGAAAATTCCCTCTCGAAATTATATGCGAATTGTCAAAGTTTTTAGTCTACACAGAGAAAACTAAATTTGGTACACGCCACGTGTAGAAACGACAATCCTAAACGAAACGTAGTTCGCCCTGCTAAACTTCACACGAAAATATAGAAAACAGAAAGTTACACGTGGCATGTAGAAAACTACACGAACATGTAGAAATAAAAAAATTAAACGAGGCTTGCAGAAAAGTTAAATGCTGCGTGGACAAATGCTAAGGGTACATGACAAGGGCAAATCAGCGTATTTTTTCAAAGTAGTTTTCTAAATTTTTCATTCAACAATCTGAATACCACACGGAAATTTAGATTTTCTATATTAACGTTCAGATATTAAAAACCTACACGCGATTGTGGAAACTCTAAACGAAAAATGTAACTTAAAATCAGTTCAGATAAGCTATGTTTTTATTTAGAGAACTGATTTTCATTCGTGACATCTAGTTTTTCTAAACAAACGTTAAGGTTTTTAAATGCTGAATACTACATTTAGAAAATCTACACGAAATGTGTAGCTTATCGTCGCTTGTTGCTTCCCTCTTTAACTGTGATTTGCGGCATTGTCGCGCGGTTGGTAAATAGTCATATTGGCTAGGATGCCGGCAATTGTATCTAAATTCCCGAGACAAGGTAAGAAAGTTGTGAGTTCGAATCCCAGACAATGTAGGTGAAAAAAAAAAGAGGGAAAGTTAACTACGGCTCGGCCGAAGTTTTGTATACCCTTGCAGTTTGTTTTTCTAAATAAGATTACTTTTCGTTCCTTTCTTTTCTATGGGAGCTATACTACATAGATGTCCGATTTCGACCAAACTACGTGCAATCATTTAGATGGGATCGCTCAAATTTCGTAATTAACAGTGTGATAATGCTTTTTCATGATTTCACCCAAGTTTGGTCGAAATCAGACATTTCTATAGTAAAAGTTCCATAGAGAAGTAAGGTCCAAAAAAGTAGTCTTAGTTAGAAAAACTTTTCTGTTTTCAATGGAAGCTGCAAGGGTATACAAAACTTCGGGAGTTGATTCAGCATTGCCCGTCTGTCCGTCCGTCTGTCCTTCTGTTTCTATGCTCACTCCCCGTCAGTTTTAAAGCTATCCGTACCAGACTTTGCACCAAACTTAGAAAAACTTTTTGTTTTCAATGGCTGGTATTTGTTTTATATGTTTCACACATGATTCTACAAAGTTTGGTCAAATCGGATGACTATAGCATCGGTAGAAAAACTAGTTCTTGTGAGAAAAACTATTTTGTTTTTAATGGAAACTACCCTTACGTTGGCACATATTTATTTTTTATATACTTTTTCAAAATTCTACAAGGTTTTGTCGAAATCGGATGACTACAGTATATAGCTGCAGTGAATAAGCGGTCGAAAAATACGTTTTAGTGAGAAAACTTTTTGTTTTAATTGGGATCGCCTTCAAATTTCGCAATTAACAGTTTGTAATGCGTTTCCATGATTATAAGTTTGGTCCAAATCGGACATCTATATAGTAAGGTCCGAAAAAGTAGTGTTATTTAGAAAATCAAACTGGTAGTATACAAAACTTCGGCGGAGCGAGCTAACTTCCCCCCTATTTTTATACCTGTTCCCATTGAAAATGGGGAAAAGGGGGGATCATGAAGTTGTGCAAAAGTATGTAACAAGGTAGAAGGAAACATTTGGTGACCCTATAAAGTATATATATTTTTGATCAGCATCAACGCCGAGTCGATTTAGCCCGTCGTCCGTCTGTCTGTCTGTCTGTCCGTATGAACGCGTGTTTCTCAAGAGACTATAAGAGCTAGAGCCACAAATTTTTGCATGTAGATTGGTGTATACCCGATTTAACACGAGTTTGTTTCAGATTTGGAAAATTCAACCTCCCTCCCCTCTTTTAAGCGCAAAAACTGTCAGAGCCACAATTTTTAAGATAGACCTTCCAAATTTTTATATATATACTTGAAGTATTAAAGAGAATTTGATACTCAATAGTTTCAAATTGATGACTAAATAGAGTCATTTTGATGACTACTTTTTTTTGGTGTAGTTAAATCTTGGATATAAATGCTCTAATAGGAACATTTCTACGAACTACCAAATACATTGCTACTTTTACGGAATTCTGATTCGTGGGGTTTGAACCAAAATTTACAAATTGTTAAGGTTCGGAAATTTGAGGTGCAAGGTTTTTGGACGAAGGTTTTGTCGAACTTTGGTTCAGCTCATATTTTACACAATATTAATAACAGAAAAAAAACTATGAATTTATTTAGTAATCTATTTAATCTCATGAGTTCTACAAATTGCTTCCAGATAGCAGAAGCCGATAGAATGAAGGTCGAAGTTTTCCATGTCGATTTCAATTTTAAGACTGAATTTGTTTTAGAAAATGATAAACCAGTGTTAATGATTTTTAAATTATTGAGCTTGTCAAAAATGAACTTGTTGTTTTTAGCTGGCTCGAGGTCATGTTATGCTTACAAAAGCTGTTCTCCAACTATCGTTAAGTTAATGTATGGATTTTATTTCTGAAACTATTCAAACTCATTATTTGTTATTTAAAACCCACCTTTAAGTTCCACTCTGCAGTCCGAAACTGATTTTTCCCATCAATAATTGCGTTACTTATCAAAGGCGCCCGGCTGGCTGCCCAGGTAACCCAAAGCGTTGCCCACGCTTCAACCAAGGCTGCCCCCTGCTTAAAGCTAATAAACTGCCTGGTACATGAAAGCGAATACCACGCACAAAACTGAGTCTTGGACTCATCCCCACCTCAAAGGAAGCTGAAAAAACAAAAAAAATAAAAAATATATATATAAGGTACAATATATTGTAGTACAAAACAAGCTTACAAAACTGAGATGAAAAAAAATTGAAAAGCGAAAGCCCACTTTTCTTTTCATTAGAGGAAAAACGAGCAGCGGCGGCAGCACATTGTCCTAGCGAGTAAGGACATTCATTGGAAAACAAGCTAAAACAAGCCGAATTCCTGCTGCCTCCACCCCCCACGATGAAAGTTAACAAGGCATCAAATAACAGCAGCTAAAAGGGTATCCTAGCGACGCAGGATACAAGTTGGAGGCGAAGGATGTCCAAGCTTAAAATTGCAAAAGAAAAACGAAATCACCTGAGTAGGGGGAAAGGACACAGGACACATGTTATATCCCGAGCCTCAAGCTGAGAAAAAAAGGACATGCACACGCACTCGAAAACTGTCTAAATGAACACTTGAGGCGGCTCCTTCAGCTGGCCCTTACGCTCCCCTCTCCAACGTTGGCCCCCTTTCAACAAATTTTTACTGCAGCCCAAAAAATTCATTAAAAAAATGTCAACGGCTATAAAAATAAAATCCAAATGTGCGACGCAAGTCGCGACTCGAGTTAATTTGTCATTTGACTTCCTGTCAGCTGGCAAACGGGGATTGAGACAAGGGTTCTTTGAGCTAATGAAAGTGCCTGTTTTAGTTAGAAAATTCCCAATATGTTCTAAAAATCATCTGCATAGTATTTACGTGTAATTAGACAAAGGCTGAGGGCAATTGAAACATTAAAAGAAAAAGTGATGAGCATTCATTGTAAGGTTATTCGAGCAAAAAGGTATATATAAAACAATTTGAGACTCTTTTGAATTCCTTATTCCAAATAAGGGAATCGAGAAGGCCAAGCTATGTCCGTGAGCCAGAGTTTTAAGTGATAGTTTCATACTTAGCTTTAGAGTTTTCAATATCAAGAGTCCCAATTCTTGATCCAAGTATACATTTTGTGGCATGTCGTGTTGTTTTTTCCATTGAAATTCAATGTGACCACATGTGACCATCTCTTGTCAAATTTCTACGCTTGTACTCGTATAGCTTCTCGTCTCTAACGACAAAAACGGGTCCAAGTTCTTTTTGACAGTCCCAACATATTTTTTATCATATACAAAATGTTGAAGAGATCGAAACAAGTGACAAGCTGAAAGTTCAGCGTCGGGGCAATATAGTCGATGTGCCATCACTTCTCAATTCAGCAACGATCGTTTTTGACGGGTGACCAAAGATGAGTGTTGATGTCCTACACTCAGAAAAAAAAACAGCACGAATAATTTAAGTACGAAAGCTCTTGAAAAAAAATCTATTCGTTCTTGAATTTGTAAGAATTACACTCCTTTAATTGAGCTAAATTCGTTCTCAGTTTGGTGTTTTTAGGCGAGTGAGGTAAAGAGACTGAGAGAGGAGAGCAAGCACATTTTAAAAGTCCGCTCTCACAGTTTCGTTTTTATGGAAGAGGGGTGTAGTTTTTGCATTCATGTTGCTTTAGAATTCAAGAGTTATGCATGCTGGCATGAAGAGAAGTGTTGACTGACAGTTCAGAGGCAAAGAGTGTTGTTAGGTGTTGGGCGAACCGCCAAAAACTTTCAACATAGTTTGACCATTCGTTTTCTATTAAATTAATTTGAGCAAAGAAGGGAATAGCAATTGATTTTAAATTGTTGTTTGATTGGAATATGGGCGCCTTTACTTTTGAATTTGTGGAGCTCTTGATTCAAGAGTGAACGATCTTGAACCTTGAACCTGATGAGCTATAAATACAAGAACGATGATTCTTGGTTTTTGACAATGCACTATGCTTTTAATTCAAGAATGAGCAATCTTGGATTTGAGTACGTTCAGCACTTGATTCAATAATTTTGATATCCTTGCAGAGGGTATTATAAAATAGTCCGGATGATTGAAACGCATAGAAGGAAGCACCTCCCACCAAATAAAGTATATACATTCTTGATCAGCATGACGAGCTGTTGATTTAGCTCTGTCCATCTGTTCGTCCGTCTATCCGTCTGTCTCTATGCTATCTCCACCGTCATTTTGAAAGCTATCTTTACCATACTTTGAGTCTGAGTTAGAAAAACTGTTTTGTTTTCAATAGAGGCTGCAAGGGTACCCAGTCGTACCTTGCGAAATGTGGTTCCCAAGAGAATGCCATTTTTCATACTTCTTTTTACGGGGAAAACTCACTACGTAATTAGAATTAGAAATTAAAATTTTAACCGATAAGGGTATCAGTTTTTTTTGTCCGACTTGGGGGTGGATTTCACAAATTGGAAAATACTTGACCGTATCTTACATACATCGGCTCAACGCAGAGATTAACTCTTATGCCCCGCCCGCGGTTAAAAAATAAAGTCTCTCCTGACATTTCCGATTTTGGGGTGGACTTCTAAAATTTGAAGCTTGCAAACCCAATTTGATAAAGATCGGCCCAAAATGGCCTTGAACACAAATTTTGGGACATTTTCCACCAATTCTCCAACCATTCCTCAAAGTTGCTTTGCAATCGGATAAACGCTAGAATTTTATAATTTTTCACATTTCGCGGTTTGTGCACCCATTTCTTTCTTCAACTTAGAGACCTTCCCGGGCAAGCGTCCACCATTCCACTAAGTTGTACTGAAATCAAAATTTGCCAAATATCGCGGTTTGTCCACCATTTTCCGCCCGTTTCTTCTACTTAGAAAGGATTCCCTGGCAAGCGTCTAGCCAATCCCCAAAAGTTTTACCGAGATTAAGAATTTTGCAAATATTGCGGTTCTTGGACCATTTTCCACCTCCATGTGACACCTCCAGGGCCACCCAAAAAAAAAAATAAATATAGTGTGAAACAAAAAAAAAAAATAAAAGAAAACGTTTAAAAATTAATAAAAGTTTGTAAAAAATTTCAATAAAGGCACCCATAATAATATTTTTAATAGTTATCACACTCAAAAATAATGTTTAAAAGAAAAAATTTTTCGTTCTAATAGAATATTTTTCTTTGGGAAAGAAGACGGTTAAAAAAAATTTTGAGACCGATTTTCTAATATTATGAGCGGGCTCTGTGCTTGGTTTTTAAGATCGCTCCGTTCTTGCTTAAAGAACACTCTACTTACTCCTCGAAAGCCAAGAAAAAAAATTTTAAAACACACATTTTTTTAAAGGTGTGAATTTTGTTGTTTGGTTTTATTTATTATTTTACTCTAGTGGTGGGGTAGAGGAGCAGAAGAAACACAGCGGCCATATTGGCTCAATTTTAACAAAACTGGCAAAAATTCCTGTTTCACTTTACCTTGTCTGGGACTAGAACTCGGGACCCCGGCAACTGAAAAAGATGGTAGTATGCACTCGACCACGGTCATCTCACGATTCATAGCTGCCTAACAATAATAAAAGAGTTCATCCTGGAATCATTGAGCAGTGGCACCACTAAGCATTTTGGCAACGGTTAATCAGCATGCATTGTAGCCTAGTGTAGATATTATTTTAGTCGTGGGTTCAAATTCCCGTGTGGAGGAAATTTTTTTTTTTTTTTTTTTTTATTACTAATTTTTAGTCTGAGCTTTTTTGAACATTTTCTATATTTTTTAAAAATGCTGAGTGGTCCGAAAATCCACTATTCCAGTTCATTTCACTTTATCTTTATAAACGGAAAATAAGAACCAAGCCATGACCAAAATGTTCATGATTTTAGAACGACACTTTGTTTTCGTTTAGTTTAACTGATTAATATTTTTATTTAGATACTCAAACTGTATCCTTAGCCATGTTTTTGGCAATATAACATAGTCTATCACAAACTTTAAATATATTTGGTTGTTAGCGATCATCAATATGTCGGACTTGTCGGTCATTTTTCAAGACCCAAACTGAGAACGGGTTTTTAATTTGTTCGTCGATCCAGAACGTTTGGTATACTTTTTAAGAACGTGGTCTTGTTTTAAGAACGGAAAAATCAATAACGGATTGGGTGTGTATAAGTAGGAAAATGGGGGCTGCCTTTCAGAACGCCATTTTTTTCTGGAGTGCACCTTTGATAACAGAGATATTTTCAACCCACTCAACCTTTACCCACCACTTTCTGCTAAGAGGAGTAGATCCAGATGACTGATATGCAGTCATTGCTGAATTTTCCTATAACCTTTGAGAATGAATTTGAGCTTGATCGGATGATAAACAAAATTTGCATACAACAGTTTTCTGCCCATTTCCTGACTTTTGGGGGTAAACTTTCCATAGTTGAAAGTCACGTTGATCATATTTTTATGAGTAACTTTGAAAATGAGCTTGGAGCTTGGAGTTTGGAGTTAATCGCTGGGAACTAAAATTCAACCCATAAGACCTTTACCACCCAATTTCCACCAAGGGGGTGTAGTTTTCCGGAAAATTACTACGCAGCCATAGTTAAATTTTTCACATAGATCTCTGAAATAAGTTTGAGCCTGATCATAAACTGAAAAGTTGCATACAACAGTTTTCCGACCACTTTCCGACTTTGGGGGTATATTTTCCAAAAGTTGAAGGTCACGTTGATATATTTTTTTATGAGTAACTTTGAAAACGAACTTGGAGCTAATCGCTGGGAACTAAAATTCAACCCACATAACCTTAATCACCAAATTTCCACCATTGTTGGTGAATTCTTCCGGAAAATTAGCAGTCATTGTTGAATTTTCATGTAGATCTTTGAAATGAGTTTGACCCCCAATCCGACGATAAACAAAAAAAAGTTGGATACAAACAGATTTCCTACCATTGTCCGACTTTGGGGTAGATTTTCTTAAAAGTTTAAAGTCACGCTGATAATATTTTTTTATGAGTAACTTTGAAAAATTTGAACAAATCGCCGGGAAGTAAAATTCAACACATACCTTACCACTCAATTTCCACCAAGGGGTGAATCTTTCCGGAGACTTAGTACGTCATAGTTAAATTTTCATAGATCTCTTGAAAATATTTTTGAGCCTGATCGGATGACAATTAAAATGTAACATGCAACAGTTTTCTTCGAATTTTCCACATTTCCCGATCAGAATATTCCAAAACCGTTTCTTTAGTACTTCACTTTATAAGCTAAAACTACTGTCAAAATTCAGCTTTCTATCACTTATGGTTTGCTCCGAGCGACGGTCACGAGCTAGTCAGCTAGTCAGTCAGTCAGGTTGAACAGTTTTATATTTATAGATGAAAGAAGTTTAAAAGTCACTTAGAAGGCAAAAGTCACGTTTACATGAAACCTTATCTTCTGGCTTGTGCTTTCGGCATGCTAAACAATAACAATTTTGTTCTTTCTTCAACAATAACATGCTTCGTTCTCACCGGTGGAAAAGGACATTCTTTTGGTTTTCACGCCTTAATAAAAAAAAAAGGGGGAGGGGCGAATGGGGAGGGATCTTTTCAGTTTTTGGAACTACTTCTACTGGGTGTGTAAAAAAAAGATTATGAAAGATGTGCCTTTT